>OZ020298.1:4851217-4885935 GCA_963971205.1 Aethes cnicana | reverse complement strand
AGTGGAGGCCTGGCGGGGAAAGAGGGGCCCCGCCCAGTGCCACAGGTGCCAGGCGTTCCGCCACTCGAGCGCCTGCTGCCACAGACCACTCGCCTGCGTGTGCTGCGGCGGCGACCACGCAGCCAGCAACTGCCCGCGACCGAAGGAGGAACCGGCAACCTGCGTAAACTGCGGTGGGCCTCATCCCGCAAACCACGCAGGTTGCCCGGTATTCAAGAAAGAAGCCAGGTACAAACGGGCCACCACCGTGGCCCGCATCACTACCCGCCCAGGACCCATCACCAGGGCCGCGCTGCACCAGCCAACGGTGGAAGAATCGGCACCGTCCTCTCTGATGGCACCGGCAAACGCCCCCAGCACGAGGGGCGGAGGCGGAGAGAGACCACCGGCAGCAAAGAAGAAGCCTAGAAGGAAAAGAGGCAAAGCTGCAGCCCAAGAAACCCCGGCGCCTCCGGTGGCGCCAGCACCAACAGCCGCAACGTCACCTAGCGACGCTGCGGCCATATTCGCAACCCTCCAGGGAGCCCTGATGGCCCTGCAGGGTCTCTTCTGCCCAGCCGCCCCACCACCAAAGCCTACAAATGGCTGAATGCAGGGTGGTTTACTGGAACGCCGGCTCGCTGAAGGGCAAGCTCGGCCTCCTGCGACACTTTCTGCGAGAGCAGAGAGTGGACATCTTGCTCGTCAGCGAGACGTACCTGAACCCAGCTACCCCGGTGAAGTTCAGCGGCTACCAAACATACCGCAGAGACGAGACCAACGCACTAGGCCACCCGTACCGAGGGCTGATGGTCCTAGTGCGTAACAACATCGTGCACGATGAGCTGCCCCTCCCGGATTTGGCGTCCATCTATGCCCTGGGGACTGAGGTGAAAGTTGCGGGGCATAGAACAAGACTGTATGCCATATACAGGCCACCGAGTGACTCCCTTACACCCATAACTGGAGACCTGCGGAAGCTGTTGGAGTCCCCGACGCCGACCATCCTGGCCGGGGACTTCAACGCGAAGCACACGAGCTGGCATTCCTCCCGCATCGGCCCTGCAGGGAGACACATGCATCAAGCCTCCATCGACCTCAACTTTGAGATTTCTGCTCCCGAGGAGCCTACACATTTTGATAACCACGGAGTCGGCGACATCATAGACTTCGTGGTTCATCAGAATGTCTCAGCGGCTATGGTGCAGGAGGTACTCCCCGACCTCCCCTCGGATCATCGCCCAGTCCTGCTGACGCTGAAGGACGCCCCGGTGACCTGCAGCGGCCGGGCGAAGAGACGTATCTGCTGGGACACGTTCTCGGCGGCCCTGGAGGAGCGATCCCAGACCAGGCCGGTCTCCACAGCAGATGACGTCGAGGAAGAGGCCCAACGTATCACCTCGGCCCTACAGAGCGCGCTGAACACCTCAGCTCGCACCGTTCCGGGAAGTCAACGGCACAAGCCGCTCCCTGCCCGGATCCAGGCTCTCCTGGAGCAAAAGCGCGCTCTGCGGAAGAGGTGGCAGTCCACCAGATGCCCAGCAACTAAGACGGCCCTCAATGCGATCACGGAGAGAGTGAGGACCGAGCTCCGTGATCTCAACGCGGAGACATGGGAGGACCATCTGAGATCGGCAAGCGGGGATATGCCCTCTATCCACAAGCTGTGCCGACAGATGGGAGTCCTCCCACCTCCGACGCGACCACTGGTCAATCAACATGGCCAGATCACATACGAAGCGAAGGAAAGGGCAGAAATCTTTGCCGACATGCTGCAGAGGCAGTTTGAGCCGAACCCGGCGCAAGATGCCCAGCAAGTCACAGCAGTTGAGGAACACTTGGAGAGCTACTTCACACGGCCGATTGAGGCTTCGGAAGACCCGGTCTTCTTCTCACCCGGCCAAGTGCGACGAGAGTTGCGGAGGTGCAACCCGAAGAAGGCCCCAGGCCCGGACCAGATCCCTAACCAGTCGCTTCGTCACTTGCCGCAGCACTACATTGCGGCAGTGACCAGACTGTTCAACGGGATTCTGCGTTCGGGTCACTACCCCACCGCCTGGAAGACTGGCCGGGTGATAATGCTGCCGAAACCCGGAAAAGAGAGGAAGAAGCCAGAGAGTTACCGGCCGATAACCCTCTTAAGTACGCTCTCCAAAGTGTTCGAGAGACTCCTGCTGTGCAAATTGCAGCCGCACATTGTGCCCCGACCGGAGCAGTTCGGCTTCCGAGCGAGCCACTCAACCACCCTGCAGCTGACCAGAGTGCTACACTACCTGACGTTGAAGAGCAACAGGAGGGAGTACGCTAGTGTAGTACTCTTGGACATGGAAAAGGCGTTTGACAAAGTGTGGCACGAGGGCCTGCTACACAAGCTGTCAACGTCCTCCGCCCCAAGACGCCTCATCAAAGTCGTCGAGTCCTTCCTGCGAGACAGGAAATTCACCGTAGCAGTCGAGGACACTGAATCCACCGAAAGGCCAATAATAGCTGGAGTGCCACAAGGGTCCTGCCTATCGCCGGTGCTGTACGCCCGCTACACGGACGACATCCCCGTGGTGGGCGACGCCAATCTGGCTCTGTACGCAGATGACGCAGCGTACTACGCGTCATCGATGAACCCAGCCCACGCAGCCCGCAAGCTCCAACCAACGCTGGACGCGCTACCAGATTGGCTCGCCCGTTGGCGTCTCAGCGTCAACGTGGCGAAGACGCAAGCCCTCATAACAGGGCGGAAACAGCTGCCTCCACCCCTTCGACTGCACGGCCAGGATGTCGCCTGGTCCCACACAGTGACCTACCTCGGGGTCAAGATTGACAGAGGACTCACCATGAAGCCGCACACGGACGAGGTAGTGCAACGGGCAAAGTCAGCCAGAGCGCGACTGCGCCCCCTGCTCGCCAGCGACCTCCCCTTGCGAACGAAGCTGGGGATCTACAAGACGTACGTGCGGTCGAGGCTGACCTACGCTGCTCCCGCATGGTACGCTCTTACTTCAGAAACCAACAAGAAGAGGCTCCGTGCGCAGGAGTCCCAGTCCCTGCGCACCATTGTTGGAGCCCCACGCTTCGTTCGCAACTCCACCATCGCGCGAGACCTCAGCTGGCAGAACCTGGACCAGTTTGTCAGCGGATTGGCGCGAAATATGTTCGCGCGAGCGGACAACTCCGCCCACGAGCTGCTCCAGGGGATTGCCCCACTACACGCGCGACCGCCTGACCGGAGAACCCGTGCGCTACCTCGTGAGCTAATCACGACAGACACAGAGTCCTCTGTCAGAGACCAAGGCTCGACGACAGAACACCATCGCTAAAGCCGCAGAAAGGCAGATGGTCAAAGCCGCAGAAAGGCACACAAAGCCACAGAAAAGGCATAAAAGCCGAAGAAGGCGCAAACAAAACCATGACTGGTAAAAACCATGATGGTACATAGCCCTGTCCCATTGTTATGGGCAGCGAGAGCTATCTATTAAAGTGCAAAGCACTATAATAACACCCCACACACACTAAGTGCGTGTGAGACGACCTTCTGATATACGAAAAATAACAGAACACTCTGCACTGCCCCGCGCGCCGGTACTCTCCTCGCCCGCTCGTTCGCTCAGTTAGTAGCACCGCCGTTGCGCGTCCAGTGTCTTTGTTTATTATTTGTGAAATCTACTCACTTGAAAAAAAAAAAAAAAATGGCCGATACAGCAGTGGCAGCCGACGCACCCGCCCCGGCGACACCCGCTAAGAAGCCTAAGGCGTCCGCCGCCGCGGGCGCCAAGAAACCGAAGGCGAAGCCCACCCATCCGAAGACATCCGAAATGGTGAACAGCGCCATCAAGGAGTTGAAGGAGCGCAGCGGATCCTCGCTGCAGGCCATCAAGAAATACATATCGGCCCAGTACAAGGTGGACGCCGAGAAATTGGCACCGTTCATCAGGAAATATCTGAAGAGCGCCGTCGAATCCGGTGCCCTGATCCAGACCAAGGGCAAAGGTGCATCGGGCTCGTTCAAACTGGAGTCGAAATCGTCGGGAGGCAAGAAGCCGGCCGCTGCCAAGTCTAGTGCGAAATCTGCCGCATCGTCGGCCTCCACCAAGGCGAAGAAATCCACCGCGGCCGCGACCGGAGGCAGGACGAAGAAGGCCGCCGCTGCGGCCTCGTCGCCCTCTAAGCCCAAATCTGCAGCCGCCACCAAGGACAAGAAGGCTGCGGCCGCCAAGAAGAAGCCCGCGCCGAAGAAAGTCTCCGGCACACCGGCCAAGGGCAAGAGCGCCGCGGCGCCGAAAGCTAAGAAGAGCGCCAAGCCCCCGACCAAGAAGCCGAAAGCCCCCAAGCCGAAGAAAGCCGCCGCAGCACCCAAAGCTAAGCCGGCAGCGAAAAAGGCACCCGCCAAGAAGTAAGGGTTCGTCCGTCCGTTCGAAAGTCGTTGCATATGCATATATCTACTATGTTGTATGCTATGTGCGTGCGACGGACGACACGTCGACCGCCGACACCCACTGCGGGTTTACGCGAGTGCGCGTCAATGCACATCAAAAAGCCCTTTTCAGGGCTAACAAAGCGTTCTGTTTTTATTATTGAGTCGGTTTCCTAATACGGACGTCAATTGATATGAGAAGCATGAATTAGAGGTACCTATTAAGTTTAGGTTGAAAAACAACAACAATATATAATAATATATATGTATGTGTGTATGTATGTATATGCCGCACACCATAGTTTGGTGCAAATCGGACTCGGATAGGTTAGGTTAGAAGGTTTTGGCGGGAGCTCTGCTCCCGCCAAAGCCTTCGAGGTTATTTTTTTTTATATCAACCAAAAAAATACACTTATTATCGTCCACTCGTTCCATTAACAAGACTACACTACTACTTATTTAGGTTTATACGAACTGTGAAATTATTTACATACATCTGTGTCGCTTTACGGACCGATGGGAGGGGCGAAATAGTAGCTCGCGCGGCGCTCCACGGTATCCCCACCGTTTGAGAGACTCAATGCAGGTATAAATATTAGCGCTCCCCGTTCGGTGTTTTTTACAGATCATTCCGTTGGCGGACGCGGTTGCGTACGCGAGTTGATTATCGTATTCGTTTGAAAACCCATCAGTTTTTATCATGTCCGGACGTGGCAAGGGCGGTAAAGTTAAGGGGAAGGCAAAGTCCCGGTCCAACCGTGCCGGACTTCAATTCCCCGTCGGTCGTATACACAGACTGCTGCGCAAGGGAAACTACGCCGAGCGCGTCGGAGCCGGCGCCCCGGTGTACCTCGCCGCCGTGATGGAGTACCTGGCCGCTGAGGTGCTCGAGTTGGCCGGCAACGCCGCTCGCGACAACAAGAAGACCAGGATCATCCCGAGGCATCTCCAACTGGCGATCCGCAACGACGAGGAGTTGAACAAGCTCCTCTCCGGTGTCACGATCGCACAGGGCGGTGTCCTCCCGAACATCCAGGCCGTTCTTTTGCCCAAGAAGACCGAGAAGAAGGCTTAAACGAGCGGCGCTATTACAACGCGTGCGCCGTTTGCTACCTCACCAAAAGGCCCTTTTCAGGGCCACAATACGATTCTGATAAACTTGTATGTTTCTCTTGACACATGGCGTCGAATTCACGTTTGCTGAACGAATTTTGATGAAAGTTTAAATAATAGGTATTTCAATCGAACTTTTGTGTATATGAGTGATAAGCTATGTAGATAATGCACATCTTTCTTCTCTCTACTCGACGCGTGAATGCGTCCTCTCCTCTCGTAGAGTCAACCACACCCAGTCGGGAATGATCTGGGAAAGGTAGAGACGTATAGTGAACAGATTATGAAAATATTATAATATTTAAATGGAGTTAGGAGATTGGGTTATAGGTTTTACACACGGACTCTGGATATCACAACAAAAAAAAAAAGTGTCAGTCAGGTTAGGTTAGCTATTCAAAACCTAACCTAACCTAACCTAACAATTTTTTTTTTTTTTTTTTTTTCTCCCTCATGTTATTTGGGTTTGGTTGGTTGATTTAGTTACTTCTTCTTACACGCGGACTCTGGCTGGATATCACAAATGAATAAATAAATAAATAATAAAAAAAAAAAGGTTAGGTTAGGTTAGGTTGCGAATAGCTAACCTAACCTAACCTTATTTTATTTATTTTTTCCCTTAACGTTATAGGTTTGGTTAGGTTTATTTACTTCTTCTTACACACGGAACGACACGGACTCTGGCTGGATATAACAAATATATAAAAAAAAAAAAAAAAAAAAAAAAAAAGTTAGGTTAGGTTAGGTTAGGTTGCGAATAGCTAACCTAACCTAACCTAACCTAACCTAACCTAAGCTCATTATTATTTTTCTTCAATTATTATTTTTTAATTCGCCCATAATTGTCATCATAATCATTTCCCCAATATCGCCCCTCTTATACCCCCCGGGAGGGGGAGAGAGACGCGTAGAGTCGCTGAGCTCGTACGCTATTGGCGGAGAGCGCCAACCACGCTCCGCGCATATCCCGTCCGTCTCGCCACCGTCGCATTAACAAAAACCGCGACGCTACAATTGCGGCATCACACGGCTCCACCAAGCAGCCACAGACCACAACTTCGATATCATCGGACCCGAGGAACCGACGCACTACTCGCCCGCGGGAGCGGGATCCGTCATCGACTTTGTGGTCTGCAGAGGAGTACCCGCTGCCATGAGCCAGGAGGTGCTGATGGACCTGCCGTCCGATCACCGCCCCGTCCTCCTGACCATCCAGGACACCGCTGCCAGGATCGCGCCCAGACCACCGGGGAGGCGCGTCTGCTGGGAGAAGTTCTCCGAGGAGATGGCGCGAAAACCCCGCTCCAAGCCTGCCACGACCGCAGAGGACGTCGAAGCCGCAGCCACCGCCATCACTGCCGACATACAGGACGCGCTCGCAACAGCCACAACCACCGTTCCGCCAAGGGAAGGGCGTAAAAACCCTCTCCCGAAGCGGATCCAGGATCTTATCGCCCGGAAGCGCGTCCTGCGGCGAGCATGGCAGACCACCCGATGCCCCACTCTGAAGAGCGAGCTCAACGCGATCGTCGAGAGGATCAAGGGGGAGCTCGACGATCAAGCCGCTGAAGAGTGGGAGCACCACATAGCGACCATCGACGGGGACGTCCCATCGATCCACCGCCTGTGCAAACAGCTCGGGACAACGCCAGCCACCACGCAGCCGCTCCTCGATGCCAACAACCAGCCCAGGTACAAGGCGCAAGACAGGGCGGAGCTCTTCGCCGAATGCCTGGAGCAGCAGTTCCGGCCAAACCCATCGGCCGATGTGGAGCACACAGCAGCAGTCGAGAGACACCTGGAGAGTTTCCTTGCGAGCCCAGCCGAGACGGGAGAGGACCCAACCTTCTTCTCACCCGGCCAAGTCCAGCGCACCATCCGGCGCCTCCACCCCAAGAAAGCCCCGGGCGCCGACCGCATCCCAAACGCGGCCCTTCGTCACCTGCCGCAATGTTCCATCGCGGCGGTGACGCGGCTGTTCAACGGGATAATGCGCTCGGGCCATTTCCCGACCTGCTGGAAGACTGGCCGGGTCATCATGCTGCCGAAGGTTGGAAAGCCCAGGAACCGTCCGGGCAGTTACCGGCCGATCACGCTCCTCAGCTCACTCTCAAAGGTGTTTGAGCGCCTCCTGCTCGCTAAGCTCCAGCCCCACATCGAGCCCCGACCGGAACAGTTTGGCTTCAGGGCCGAACATTCCACGACGCTGCAGCTGTCTCGTTTCCTGCATTACATGGCCGTCTGCTACAACAAGAAGGAGTACACCGTGGCGACCCTTCTCGACATGGAGAAGGCCTTCGACAGGGTGTGGCACGAAGGCCTACTCTACAAGTTGTCGCAGACGGCAGCACCAAAGACCATGGTACACATCATCGCTTCCTTCCTGCAAGACCGCAAATTCGTGGTTGCAGTAGAAGACGCCGTATCCTCAGAGAGGCCCATACAGGCCGGAGTCCCGCAAGGGAGCTGCCTGTCTCCAGCATGCTACTCTCTCTTCACCGACGACATCCCGGTCATTGGCGAGGTCCAGTTGGGCCTCTACGCTGACGACGCTGCCTTCTTCGTCGCCTCGTTCAAGCCTGAACATGCTGCGAAGAAGATGCAAGCCCAACTCGAAGCCCTGCCCAACTGGCTAGCCAAATGGAGGCTCTCGGTGAACGTCGAGAAGACGCAGGCCCTCATCACGGGGATGACGAACCTGCCGCCGCCGCTCCAGCTCTGCGGGAAGGAGATACCATGGTCTCACACGGTCAAGTACCTGGGTGTCACCATCGATAGAGGACTCACGATGCGTCATCAGGTGGACGAAACGGTGCGGCGAACGAAGACCGCGCGCGCCCTTCTACGTCCAGTCCTAGCCAGCAGTCTCCCCACGAGAACCAAAGTGGGGATTTACAAAACCTACGTCAGGTCCAGACTGACGTACGCCGCCCCGGCCTGGTTCGCACTAGCGTCGGAAACAAGCAAGAAGAGGCTCCGTGCGCAGGAGTCCCAGTCCCTGCGCACCATCGTCGCTGCTCCACGCTATGTGCGAAACGCCCAAATCCAGCTGGACCTGAAATGGCAAGGACTGGACGCGTTCATCGGCAGCCTCGCGCGCAGGATGTTCGTCCGCGCCGACCACTCCTCGCATCCTCTACTGCAGGGGATTGCACCTCTGCACGCCCGGCCACCTGACAGACGCACCCGAGCTCTACCGAGGGAGCTCGCACCGCCCCAAGAGCCCACCTGACATCCCAGGTACCCACAAAGCCGCAGAAAGGCCAACAATAGACTCCACCACGACGCAGAAGTCCAACATAAAGCCATGAAGGCATAGCCCCAGGACCAGTCCTATCTCAATAGGCTGCGGAAGAAACTGCTGTAGAGGGCCCCGCCCTGAACAGCCACCCAACACCACTCGTGGTGTAATCTGAAGACTCAACTGGTGCGGCATCACTTCCAGTTCGATACTCGCATCGCGCGCTGCCACTTGTGCACTGCGCCGCGTCGCTTATCTGTCTGTGAAACTTTCATTTGTTTTTAAATAAACAATGCCACCGAAGACCAGCGGTAAGGCCGCCAAGAAATCTGGCAAGGCCCAGAAGAACATCTCCAAGACCGACAAAAAGAAGAAGAAGCACAAGAGGAAGGAGAGCTACGCCATCTACATCTACAAGGTGCTCAAGCAGGTCCACCCCGACACCGGTATCTCCAGTAAGGCGATGTCCATCATGAACTCGTTCGTGAACGACATCTTCGAGCGCATCGCCGCCGAGGCGTCTCGTCTCGCCCACTACAACAAGCGGTCGACGATCACCAGCAGGGAGGTGCAGACCTCCGTGAGGCTGCTGCTGCCCGGTGAGCTCGCCAAGCACGCCGTCAGCGAGGGCACCAAGGCCGTCACCAAATACACCAGCTCCAAGTAAACCCCGATTCGCTTGCGAGTCTGCGTTTAAAAAGGCCCTTTTCAGGGCCACAAATATGTTCGAAAGGTTTAATATGTGTTTCTCTTAACGCATGACGTCATACTGCACGCACAAAACTTAATTAATGTACTTAGGCACGTAAACGTTTGCATTACTAGCGGATCGCGCCCGCGACTTCGTCCCGCGTAGGCATACTATACAATATAGGTGGTTATAGTTTGGAGAGAAGACAGAAAAAATGTCATTCCCGGTGTCTCACACTATCACATACATACCAAGTTTCCACATTTATTTATTTATTGATTGATTACTTACTTACTTACTTACTTATTTACTTTATGATTATGATACTGCAATGCAAAACAATAATATAGATAATAATAAAAAGGCGCACGCTAAATTACAATGTGATTTTTTTTTTTTTTTTTGTAATTGTTTATTTTTTATTTTCGTATTTCCTTTCGCATTTTCTTTAGCGGTTTTTTTTTTTTAACAAGATAAGATATGAAAATGAAAATAATAAATTACGTGAGGGGCGAGGGGTCATGTTCAACGACGCTCCGCGGCGAGCCCGCTAGTTGTCGGCCCCCGTCCCCCCCTCCGACCGTATAAATAGGACGGTGTGCCGGATCGACGTTTTATTCTCGTTCGCACCTCCTCGCGGTTCGTTAGTTAGAGTAGATTTTTATTTTCCATTATATCGCAATGGCTCGTACGAAGCAGACCGCTCGTAAATCCACCGGTGGTAAGGCTCCCCGCAAACAGCTCGCCACCAAGGCGGCTCGCAAGAGCGCGCCGGCCACCGGCGGTGTGAAGAAGCCCCATCGCTACCGTCCCGGCACCGTCGCCCTCCGTGAGATCCGTCGTTACCAGAAGAGTACCGAGCTGCTGATCCGCAAGTTGCCTTTCCAACGTTTGGTCCGTGAGATCGCTCAGGACTTCAAGACCGACTTGCGTTTCCAGAGCTCCGCCGTGATGGCGCTCCAGGAGGCCAGCGAGGCTTACCTGGTGGGTCTCTTCGAGGACACCAACCTGTGCGCGATTCACGCGAAGCGCGTCACCATCATGCCCAAGGATATCCAGCTCGCGCGCAGAATTCGCGGAGAGCGCGCCTAAGCCTCCACTCGACTCTCTAAGTGTCGAGGCGCACCTCAAAAACGGCCCTTTTCAGGGCCACATATGATTCGATGATTAATTTTTATAATGGTTTCTGTAAACATATCGACGATCAATTACACTAATCATACCATACCGTAGGTGCTTGCGATACTTATAATATACAAATGTTACTTGCTATGTATCTATCTAAATACGATGAAGGTAACATAGTTATGACTGATCTACTGATTGATTGATTGACTTAGTTAGTTAGTTAGTTAGTTAGTTACTTACTTACTTACCTACCTACTTACTCACTCACTCACTCACTCATTATTCTATTGATCGATGGAAAGAGTGGTAGACACCGGAATTACGCTGATAAATATATATTGTATATACCTATAACTGGGATTGGGTGTATTTTTTAATATTTTTCTTTAACGTATCACTAATTCAGACATAGTTGGTTATTATTACAAAAATAATATACCCCCTCCGCCTCACCGACCCGCGCACTGTACCAGAGGGTATAAAAGGCGCACTGTTAGTAACCGATCGACTATTCACTTCGTACGAGCGGCGACGCGCGCAGTCGTGTCGTGTCGTGTATTGTGAGCGAATAAGTTTATTAAAGTAATCTCTGAAAAATGACCGGTCGCGGTAAGGGAGGAAAAGGTCTGGGGAAAGGAGGAGCCAAGCGCCACAGGAAAGTGCTTCGTGACAACATCCAGGGTATCACCAAGCCCGCCATCCGTCGTCTGGCGCGCAGAGGCGGTGTGAAGCGTATCTCCGGTCTGATCTACGAGGAGACTCGCGGTGTCCTGAAGGTGTTCCTCGAGAACGTGATCCGCGATGCGGTCACGTACACCGAGCACGCCAAGAGGAAGACCGTCACCGCTATGGATGTGGTCTACGCGTTGAAGCGCCAGGGCCGCACCCTGTACGGTTTCGGTGGCTAAACACCTCTCCTCTGGCGTTCGGTCCCGACTTATCGGGACGGACGTTATGAATATTAAAAAGGCCCTTTTCAGGGCCGCATATGATTCTGATTTTGCATTTGAAAAAGTTTCTTTACGACTCCGACGGTCAATATATATATATTTTCTTTTTTTAATATCATACGTAAGTTATTTAAATACAACAGCAACAGAAGCACATTAAGAATAAAGAATACATATATAAACACTCGGTCGCGTACGTGTACACATACACAGTGTGTGCCGAGTCGGAGAGGACGATTTTTGTTTGTTGTTGTTACGATTTTTACGTCTACGTTTGTATTTATTAAATAGTAATACACATATAATAAATGATAATATCATAAATTACATAATTTTACAAAAATATAAGTATTATCTCACAAACCCACCTCTCTCGGCGCTACGCGCGGCGGCGGCGGCGGGTGCCGCGGCGGTGCTGACCACGGGGCGGCGCACGACGTACCGCGGCGTGTGTGGCTGTGTGAAGATTTATAATTAATAAAAATATAATTGTCGTTGCAATCGTATGACATCATATAATATATAATCTATTTGAGAACAGTAGAGTTTCGTCTCTCATCATTTTCATCGGCAGCAGCACCGCGCCTCGTTTAAGCCTTCGTCGTAGAGCTGAGCTGTTTTACGACAGTGGACATTACGCACCAAAACGACGCGTTCTCAATTATGAACACATTACATTTATGTGTTATTTCCATGTACGGAATCTTCGCTCTCAACGTACCGTTAGACGACAACGTAATTGTACCGTTTTTATAAGAAAAATCGCTTTTTAAAGTGACCCGAGGTACACGCACTCTATTATACCGAAATAAAACTTCGCTCGCGGCCCGACCGCCCGCTCCACCTCGACGGACTTTCCCCCGTCCGCTAGAGAAACTCATTAAGATTACGCCCGTCCCCTTATCGATGACCAATTTCAGAGACTTTTTCAGATAAATCCTTCTAATCATACACTAGTAAGTGAAAACTCCGAACTGTTATAACGACAAAACGTCCAGCGACACGAGAGTTCGCCTTACGGTTAACGACGCACTTTATATATAAACGTGGCTCCCCCTATACGAAAACGCCTCAGCTGCACCTCCACCCAGCGGCCCAAAGAAGGTAAAGTACCCGCCCATTGTGGTTGAAAACCTTCCCCACTGGACGCGGCACCTAGCAGCACTGGCCGGCAAGCTTGGCCGCACCCCGCAAGCGCGCCCCTTTGGCTCGGGGGTCCGCTTCACGCCGCCCGACGGAGATGAGTATCGGAAGATAGTGGGCTACCTGACCGATCTCGAAAGAACTGAACCTGCCCTCCGCTGGTTTTGCTACTCGCTGCCAGAACAAAAACAGCTGAAGGTAGCCATCCGGGGACTCCCAGAAGACACGGACCCCGACGAAATCACCATTGCGCTGGCCGAAAGGGGGTACGAGGCCAGCTACGTGAAGCCAATCAAGGCCAGAAGCGGCCGCCCGGGATGCGTCTTCTTTGTGCAGCTCACCGGGCCGGCAGCAGAAAACTCCGGAATATACGGCATATGTGAATTACTGTACATGCCCGGTATCAAGGTGGAAGCGTGGCGGGGAAAAAAGGGGCCAGCCCAATGCCACCGCTGCCAAGCATTCAGGCACGCCAGTGCCTGCTGCCATCGTCCCCTCGCCTGCGTCAAATGCGGTGGGGAACACGCAGCCCACAACTGCGAGAGACCCAGAGACCAACCGGCGACCTGCGTGAACTGCGGGGGCCCACATCCCGCCAACCACGCGGGTTGCCCGGTGTTTCGTAGAGAAGCCCGCAACAAGCGAGCCACCACCGTGGCCCGCACTGCCTCCCGACCTGGCCCCGTCACCAGAGCCTCGCTGGCCCAGCCGACGGTGGAGGAGTCGGCGACATCATCACTGATGGCGCCGGCCAACGCCCCCAACATAAGGGGCGTACCGCCAGCGAGAACTGCGGATGGGGACAAACCCAGCAAAGCCTCCAGAAGGAGAAAGAAGAAGAGGGAAGAAGCCCTCCCCCCTGCGGCCCCGTCAGCAATGCCCACAGCCGCCCAAGCAGGTACGTTAGCCCCAACGTTTAGCAATGCAACACTACTACCACTGTTGGACTACCTGAGGGACTTACTCATGGCAGGCCAACCTCTACCAACAGCTTCCTCTCTACGGCCCCCCAATGGATCATAGAACGCTCAGGGTGGTTTATTGGAACGCCCAGTCCCTGACCGGCAAGCTCGGCCTGCTTCGACTCTTTCTCAGAGACCAACAGGTCGACATCTTGCTGGTCAGCGAGACTTTCCTAAAGCCCGCAACCAGCATCAGTTTCAGTGGCTACCAGTGCTACAGACAGGACGAAACCAACTCCCAGGGCCATCCGTACAGGGGCCTGATGGTCCTGGTGAAGAACAACATCGTCCACCAGCTGGTAGCCCCGCCTCCAGTCACCGCGTTCTATGCCCTTGGAGTAGACCTTCAACTCGCTGGGCAAGAATTACGACTCTACGCCATTTACCGCCCGCCGGGAGACCATCTCGCGAACCTGAAAGAAGACCTGAAGCTGGTGTTGGGGACGTCCGTGCCGACCATCATGGCCGGCGACTTCAACGCCAAGCACACAGCCTGGAACTCAGCAGGCATCTCCCCGGCCGGGAGGCGAATATTCCAAGCGGCCATCGAATTCAACTTTGAAACATTGGGCCCAGAGGAGCCCACGCACTTTGACGCCACCCACGGAGCCGACGACATCATCGACTTTGTGGTTTACAAGAACGTGAGCTCTCTGATGTCCCAGGAGGTGCTTCCGGACTTACCATCCGACCACCGCCCAGTCCTCCTGGTCATCCAAGACGTACCAGCCACCACACACCCAAAGTCGAGATGTCGTATCGATTGGGGAGCCTTTTCTGCAGCCTTGGACGAGAACACCTGCAGCCGACCCATAGTCTGCGGGAGTGACGTCGAAGATGCAGCCATCGCCATCCAATCCTCACTGCAGGAAGCTCTTCATACAGCCACGCACACCATCCGCGGAGGCGAGAGGCTAGACCCCCTACCAAAGCGGATAAGGGAACTCATTCTGCGGAAGCACCAGCTGAGGAGAAGATGGCACGCCACCAGATGCCCAACCATCAAAAACGAGCTGAACCGGACTGTGGCGCGGGTTAAGAAGGAGCTCAGCGCCCACACGGCAGACAGATGGGAAGACCACCTTATAGCTGTAGACGGTCACATGCCCTCTGTGTACCGTCTATGCAAACAGCTTTCCACTAAGAAAGAAGCCATTACGCCACTCACCGATAGCAACGGCGTACTCAGGTACCAGGCGAAGGACAGAGCGGAGGTCTTTGCTGAGTACCTGGAACGTCAGTTCAAACCGAATCCTGCTACTGACATGGAGCAAGTCGCAACAGTCGAGCAACACTTAGAGAACTACTTCGAATCAGCCGGGACGAACGAAGAAACGGACTTCTTCTTCACACCCGGCCAAGTGCAGCGAACCCTAGCAAGGGTCAACGCCAAGAAGGCCCCGGGCGCGGATGAGATCCCTAGTGCAGCCCTACGTCACTTGCCGCAACGTACCATCGCAGCAGTGACCCGGCTCTTTAATGGGATCCTGCGCACCGGACATTTCCCCGACACCTGGAAACTTGGCCGGGTGATCATGCTGCCTAAACCGGGTAAACCGAAGAAGAAGCCGGAGAGCTTTCGCCCCATCACTCTCCTGAGCCACCTCTCGAAAGTGTTCGAGAAGCTCCTGTTGCGGCTTATGGTCCCCCACCTGGAACCCAGAGAAGAGCAATTTGGCTTCCGCGCTGCGCACTCCACAACATTGCAACTGACACGCGTCATACATTTTATGACAAACGCTGCTAACAGGAAGCTGAAGGTTGCCGCCGTCCTCCTGGACATGGAGAAGGCGTTCGACAGAGTATGGCACGAGGGCCTGCTGTACAAGCTGTCGACGTCTTCTACCCCGCATCGCATAGTCTGCATCATCCGCAGCTTCCTCAAGGACAGGAGGTTCTACGTCGCCGTGGAAGACCACCAGTCCACCGAGAGACCGATCCAAGCCGGAGTGCCCCAAGGCAGTTGCCTGTCACCCTGCCTCTATGCCCGCTACACCGATGACATCCCCGTCACCGGAGACGTCAAGCTGGGCTTGTTCGCAGACGACGCCGCCTACATTGCTGCCTCACTCAACGAAGCCCACGCTGCGAGCAAGCTCCAGCGAACACTCGACGCCCTGCCCACATGGCTCTCCAACTGGAGAATATCGGTGAACGTGGGCAAGACGCAAGCTATCTGCTTGGGATACAGGCAACCGCCCCCACCTCTGCAACTCCGCGGTCAAGCGGTACCCTGGTCCAACACGGTAAAGTACCTGGGGGTTACACTCGACCGAAGACTATCCTTGAAGCCCCACGTCGACGAGACCATACGGAAGACAAGAGCCGCGCGAGCGCTGCTGCAACCCGTCCTGAGAAGCCGTCTCCCCGTGCGCACAAAGCTGGGGATCTACAGAACGTACCTCCGGTCGCGGCTCACATATGCCGCACCGGCCTGGTACGCCCTCACCTCCGAATCCAACCGGAAGAGGCTCCGCGCGCAGGAGAACCAAGCCCTGCGCGCCATCGTTGCTGCCCCCCGCTTTGTGCGCAACGCCACCATTCAGAGAGACCTCAAATGGGACAATCTGGACACGTTCATCAGCAGCCTCGCGCGCCGCATGTTCAGCCGCGCCGACTCGTCGACCTATCCTGCACTTCAAGGGATAGCTCCACTCCATGCAAGGCCTCCGGACTGTCGCACTCGAGCTCTACCCAGAGAGCTCGTGCCTGCGTCCGGAACATCCCTGGCTCGTGACCCCCAAGTCACCACCAACGAAGCCCAACGCCATGACGAGGCTTGAGGGACCAATCCCACAAAGCCGTACAGAGGCCAACGCAAAACCACGATGGTTGAACAGCCCTGGTTCGTAGCCACGACCAGCGAAAGCCACCTTCAGAAAGGGCCACTAACCCTGTGCTGAACTACCTCACCCTCCCAGTTGAGAGAGTGAGATGACCTACATGATACGAAAAATAACAGAACACTCTGCACTGCCCCGCGCGCCGGTACTCTCCTCGCCCGCTCGTTCGCTCAGTTAGTAGCACCGCCGTTGCGCGTCCAGTGTCTTTGTTTATTATTTGTGAAATCTACTCACTTGAAAAAAAAAAAAAAAATGGCCGATACAGCAGTGGCAGCCGACGCACCCGCCCCGGCGACACCCGCTAAGAAGCCTAAGGCGTCCGCCGCCGCGGGCGCCAAGAAACCGAAGGCGAAGCCCACCCATCCGAAGACATCCGAAATGGTGAACAGCGCCATCAAGGAGTTGAAGGAGCGCAGCGGATCCTCGCTGCAGGCCATCAAGAAATACATATCGGCCCAGTACAAGGTGGACGCCGAGAAATTGGCACCGTTCATCAGGAAATATCTGAAGAGCGCCGTCGAATCCGGTGCCCTGATCCAGACCAAGGGCAAAGGTGCATCGGGCTCGTTCAAACTGGAGTCGAAATCGTCGGGAGGCAAGAAGCCGGCCGCTGCCAAGTCTAGTGCGAAATCTGCCGCATCGTCGGCCTCCACCAAGGCGAAGAAATCCACCGCGGCCGCGACCGGAGGCAGGACGAAGAAGGCCGCCGCTGCGGCCTCGTCGCCCTCTAAGCCCAAATCTGCAGCCGCCACCAAGGACAAGAAGGCTGCGGCCGCCAAGAAGAAGCCCGCGCCGAAGAAAGTCTCCGGCACACCGGCCAAGGGCAAGAGCGCCGCGGCGCCGAAAGCTAAGAAGAGCGCCAAGCCCCCGACCAAGAAGCCGAAAGCCCCCAAGCCGAAGAAAGCCGCCGCAGCACCCAAAGCTAAGCCGGCAGCGAAAAAGGCACCCGCCAAGAAGTAAGGGTTCGTCCGTCCGTTCGAAAGTCGTTGCATATGCATATATCTACTATGTTGTATGCTATGTGCGTGCGACGGACGACACGTCGACCGCCGACACCCACTGCGGGTTTACGCGAGTGCGCGTCAATGCACATCAAAAAGCCCTTTTCAGGGCTAACAAAGCGTTCTGTTTTTATTATTGAGTCGGTTTCCTAATACGGACGTCAATTGATATGAGAAGCATGAATTAGAGGTACCTATTAAGTTTAGGTTGAAAAACAACAACAATATATAATAATATATATGTATGTGTGTATGTATGTATATGCCGCACACCATAGTTTGGTGCAAATCGGACTCGGATAGGTTAGGTTAGAAGGTTTTGGCGGGAGCTCTGCTCCCGCCAAAGCCTTCGAGGTTATTTTTTTTTATATCAACCAAAAAAATACACTTATTATCGTCCACTCGTTCCATTAACAAGACTACACTACTACTTATTTAGGTTTATACGAACTGTGAAATTATTTACATACATCTGTGTCGCTTTACGGACCGATGGGAGGGGCGAAATAGTAGCTCGCGCGGCGCTCCACGGTATCCCCACCGTTTGAGAGACTCAATGCAGGTATAAATATTAGCGCTCCCCGTTCGGTGTTTTTTACAGATCATTCCGTTGGCGGACGCGGTTGCGTACGCGAGTTGATTATCGTATTCGTTTGAAAACCCATCAGTTTTTATCATGTCCGGACGTGGCAAGGGCGGTAAAGTTAAGGGGAAGGCAAAGTCCCGGTCCAACCGTGCCGGACTTCAATTCCCCGTCGGTCGTATACACAGACTGCTGCGCAAGGGAAACTACGCCGAGCGCGTCGGAGCCGGCGCCCCGGTGTACCTCGCCGCCGTGATGGAGTACCTGGCCGCTGAGGTGCTCGAGTTGGCCGGCAACGCCGCTCGCGACAACAAGAAGACCAGGATCATCCCGAGGCATCTCCAACTGGCGATCCGCAACGACGAGGAGTTGAACAAGCTCCTCTCCGGTGTCACGATCGCACAGGGCGGTGTCCTCCCGAACATCCAGGCCGTTCTTTTGCCCAAGAAGACCGAGAAGAAGGCTTAAACGAGCGGCGCTATTACAACGCGTGCGCCGTTTGCTACCTCACCAAAAGGCCCTTTTCAGGGCCACAATACGATTCTGATAAACTTGTATGTTTCTCTTGACACATGGCGTCGAATTCACGTTTGCTGAACGAATTTTGATGAAAGTTTAAATAATAGGTATTTCAATCGAACTTTTGTGTATATGAGTGATAAGCTATGTAGATAATGCACATCTTTCTTCTCTCTACTCGACGCGTGAATGCGTCCTCTCCTCTCGTAGAGTCAACCACACCCAGTCGGGAATGATCTGGGAAAGGTAGAGACGTATAGTGAACAGATTATGAAAATATTATAATATTTAAATGGAGTTAGGAGATTGGGTTATAGGTTTTACACACGGACTCTGGATATCACAACAAAAAAAAAAAGTGTCAGTCAGGTTAGGTTAGCTATTCAAAACCTAACCTAACCTAACCTAACAATTTTTTTTTTTTTTTTTTTTTTCTCCCTCATGTTATTTGGGTTTGGTTGGTTGATTTAGTTACTTCTTCTTACACGCGGACTCTGGCTGGATATCACAAATGAATAAATAAATAAATAATAAAAAAAAAAAGGTTAGGTTAGGTTAGGTTGCGAATAGCTAACCTAACCTAACCTTATTTTATTTATTTTTTCCCTTAACGTTATAGGTTTGGTTAGGTTTATTTACTTCTTCTTACACACGGAACGACACGGACTCTGGCTGGATATAACAAATATATAAAAAAAAAAAAAAAAAAAAAAAAAAAAAAAAGTTAGGTTAGGTTAGGTTAGGTTGCGAATAGCTAACCTAACCTAACCTAACCTAACCTAACCTAAGCTCATTATTATTTTTCTTCAATTATTATTTTTTAATTCGCCCATAATTGTCATCATAATCATTTCCCCAATATCGCCCCTCTTATACCCCCCGGGAGGGGGAGAGAGACGCGTAGAGTCGCTGAGCTCGTACGCTATTGGCGGAGAGCGCCAACCACGCTCCGCGCATATCCCGTCCGTCTCGCCACCGTCGCATTAACAAAAACCGCGACGCTACAATTGCGGCATCACTTCCAGTTCGATACTCGCATCGCGCGCTGCCACTTGTGCACTGCGCCGCGTCGCTTATCTGTCTGTGAAACTTTCATTTGTTTTTAAATAAACAATGCCACCGAAGACCAGCGGTAAGGCCGCCAAGAAATCTGGCAAGGCCCAGAAGAACATCTCCAAGACCGACAAAAAGAAGAAGAAGCACAAGAGGAAGGAGAGCTACGCCATCTACATCTACAAGGTGCTCAAGCAGGTCCACCCCGACACCGGTATCTCCAGT
Organism: Aethes cnicana; assembly: GCA_963971205.1. Classification (NCBI taxonomy): domain Eukaryota; kingdom Metazoa; phylum Arthropoda; class Insecta; order Lepidoptera; family Tortricidae; genus Aethes; species Aethes cnicana. Next base: position 4,866,099 of record OZ020298.1, on the reverse strand, counting down.
AAGGCGATGTCCATCATGAACTCGTTCGTGAACGACATCTTCGAGCGCATCGCCGCCGAGGCGTCTCGTCTCGCCCACTACAACAAGCGGTCGACGATCACCAGCAGGGAGGTGCAGACCTCCGTGAGGCTGCTGCTGCCCGGTGAGCTCGCCAAGCACGCCGTCAGCGAGGGCACCAAGGCCGTCACCAAATACACCAGCTCCAAGTAAACCCCGATTCGCTTGCGAGTCTGCGTTTAAAAAGGCCCTTTTCAGGGCCACAAATATGTTCGAAAGGTTTAATATGTGTTTCTCTTAACGCATGACGTCATACTGCACGCACAAAACTTAATTAATGTACTTAGGCACGTAAACGTTTGCATTACTAGCGGATCGCGCCCGCGACTTCGTCCCGCGTAGGCATACTATACAATATAGGTGGTTATAGTTTGGAGAGAAGACAGAAAAAATGTCATTCCCGGTGTCTCACACTATCACATACATACCAAGTTTCCACATTTATTTATTTATTGATTGATTACTTACTTACTTACTTACTTATTTACTTTATGATTATGATACTGCAATGCAAAACAATAATATAGATAATAATAAAAAGGCGCACGCTAAATTACAATGTGATTTTTTTTTTTTTTTTTGTAATTGTTTATTTTTTATTTTCGTATTTCCTTTCGCATTTTCTTTAGCGGTTTTTTTTTTTTAACAAGATAAGATATGAAAATGAAAATAATAAATTACGTGAGGGGCGAGGGGTCATGTTCAACGACGCTCCGCGGCGAGCCCGCTAGTTGTCGGCCCCCGTCCCCCCCTCCGACCGTATAAATAGGACGGTGTGCCGGATCGACGTTTTAGGATTGCTACGTGACCCAAAGTTTTCTCTTTATTGTGAAGTGAAGTGAAAGTACGAGTGCACCATCTATCCAGCTTCTCTACGCGAATTTCTTAAGAAATCCTGCGGGAGAAGCGCCCGTCCCTCTGGACGGCGGGGACGACCCACCAGCCCAGCAGCCAGCCGTTGGTCGCCGATCAACACAAACCCAATCCCGGCTCCGCTCAAACGGTTCCACCGGGAGAGGGAATGTGGAGACTGGCATCGCCAGCGGCTCAGCACTGCCCAGGGTAACGTTCCCATCATCCTGTGACGCCATACCATGGATGGTAATCAAAAAAAACATGTGGGTAGTTTGCAACGGGCCGATTGCAAAGTACCCTCAAATTCTTCATCGGACTCCGAGCTCGAGTACGAAGAGTCAGAACCTGCGGGTACCCCGAAGACGCAGTTTTCGAAGATACCTGCACACTCCGAGCAACTCCTGCGGGAAGAAACGGGACTCAGGAGCTTTGCGGGCGAGACGAAATTTAATATTTCGACACTCACCGCCTTGCAACAAGACCCACTTCAAACGCCCAAGAACCCAGCCCTCAGGCCCGGCCCGCAGCCTGAAGACTATGCGGAACTAGAGCGCACGGTCCAGGCCGCACACGCAGCACCGGATTCCGCGACAGAGCGCCACTCACCCGATATAACATTTATATCGCCACCGGCATCGCAGCCGCAAAAACAAGAAGACACCAAATGGTCCCCGACCGGCGACGAACAGGATGCCCTTCACCCACTACCGGACGATGCCCCGCCGAACGAGTGGCTCGGCAGGGACATGGCACTTGTCGCAGCCTTCGCCCGGAAGAAAGGATTTGCCTCACCCGGACTTATACGCTGGATGGAGACATACATGCGCCTCCAGCGTTGGGAACAGGGAGATGAAGACGTGCTGCACGACTCAGACCGAGCCATTCTGGACATGGCCGATGTCATCCCGGCCATCCTCCCCACCCTCAGGCGTAAGAGAGTGCCAGAGGGGACACCACCGGACAAATCAAGGGAAGGCAAGCGGATCTGTTATGACCCGCTTGAATCACCACCCGATGCAGCCCAAGCAGACGAGAAACTGCTCAAGAGCGAAGAAACGCCGAAGCCACCGCGCCCGTCGAAGGCGCCGACTCGCGTAAAATTCGCAACGGAGCCGTACAAACCGAAGCCTCCTGAAGCCCAGAGCGCAACACCAACCAGCTTCCGAGCGCAGCCCCCGCCCGCACACGCAGTCGCATCCACTAGCGGCTACGCAAAAGCAGCGGCGGCAAAGCCCACGACAAACCCACAAGCAGCATCGAAATCAGCCGCCCCAGAAACCTCAACACCGGCCCCAAGCACCGAAACCGATAACCACAGTGAGCAGCCAAAAAAACAACAGAAGAAGCCACGCTACCCACCCATAGTGGTAGAAAACCTCCCGGGATGGACGAAACATCTGGCGGCCCTAGCGGCGGAGCTAGGCCACGCGCCGGAAGCACGCCCGTACGGAAACGGGGTACGTTTCATCCCCTCCACCGGTGAAGACTACCGAGCAGTAGTAAACTATATGACGAAGATCGAAGCAGAAGAGAACGTCAAGTGGTTCTGCTACTCACCACCGGAAGAGAGAAAGATGAAAGTCGCCATCAGAGGCCTACCAATAGAAACCGATCACGATGAAATAAAGGAAGCCCTTCAAAATCTCGGCTACGAAGCGGAATACGTAAAAACCATCCGAGCCAGAAGCGGTCGCCCAGGCTGTATTTATTTCGCGCAGCTCACCGGAACACCAGCGTCAAATGCCGGCATATACAATGTGCGCGAGCTATTGTATATGACCGGCATTAAAATAGAGGCCTGGAGAGGCAAGAAGGGCCCGGCACAGTGTCACAGGTGCCAGGCGTTTAGGCACTCGTCACAATGCTGCCACCGCACTATTGCCTGCGTCAGCTGTGGAGAACCCCACTTCGCAAAGGAGTGCCCAAGACCGAAGACAGAAGCCGCCACCTGCGCAAATTGCAAAGGTCCACACCCGGCCAACCACATCGCCTGCCCTGTATTCCAGAAGGAAGCGAGGAATAAAAGAGCGGGAACTGTTGCACGCACCATCGCCGCCCGCCCTGGTCCAGTAACCAGAGCAGCCGTTCACCAGCCCACGGTGGAAGAGTCGGCGCCAGGATCTCTAATGGCGCCGGCAAACGCCCCCAAACAAAGGGGGGGGGTGAACGCGCCGCAAGCCACAAAACCCACTGACGGAGCCGCACCACCTAAGGCGAAGAGGCGCAACAAAAAGAAGAAGGCCACCACAACCGAAACAAAACCGGTTCTGGAAGTACCGAAAAAGGCGCCAGCAGCGACTCCCCTGGACGCGCTAGCTATCTTTGACCTCCTAAGAGAGGTCCTAGTAGCGAGTCAGGGAGGATCGGACGCCCTAACATCCCTAGCAGCAGCCATCTCAAACCGGCCTAAAGTTCAACAATGAACTTAGAATAGTCCACTGGAACGCTCAATCGCTCAAGAAAAAGCTGAGCCTGCTGCGCCACTTCCTCAAGGCGCAGCAGGTAGACATCATGCTGATATCTGAAACCATGTTACGCCAAGAAGACCCGTTGAAAATAAGCGGCTACATGGTGTACAGACGGGAAGAGCTCTCACCACAGGGGCAGCCATACCGAGGACTGGCTGTCCTCGTGAAGACCTCCATTGTGCACCAGCCCGTCGACCAGTTGCCGCTTACTAACTTCTATGCCTTGGGAGTAGATATCTGCATCGCCGGGCACGAAACAAGAATCTTCGCAACCTACAGACCACCCTACAAACCTGAAGGAAGTTTCGGTACCGAGTTGCTCAAGCTAATGGACTCACCCCGCCCGACCATCTTGGCGGGTGATCTTAACGCGAAGCACAGGGCATGGCATGCCTCGACCGAAAACGCCGCAGGAAAGATCCTCTACTCGGTAGCCAGAGACAAAGACTACCATGTTGAAGGCCCCGAAGAGCCCACCCACTTCCCTGATGCACACGGCGCTGCGGACGTGCTAGACATCGTAGTGCACAAAGACATCCAAGGAGTGCTAACTCAAGAGGTTCTACCGGACCTACCATCGGACCACCGGCCAGTCTTACTAGTCCTCAGAAACATACCGATCAGATGTCCAACGAAAAGACCAACCAAAAAGGTGAACTGGAAGACATTCTCGGAGACCCTGGACACACTACCACATCCAGGGGCTGTCAGCACCACCAATGAGGTTGAAGAAGCCGCCACCACTCTTACCACCAGTATACAAGAGGCGCTAACAACAGCTACGCGTACGATTCCTGCTACGGAAAGGATCTCTCCAATCCCGAGCAGGACTCTGAAACTAATAGAGCAGAAGCGCAAACTCTGTAGACAGTGGCAGAGGACAAGATGCCCCGCAATGAAATCAGAGCTCAACAAACTTTCAGAGCGAGTCAAAACCGAACTCGCTAACTTCGCAGCAGAAAGTTGGGAGAGCCACATAGCCTCCATTCAAGATGACGTCCCCTCGATTCATCGCCTGTGCCGCCAACTCGGGACGCTACCAACATCGACGCGCCCACTTTTGAATAAAGAGGGCCAGCTCAGATACCAAGCCAGCGACAGAGCAGAAATCCTCGCAGAACATCTGCAGAAGCAGTTTGAACCCAATCCAGTCTTGGACGAGGAGCACGACCAGACGGTTTCAAGACACCTAGAAAACTACTTCGCAGAACCCATCCAAACAGACGATGATTCCATCTTCTTCACACCAGGACAAGTACGAAGATTACTTCTCACGGCAAAACCAAAGAAGGCGCCTGGTGAAGACGGAATACCGAATATGGCCTTAAGACACCTGCCGCGACGCTCCATAGCGGCACTGACAAGGCTGTATAATGGCATTCTGCGCTCAGGAACTTTCCCGTCAAGCTGGAAGCTGGGCAGAGTAATCGTCCTCCCCAAACCGGGGAAGGACAGAAAGAGGCCGGAGTCGTACCGCCCGATTACACTCCTGAACACCCAGTCGAAGATATTCGAGAGGCTGCTGCTGAAGGAGATGAAACCATATGCAGACCCGAGACCGGAACAATTTGGCTTCCGCAGCATGCATTCAACGACACTGCAATTAACTCGAGTGCTTCACTTCATGGCCTCGTCCATGAACAGAAAAGAAGAAGTGGCCGCTGTGTTCCTCGACATGGAGAAGGCGTTTGACAGGGTATGGCATGAGGGGCTTCTGTATAAACTGTCAACGTCCTTCTCCATGCCTCGCCGGATCATCAACGTGATCAAGAGCTTCCTCGATAGAAGAAGATTCGTGGTGGCGGTAGAAGACGCCACGTCGACGGAGCGCCCCATCCTGGCAGGGGTGCCTCAAGGCAGCTGCCTGTCCCCAGCTTTGTACGCCTGCTTCACCGATGATATACCGGTGGGGGTGGGCGTGCAGCTGGGACTATTCGCCGACGACGCGGCGTACTTCGCCTCGTCTCCAGGCCGGAAACACCACTCGACCAAGAAGATCCAGGCCACATTGAACATGCTGCCCACCTGGCTCGCCAAATGGCGCATGTCCATCAATGTGGGCAAAACCCAAGCGATCACTCTGGGCTACAGACCATACCCAGCGAAACTCAAGATCTCGGGCGAAGAAATCACGTGGACGAACACGGCAAAGTACCTAGGAGTAACTATAGACAGGAGACTTACGATGAGGCCTCACATAGACGCAACAATCCAGCGGACAAAGTGCGCAAGAGCGCTTCTCCGACCAGTCCTGCAGAGCAACCTCCCAGTAAGCACGAAGCTGGGGATTTATAAAACGTACCTGCGGTCGAGACTTACTTATGCATCTCCCGCGTGGTACGCCTTGGCAGCGGAAACCCACAAGAAGAGGCTGAGGGTACAGGAAAACCTCTCCCTACGCACCATAATGAAAGCCCCACGCTTCGTGAAGAACAGCACTATCCAGCGGGACATCAATTGGACCGGTCTGGATAAGTTTGTAGAGACGCTCGCCCGGCGGATGTTCAACCAGGCGGACAACTCAAGCATCCCAGCACTCCAGGGGATCGCACCACACTACGTGCGTCCCCCGGATCGCCGATCGCTGGCACTACCAAGAGACCTCATCGTATCGTCACCAGAAGAAGCAGCCACACAACAGTCTCCTGTCTATGGAACCAGGGATCCACCAAGCCACAGACAGGCCAACGAGCCCGCACGCCGCAGAATGGCTACCGGGGAACCGCAAAGCCAAAGATGAGGCCAACAAAATACACCAAGAAGGGTATAAGAAGAAGATGACCAGTTCACTGTAGTGACTGCGTTAGAAGCCGACAAAAGGGGCAAAGCCCCAAGTCCCCCCCACACCACCACTTTTTAAGAGGGGAGTGTGAGAAGATCCGAGGTCGTCGACGTTTTATTCTCGTTCGCACCTCCTCGCGGTTCGTTAGTTAGAGTAGATTTTTATTTTCCATTATATCGCAATGGCTCGTACGAAGCAGACCGCTCGTAAATCCACCGGTGGTAAGGCTCCCCGCAAACAGCTCGCCACCAAGGCGGCTCGCAAGAGCGCGCCGGCCACCGGCGGTGTGAAGAAGCCCCATCGCTACCGTCCCGGCACCGTCGCCCTCCGTGAGGTCCGTCGTTACCAGAAGAGTACCGAGCTGCTGATCCGCAAGTTGCCTTTCCAACGTTTGGTCCGTGAGATCGCTCAGGACTTCAAGACCGACTTGCGTTTCCAGAGCTCCGCCGTGATGGCGCTCCAGGAGGCCAGCGAGGCTTACCTGGTGGGTCTCTTCGAGGACACCAACCTGTGCGCGATTCACGCGAAGCGCGTCACCATCATGCCCAAGGATATCCAGCTCGCGCGCAGAATTCGCGGAGAGCGCGCCTAAGCCTCCACTCGACTCTCTAAGTGTCGAGGCGCACCTCAAAAACGGCCCTTTTCAGGGCCACATATGATTCGATGATTAATTTTTATAATGGTTTCTGTAAACATATCGACGATCAATTACACTAATCATACCATACCGTAGGTGCTTGCGATACTTATAATATACAAATGTTACTTGCTATGTATCTATCTAAATACGATGAAGGTAACATAGTTATGACTGATCTACTGATTGATTGATTGACTTAGTTAGTTAGTTAGTTAGTTAGTTACTTACTTACTTACCTACCTACTTACTCACTCACTCACTCACTCATTATTCTATTGATCGATGGAAAGAGTGGTAGACACCGGAATTACGCTGATAAATATATATTGTATATACCTATAACTGGGATTGGGTGTATTTTTTTATATTTTTCTTTAACGTATCACTAATTCAGACATAGTTGGTTATTATTACAAAAATAATATACCCCCTCCGCCTCACCGACCCGCGCACTGTACCAGAGGGTATAAAAGGCGCACTGTTAGTAACCGATCGACTATTCACTTCGTACGAGCGGCGACGCGCGCAGTCGTGTCGTGTCGTGTATTGTGAGCGAATAAGTTTATTAAAGTAATCTCTGAAAAATGACCGGTCGCGGTAAGGGAGGAAAAGGTCTGGGGAAAGGAGGAGCCAAGCGCCACAGGAAAGTGCTTCGTGACAACATCCAGGGTATCACCAAGCCCGCCATCCGTCGTCTGGCGCGCAGAGGCGGTGTGAAGCGTATCTCCGGTCTGATCTACGAGGAGACTCGCGGTGTCCTGAAGGTGTTCCTCGAGAACGTGATCCGCGATGCGGTCACGTACACCGAGCACGCCAAGAGGAAGACCGTCACCGCTATGGATGTGGTCTACGCGTTGAAGCGCCAGGGCCGCACCCTGTACGGTTTCGGTGGCTAAACACCTCTCCTCTGGCGTTCGGTCCCGACTTATCGGGACGGACGTTATGAATATTAAAAAGGCCCTTTTCAGGGCCGCATATGATTCTGATTTTGCATTTGAAAAAGTTTCTTTACGACTCCGACGGTCAATATATATATATTTTCTTTTTTTAATATCATACGTAAGTTATTTAAATACAACAGCAACAGAAGCACATTAAGAATAAAGAATACATATATAAACACTCGGTCGCGTACGTGTACACATACACAGTGTGTGCCGAGTCGGAGAGGACGATTTTTGTTTGTTGTTGTTACGATTTTTACGTCTACGTTTGTATTTATTAAATAGTAATACACATATAATAAATGATAATATCATAAATTACATAATTTTACAAAAATATAAGTATTATCTCACAAACCCACCTCTCTCGGCGCTACGCGCGGCGGCGGCGGCGGGTGCCGCGGCGGTGCTGACCACGGGGCGGCGCACGACGTACCGCGGCGTGTGTGGCTGTGTGAAGATTTATAATTAATAAAAATATAATTGTCGTTGCAATCGTATGACATCATATAATATATAATCTATTTGAGAACAGTAGAGTTTCGTCTCTCATCATTTTCATCGGCAGCAGCACCGCGCCTCGTTTAAGCCTTCGTCGTAGAGCTGAGCTGTTTTACGACAGTGGACATTACGCACCAAAACGACGCGTTCTCAATTATGAACACATTACATTTATGTGTTATTTCCATGTACGGAATCTTCGCTCTCAACGTACCGTTTAACGACAACGTAATTGTACCGTTTTTATAAGAAAAATCGCTTTTTAAAGTGACCCGAGGTACACGCACTCTATTATACCGAAATAAAACTTCGCTCGCGGCCCGACCGCCCGCTCCACCTCGACGGACTTTCCCCCGTCCGCTAGAGAAACTCATTAAGATTACGCCCGTCCCCTTATCGATGACCAATTTCAGAGACTTTTTCAGATAAATCCTTCTAATCATACACTAGTAAGTGAAAACTCCGAACTGTTATAACGACAAAACGTCCAGCGACACGAGAGTTCGCCTTACGGTTAACGACGCACTTTATATATAAACGTGGCTCCCCCTATACGAAAAATATATAGGACTTGCTACGTTTCGCTCCAAGTGCACGGACGCCCCTCTCACTCGAATAAGTACCCACTTTAAATTTTTTAAAGCGGCCTTATCGAGGCCCGGCCGTTTTCTCGGTCGGCGAAGATTGCCCAGCCCAGCAGAAGCCAGACTACCGGTCGTTTCATCCCGCAAACCCTATCCCGGCTCCGCTAACACGGTTCCACCGGGAGAAGGAATGCGGGGGGAGCACCCCCGGTAGTCCCCGCGTCGCACGCGTCTCGCCCCCGAAGAGCCCATCCCCACTCCGCGCCCAGCCAATGGACGCAGCGAAGATCGAGCATGTGGGTAGTTCGGAATCATCCGATTCCGGACAACCCTCACCCGACGCGATCGACACCACCGCCGCCAAAAGCGACGGAAAAGCCACCAACACCAGTTGCAGACGCCAGTTCACGACGCTCTCCGAAGAAACTGCGAGAAGATACAATGATCTCTTCCCGGGCTTCAAAAACTTTCCCCAGGATTGGCAAGCATGGATGAATGTCTACGCGCTCCTAATTGCGACGAAGCCACAGACCCCCGGCCACCTAAAAATCTGGACCATCTTGAAACAGATGGACGCCAAATACGGAGTCCCTAGCTGCCCTTCAAGCCCCGAGCCGCAGGAAACCCCGCACAGCAGTCCTCGAGCATGCTCGGACGCCGTCGCGGGGCCTTCCTCATCAACCACGAGCTCAACACAAACCGAGCCGACCTCCGATGCCGTAATGGACTACAGCGTCCAAACAAGCCCAGAGCCGCAAGAAACCCCGCACAGCAGTCCTCGAGCATACTCGGACGCTGTCGCGGGGCCTTCTACGAGCACACCGAAGCCCTCAAGCAACAAGCTACCACCATCCGCACCGACGCCGAGACAGCTCGCACCCGCGAAGCCGTCCGCGGCGCCGAGTCAGCCCGCCGCCAAGCCGCCCACAGCCGCAACCAACAAGGGAACCCGCTGCCGCCCCCTGGTGGTGGAGAGGCTCCCGAATTGGCCAAAGCACCTCGCCGCCATCACTGCCCACCTGGGCAGAAAGCCGAACGTCCGCGCCTTCGGATCGGGCGTTCGCTTCCTCCCGACGAACGAAGAGGAACACAGCTACCTCCAAGAATACCTACAAGAACTCCAAAAAAGCGACACCACCATAGAATGGTTCACCTACTCGCCCAAAGACGAGCGGAAGCTAAAGGTGGCCATCCGCGGCCTCCCAGCGGACACGGCCCCTGAAGCGATCCAGACAGCACTCCTTCATGAACACGACATAAGAGCGGACTACGTGAAGCGCATCCGGGGACGAAGCGGCCGCCCCGGGTGCATTTACTACGCCCAGCTCCACGGCCCAGCAACCACCAACTTCGGCGTGTACAGCGTGCGCGAGCTGCTGGGCATGCCGGAGATCCAGATTGAAGCCTGGCGCGGGAAAAGGGGACCCGCGCAATGCCACCGCTGCCAGCAGTTCAGGCACTCGTCCCACTGCTGCGGAAAAAAGCTCGCCTGCGTCCGCTGCGGCGAGCCCCACGCTGCCTCTGCATGTGAGCGCCCGCTCACACAACCAGCTACTTGCGCGAACTGCGGGGGACCGCACCCCGCCAACCACGTCCACTGCCCCGTTTTCCGGAGGGAGGCCCGGAACAGAGGTGCGGGGACGGTGGCCAAGACGACCCCAGCACGCTCCGGACCAGTCACGCGCGCGTCGGTTCCCATGCCGACAGTGGAGGAGTCAGCGCCAGCGTCTCTAATGGCGCCGGCAAACCCCGCGCGGCTGCGTGGAGCAAAGAAGCCAAAAACGAAGAAACTCAAAGAGGATACCCAACAGCCACCACCTACCACCCCAGCAGCCCCTCCACAGGGAGACGTCACGCAAGAAGCGCTACTGGCCTTCATCGACCAGTTGAAGGCGCTCATCTTGCAGCGAAGCGCCACTTCAACAGTATAAAGGGAATGGGACCCTAAAAAGCCGCTGAAGGCAACTGAAACCACCACGCCGCCGATAGGCAGTGTGGTCCCAAATACCAAGACGGTACCGAAAAGAAGAAAACCATGAATGGTAACACCATGATGGTAACACAGCCCTGTCCATTGTTATGGGCAGCGAAAGCCACCTATTCAGAGTGCAAGGCACTGATAATATTCCCCACACACACTTCGTGTGTGTGTGAGACGACCAGTAGTATAGTATACGAAAAATAACAGAACACTCTGCACTGCCCCGCGCGCCGGTACTCTCCTCGCCCGCTCGTTCGCTCAGTTAGTAGCACCGCCGTTGCGCGTCCAGTGTCTTTGTTTATTATTTGTGAAATCTACTCACTTGAAAAAAAAAAAAAAAATGGCCGATACAGCAGTGGCAGCCGACGCACCCGCCCCGGCGACACCCGCTAAGAAGCCTAAGGCGTCCGCCGCCGCGGGCGCCAAGAAACCGAAGGCGAAGCCCACCCATCCGAAGACATCCGAAATGGTGAACAGCGCCATCAAGGAGTTGAAGGAGCGCAGCGGATCCTCGCTGCAGGCCATCAAGAAATACATATCGGCCCAGTACAAGGTGGACGCCGAGAAATTGGCACCGTTCATCAGGAAATATCTGAAGAGCGCCGTCGAATCCGGTGCCCTGATCCAGACCAAGGGCAAAGGTGCATCGGGCTCGTTCAAGCTGGAGTCGAAATCGTCGGGAGGCAAGAAGCCGGCCGCTGCCAAGTCTAGTGCGAAATCTGCCGCATCGTCGGCCTCCACCAAGGCGAAGAAATCCACCGCGGCCGCGACCGGAGGCAGGACGAAGAAGGCCGCCGCTGCGGCCTCGTCGCCCTCTAAGCCCAAATCTGCAGCCGCCACCAAGGACAAGAAGGCTGCGGCCGCCAAGAAGAAGCCCGCGCCGAAGAAAGTCTCCGGCACACCGGCCAAGGGCAAGAGCGCCGCGGCGCCGAAAGCTAAGAAGAGCGCCAAGCCCCCGACCAAGAAGCCGAAAGCCCCCAAGCCGAAGAAAGCCGCCGCAGCACCCAAAGCTAAGCCGGCAGCGAAAAAGGCACCCGCCAAGAAGTAAGGGTTCGTCCGTCCGTTCGAAAGTCGTTGCATATGCATATATCTACTATGTTGTATGCTATGTGCGTGCGACGGACGACACGTCGACCGCCGACACCCACTGCGGGTTTACGCGAGTGCGCGTCAATGCACATCAAAAAGCCCTTTTCAGGGCTAACAAAGCGTTCTGTTTTTATTATTGAGTCGGTTTCCTAATACGGACGTCAATTGATATGAGAAGCATGAATTAGAGGTACCTATTAAGTTTAGGTTGAAAAACAACAACAATATATAATAATATATATGTATGTGTGTATGTATGTATATGCCGCACACCATAGTTTGGTGCAAATCGGACTCGGATAGGTTAGGTTAGAAGGTTTTGGCGGGAGCTCTGCTCCCGCCAAAGCCTTCGAGGTTATTTTTTTTTATATCAACCAAAAAAATACACTTATTATCGTCCACTCGTTCCATTAACAAGACTACACTACTACTTATTTAGGTTTATACGAACTGTGAAATTATTTACATACATCTGTGTCGCTTTACGGACCGATGGGAGGGGCGAAATAGTAGCTCGCGCGGCGCTCCACGGTATCCCCACCGTTTGAGAGACTCAATGCAGGTATAAATATTAGCGCTCCCCGTTCGGTGTTTTTTACAGATCATTCCGTTGGCGGACGCGGTTGCGTACGCGAGTTGATTATCGTATTCGTTTGAAAACCCATCAGTTTTTATCATGTCCGGACGTGGCAAGGGCGGTAAAGTTAAGGGGAAGGCAAAGTCCCGGTCCAACCGTGCCGGACTTCAATTCCCCGTCGGTCGTATACACAGACTGCTGCGCAAGGGAAACTACGCCGAGCGCGTCGGAGCCGGCGCCCCGGTGTACCTCGCCGCCGTGATGGAGTACCTGGCCGCTGAGGTGCTCGAGTTGGCCGGCAACGCCGCTCGCGACAACAAGAAGACCAGGATCATCCCGAGGCATCTCCAACTGGCGATCCGCAACGACGAGGAGTTGAACAAGCTCCTCTCCGGTGTCACGATCGCACAGGGCGGTGTCCTCCCGAACATCCAGGCCGTTCTTTTGCCCAAGAAGACCGAGAAGAAGGCTTAAACGAGCGGCGCTATTACAACGCGTGCGCCGTTTGCTACCTCACCAAAAGGCCCTTTTCAGGGCCACAATACGATTCTGATAAACTTGTATGTTTCTCTTGACACATGGCGTCGAATTCACGTTTGCTGAACGAATTTTGATGAAAGTTTAAATAATAGGTATTTCAATCGAACTTTTGTGTATATGAGTGATAAGCTATGTAGATAATGCACATCTTTCTTCTCTCTACTCGACGCGTGAATGCGTCCTCTCCTCTCGTAGAGTCAACCACACCCAGTCGGGAATGATCTGGGAAAGGTAGAGACGTATAGTGAACAGATTATGAAAATATTATAATATTTAAATGGAGTTAGGAGATTGGGTTATAGGTTTTACACACGGACTCTGGATATCACAACAAAAAAAAAAAGTGTCAGTCAGGTTAGGTTAGCTATTCAAAACCTAACCTAACCTAACCTAACAATTTTTTTTTTTTTTTTTTTTTTTCTCCCTCATGTTATTTGGGTTTGGTTGGTTGATTTAGTTACTTCTTCTTACACGCGGACTCTGGCTGGATATCACAAATGAATAAATAAATAAATAATAAAAAAAAAAAAGGTTAGGTTAGGTTAGGTTGCGAATAGCTAACCTAACCTAACCTTATTTTATTTATTTTTTCCCTTAACGTTATAGGTTTGGTTAGGTTTATTTACTTCTTCTTACACACGGAACGACACGGACTCTGGCTGGATATAACAAATATATAAAAAAAAAAAAAAAAAAAAAAAAAAAAAAGTTAGGTTAGGTTAGGTTAGGTTGCGAATAGCTAACCTAACCTAACCTAACCTAACCTAACCTAAGCTCATTATTATTTTTCTTCAATTATTATTTTTTAATTCGCCCATAATTGTCATCATAATCATTTCCCCAATATCGCCCCTCTTATACCCCCCGGGAGGGGGAGAGAGACGCGTAGAGTCGCTGAGCTCGTACGCTATTGGCGGAGAGCGCCAACCACGCTCCGCGCATATCCCGTCCGTCTCGCCACCGTCGCATTAACAAAAACCGCGACGCTACAAACGATCACGGATTGGCCCTGAGTGTTTTATACGTCCGGACACATCAAATCACGTGCACCAGGACTTTTCTGCGTTTCCCGTGACGGGAAAGCGAAGAAAAACGCCTCCCGCCGAGTTTTCGGCGGCGTCAGAACCCACCGTGCACTTCGAAAAACCTGAGGGTAGTTGGTTGCGGCTGTTTTCACGACTACCCACACCCGGTCTCCCACCAGCGGGTCGCCCCGGGTTGTGGGTAGATGGGTTTACGGTCGTAGCCCTCTACCCCCAAAGTGTCGCGGCACCTAGAAGCCCCCCCCCGCACCCCTCGGAGCAGCACCGGACCATGTCGGGCCGGAACCCGGCGCCGGAGCGCATGCCGAGAACGTCGACGGCGAAGCAATGGAGTCCCCGCCGCTCGCCCCTTCGACGCCCGCCCTGGGAGCCGCGCCCCTGCAGACCCCCGCGCCGCCCGCACCCGAGACACCGAGTGCAGACGTCATCAGCACGGCGCTGAACATGCTGACGCCGCTATATCTGGCCCGCAGAATCCCGCCGTCGCGCGACGCCAGCCCCGCAGCAGGACCCACGCCCCGGACCTCGCGCCCTAACTCCAACCGCCTGGAGGGGTTATCGCCCGGATCATTGTTGGCCAATGATCTGGGATACTCGCCAGGTTGGAAAAGAGCGGGCTGCTGTCCCCGGGGCTGCTGGCCTTCATGCGGGGACTACCTGGAGGTGTGTCGAAGGAAGATTGGCGGAGCCCCCACACCTCCAGAGGAGCGAGCCATGGTGGAGCAGATCCTCAGCTGTTTCACCCCCGCCTCTGCCACCAGGCCAAGACGCACCCGCAGCGAAGTGCGCAGCCGCCGTCGCCGGGACGACCCGCGACGACA
>OZ020298.1:4730401-4851017 GCA_963971205.1 Aethes cnicana | reverse complement strand
CTCCAGTAAGGCGATGTCCATCATGAACTCGTTCGTGAACGACATCTTCGAGCGCATCGCCGCCGAGGCGTCTCGTCTCGCCCACTACAACAAGCGGTCGACGATCACCAGCAGGGAGGTGCAGACCTCCGTGAGGCTGCTGCTGCCCGGTGAGCTCGCCAAGCACGCCGTCAGCGAGGGCACCAAGGCCGTCACCAAATACACCAGCTCCAAGTAAACCCCGATTCGCTTGCGAGTCTGCGTTTAAAAAGGCCCTTTTCAGGGCCACAAATATGTTCGAAAGGTTTAATATGTGTTTCTCTTAACGCATGACGTCATACTGCACGCACAAAACTTAATTAATGTACTTAGGCACGTAAACGTTTGCATTACTAGCGGATCGCGCCCGCGACTTCGTCCCGCGTAGGCATACTATACAATATAGGTGGTTATAGTTTGGAGAGAAGACAGAAAAAATGTCATTCCCGGTGTCTCACACTATCACATACATACCAAGTTTCCACATTTATTTATTTATTGATTGATTACTTACTTACTTACTTACTTATTTACTTTATGATTATGATACTGCAATGCAAAACAATAATATAGATAATAATAAAAAGGCGCACGCTAAATTACAATGTGATTTTTTTTTTTTTTTTTGTAATTGTTTATTTTTTATTTTCGTATTTCCTTTCGCATTTTCTTTAGCGGTTTTTTTTTTTTAACAAGATAAGATATGAAAATGAAAATAATAAATTACGTGAGGGGCGAGGGGTCATGTTCAACGACGCTCCGCGGCGAGCCCGCTAGTTGTCGGCCCCCGTCCCCCCCTCCGACCGTATAAATAGGACGGTGTGCCGGATCGACGTTTTATTCTCGTTCGCACCTCCTCGCGGTTCGTTAGTTAGAGTAGATTTTTATTTTCCATTATATCGCAATGGCTCGTACGAAGCAGACCGCTCGTAAATCCACCGGTGGTAAGGCTCCCCGCAAACAGCTCGCCACCAAGGCGGCTCGCAAGAGCGCGCCGGCCACCGGCGGTGTGAAGAAGCCCCATCGCTACCGTCCCGGCACCGTCGCCCTCCGTGAGATCCGTCGTTACCAGAAGAGTACCGAGCTGCTGATCCGCAAGTTGCCTTTCCAACGTTTGGTCCGTGAGATCGCTCAGGACTTCAAGACCGACTTGCGTTTCCAGAGCTCCGCCGTGATGGCGCTCCAGGAGGCCAGCGAGGCTTACCTGGTGGGTCTCTTCGAGGACACCAACCTGTGCGCGATTCACGCGAAGCGCGTCACCATCATGCCCAAGGATATCCAGCTCGCGCGCAGAATTCGCGGAGAGCGCGCCTAAGCCTCCACTCGACTCTCTAAGTGTCGAGGCGCACCTCAAAAACGGCCCTTTTCAGGGCCACATATGATTCGATGATTCATTTTTATAATGGTTTCTGTAAACATATCGACGATCAATTACACTAATCATACCATACCGTAGGTGCTTGCGATACTTATAATATACAAATGTTACTTGCTATGTATCTATCTAAATACGATGAAGGTAACATAGTTATGACTGATCTACTGATTGATTGATTGACTTAGTTAGTTAGTTAGTTACTTACTTACTTACCTACCTACTTACTCACTCACTCACTCACTCATTATTCTATTGATCGATGGAAAGAGTGGTAGACACCGGAATTACGCTGATAAATATATATTGTATATACCTATAACTGGGATTGGGTGTATTTTTTAATATTTTTCTTTAACGTATCACTAATTCAGACATAGTTGGTTATTATTACAAAAATAATATACCCCCTCCGCCTCACCGACCCGCGCACTGTACCAGAGGGTATAAAAGGCGCACTGTTAGTAACCGATCGACTATTCACTTCGTACGAGCGGCGACGCGCGCAGTCGTGTCGTGTCGTGTATTGTGAGCGAATAAGTTTATTAAAGTAATCTCTGAAAAATGACCGGTCGCGGTAAGGGAGGAAAAGGTCTGGGGAAAGGAGGAGCCAAGCGCCACAGGAAAGTGCTTCGTGACAACATCCAGGGTATCACCAAGCCCGCCATCCGTCGTCTGGCGCGCAGAGGCGGTGTGAAGCGTATCTCCGGTCTGATCTACGAGGAGACTCGCGGTGTCCTGAAGGTGTTCCTCGAGAACGTGATCCGCGATGCGGTCACGTACACCGAGCACGCCAAGAGGAAGACCGTCACCGCTATGGATGTGGTCTACGCGTTGAAGCGCCAGGGCCGCACCCTGTACGGTTTCGGTGGCTAAACACCTCTCCTCTGGCGTTCGGTCCCGACTTATCGGGACGGACGTTATGAATATTAAAAAGGCCCTTTTCAGGGCCGCATATGATTCTGATTTTGCATTTGAAAAAGTTTCTTTACGACTCCGACGGTCGATATATATATATTTTCTTTTTTTAATATCATACGTAAGTTATTTAAATACAACAGCAACAGAAGCACATTAAGAATAAAGAATACATATATAAACACTCGGTCGCGTACGTGTACACATACACAGTGTGTGCCGAGTCGGAGAGGACGATTTTTGTTTGTTGTTGTTACGATTTTTACGTCTACGTTTGTATTTATTAAATAGTAATACACATATAATAAATGATAATATCATAAATTACATAATTTTACAAAAATATAAGTATTATCTCACAAACCCACCTCTCTCGGCGCTACGCGCGGCGGCGGCGGCGGGTGCCGCGGCGGTGCTGACCACGGGGCGGCGCACGACGTACCGCGGCGTGTGTGGCTGTGTGAAGATTTATAATTAATAAAAATATAATTGTCGTTGCAATCGTATGACATCATATAATATATAATCTATTTGAGAACAGTAGAGTTTCGTCTCTCATCATTTTCATCGGCAGCAGCACCGCGCCTCGTTTAAGCCTTCGTCGTAGAGCTGAGCTGTTTTACGACAGTGGACATTACGCACCAAAACGACGCGTTCTCAATTATGAACACATTACATTTATGTGTTATTTCCATGTACGGAATCTTCGCTCTCAACGTACCGTTAGACGACAACGTAATTGTACCGTTTTTATAAGAAAAATCGCTTTTTAAAGTGACCCGAGGTACACGCACTCTATTATACCGAAATAAAACTTCGCTCGCGGCCCGACCGCCCGCTCCACCTCGACGGACTTTCCCCCGTCCGCTAGAGAAACTCATTAAGATTACGCCCGTCCCCTTATCGATGACCAATTTCAGAGACTTTTTCAGATAAATCCTTCTAATCATACACTAGTAAGTGAAAACTCCGAACTGTTATAACGACAAAACGTCCAGCGACACGAGAGTTCGCCTTACGGTTAACGACGCACTTTATATATAAACGTGGCTCCCCCTATACGAAAAATAACAGAACACTCTGCACTGCCCCGCGCGCCGGTACTCTCCTCGCCCGCTCGTTCGCTCAGTTAGTAGCACCGCCGTTGCGCGTCCAGTGTCTTTGTTTATTATTTGTGAAATCTACTCACTTGAAAAAAAAAAAAAAAATGGCCGATACAGCAGTGGCAGCCGACGCACCCGCCCCGGCGACACCCGCTAAGAAGCCTAAGGCGTCCGCCGCCGCGGGCGCCAAGAAACCGAAGGCGAAGCCCACCCATCCGAAGACATCCGAAATGGTGAACAGCGCCATCAAGGAGTTGAAGGAGCGCAGCGGATCCTCGCTGCAGGCCATCAAGAAATACATATCGGCCCAGTACAAGGTGGACGCCGAGAAATTGGCACCGTTCATCAGGAAATATCTGAAGAGCGCCGTCGAATCCGGTGCCCTGATCCAGACCAAGGGCAAAGGTGCATCGGGCTCGTTCAAACTGGAGTCGAAATCGTCGGGAGGCAAGAAGCCGGCCGCTGCCAAGTCTAGTGCGAAATCTGCCGCATCGTCGGCCTCCACCAAGGCGAAGAAATCCACCGCGGCCGCGACCGGAGGCAGGACGAAGAAGGCCGCCGCTGCGGCCTCGTCGCCCTCTAAGCCCAAATCTGCAGCCGCCACCAAGGACAAGAAGGCTGCGGCCGCCAAGAAGAAGCCCGCGCCGAAGAAAGTCTCCGGCACACCGGCCAAGGGCAAGAGCGCCGCGGCGCCGAAAGCTAAGAAGAGCGCCAAGCCCCCGACCAAGAAGCCGAAAGCCCCCAAGCCGAAGAAAGCCGCCGCAGCACCCAAAGCTAAGCCGGCAGCGAAAAAGGCACCCGCCAAGAAGTAAGGGTTCGTCCGTCCGTTCGAAAGTCGTTGCATATGCATATATCTACTATGTTGTATGCTATGTGCGTGCGACGGACGACACGTCGACCGCCGACACCCACTGCGGGTTTACGCGAGTGCGCGTCAATGCACATCAAAAAGCCCTTTTCAGGGCTAACAAAGCGTTCTGTTTTTATTATTGAGTCGGTTTCCTAATACGGACGTCAATTGATATGAGAAGCATGAATTAGAGGTACCTATTAAGTTTAGGTTGAAAAACAACAACAATATATAATAATATATATGTATGTGTGTATGTATGTATATGCCGCACACCATAGTTTGGTGCAAATCGGACTCGGATAGGTTAGGTTAGAAGGTTTTGGCGGGAGCTCTGCTCCCGCCAAAGCCTTCGAGGTTATTTTTTTTTTTTTTTTTTTTATATCAACCAAAAAAATACACTTATTATCGTCCACTCGTTCCATTAACAAGACTACACTACTACTTATTTAGGTTTATACGAACTGTGAAATTATTTACATACATCTGTGTCGCTTTACGGACCGATGGGAGGGGCGAAATAGTAGCTCGCGCGGCGCTCCACGGTATCCCCACCGTTTGAGAGACTCAATGCAGGTATAAATATTAGCGCTCCCCGTTCGGTGTTTTTTACAGATCATTCCGTTGGCGGACGCGGTTGCGTACGCGAGTTGATTATCGTATTCGTTTGAAAACCCATCAGTTTTTATCATGTCCGGACGTGGCAAGGGCGGTAAAGTTAAGGGGAAGGCAAAGTCCCGGTCCAACCGTGCCGGACTTCAATTCCCCGTCGGTCGTATACACAGACTGCTGCGCAAGGGAAACTACGCCGAGCGCGTCGGAGCCGGCGCCCCGGTGTACCTCGCCGCCGTGATGGAGTACCTGGCCGCTGAGGTGCTCGAGTTGGCCGGCAACGCCGCTCGCGACAACAAGAAGACCAGGATCATCCCGAGGCATCTCCAACTGGCGATCCGCAACGACGAGGAGTTGAACAAGCTCCTCTCCGGTGTCACGATCGCACAGGGCGGTGTCCTCCCGAACATCCAGGCCGTTCTTTTGCCCAAGAAGACCGAGAAGAAGGCTTAAACGAGCGGCGCTATTACAACGCGTGCGCCGTTTGCTACCTCACCAAAAGGCCCTTTTCAGGGCCACAATACGATTCTGATAAACTTGTATGTTTCTCTTGACACATGGCGTCGAATTCACGTTTGCTGAACGAATTTTGATGAAAGTTTAAATAATAGGTATTTCAATCGAACTTTTGTGTATATGAGTGATAAGCTATGTAGATAATGCACATCTTTCTTCTCTCTACTCGACGCGTGAATGCGTCCTCTCCTCTCGTAGAGTCAACCACACCCAGTCGGGAATGATCTGGGAAAGGTAGAGACGTATAGTGAACAGATTATGAAAATATTATAATATTTAAATGGAGTTAGGAGATTGGGTTATAGGTTTTACACACGGACTCTGGATATCACAACAAAAAAAAAAAGTGTCAGTCAGGTTAGGTTAGCTATTCAAAACCTAACCTAACCTAACCTAACAATTTTTTTTTTTTTTTTTTTTTTCTCCCTCATGTTATTTGGGTTTGGTTGGTTGATTTAGTTACTTCTTCTTACACGCGGACTCTGGCTGGATATCACAAATGAATAAATAAATAAATAATAAAAAAAAAAAGGTTAGGTTAGGTTAGGTTGCGAATAGCTAACCTAACCTAACCTTATTTTATTTATTTTTTCCCTTAACGTTATAGGTTTGGTTAGGTTTATTTACTTCTTCTTACACACGGAACGACACGGACTCTGGCTGGATATAACAAATATATAAAAAAAAAAAAAAAAAAAAAAAAAAAAAAAGTTAGGTTAGGTTAGGTTAGGTTGCGAATAGCTAACCTAACCTAACCTAACCTAACCTAACCTAAGCTCATTATTATTTTTCTTCAATTATTATTTTTTAATTCGCCCATAATTGTCATCATAATCATTTCCCCAATATCGCCCCTCTTATACCCCCCGGGAGGGGGAGAGAGACGCGTAGAGTCGCTGAGCTCGTACGCTATTGGCGGAGAGCGCCAACCACGCTCCGCGCATATCCCGTCCGTCTCGCCACCGTCGCATTAACAAAAACCGCGACGCTACAATTGCGGCATCACTTCCAGTTCGATACTCGCATCGCGCGCTGCCACTTGTGCACTGCGCCGCGTCGCTTATCTGTCTGTGAAACTTTCATTTGTTTTTAAATAAACAATGCCACCGAAGACCAGCGGTAAGGCCGCCAAGAAATCTGGCAAGGCCCAGAAGAACATCTCCAAGACCGACAAAAAGAAGAAGAAGCACAAGAGGAAGGAGAGCTACGCCATCTACATCTACAAGGTGCTCAAGCAGGTCCACCCCGACACCGGTATCTCCAGTAAGGCGATGTCCATCATGAACTCGTTCGTGAACGACATCTTCGAGCGCATCGCCGCCGAGGCGTCTCGTCTCGCCCACTACAACAAGCGGTCGACGATCACCAGCAGGGAGGTGCAGACCTCCGTGAGGCTGCTGCTGCCCGGTGAGCTCGCCAAGCACGCCGTCAGCGAGGGCACCAAGGCCGTCACCAAATACACCAGCTCCAAGTAAACCCCGATTCGCTTGCGAGTCTGCGTTTAAAAAGGCCCTTTTCAGGGCCACAAATATGTTCGAAAGGTTTAATATGTGTTTCTCTTAACGCATGACGTCATACTGCACGCACAAAACTTAATTAATGTACTTAGGCACGTAAACGTTTGCATTACTAGCGGATCGCGCCCGCGACTTCGTCCCGCGTAGGCATACTATACAATATAGGTGGTTATAGTTTGGAGAGAAGACAGAAAAAATGTCATTCCCGGTGTCTCACACTATCACATACATACCAAGTTTCCACATTTATTTATTTATTGATTGATTACTTACTTACTTACTTACTTATTTACTTTATGATTATGATACTGCAATGCAAAACAATAATATAGATAATAATAAAAAGGCGCACGCTAAATTACAATGTGATTTTTTTTTTTTTTTTTGTAATTGTTTATTTTTTATTTTCGTATTTCCTTTCGCATTTTCTTTAGCGGTTTTTTTTTTTTAACAAGATAAGATATGAAAATGAAAATAATAAATTACGTGAGGGGCGAGGGGTCATGTTCAACGACGCTCCGCGGCGAGCCCGCTAGTTGTCGGCCCCCGTCCCCCCCTCCGACCGTATAAATAGGACGGTGTGCCGGATCGACGTTTTATTCTCGTTCGCACCTCCTCGCGGTTCGTTAGTTAGAGTAGATTTTTATTTTCCATTATATCGCAATGGCTCGTACGAAGCAGACCGCTCGTAAATCCACCGGTGGTAAGGCTCCCCGCAAACAGCTCGCCACCAAGGCGGCTCGCAAGAGCGCGCCGGCCACCGGCGGTGTGAAGAAGCCCCATCGCTACCGTCCCGGCACCGTCGCCCTCCGTGAGATCCGTCGTTACCAGAAGAGTACCGAGCTGCTGATCCGCAAGTTGCCTTTCCAACGTTTGGTCCGTGAGATCGCTCAGGACTTCAAGACCGACTTGCGTTTCCAGAGCTCCGCCGTGATGGCGCTCCAGGAGGCCAGCGAGGCTTACCTGGTGGGTCTCTTCGAGGACACCAACCTGTGCGCGATTCACGCGAAGCGCGTCACCATCATGCCCAAGGATATCCAGCTCGCGCGCAGAATTCGCGGAGAGCGCGCCTAAGCCTCCACTCGACTCTCTAAGTGTCGAGGCGCACCTCAAAAACGGCCCTTTTCAGGGCCACATATGATTCGATGATTCATTTTTATAATGGTTTCTGTAAACATATCGACGATCAATTACACTAATCATACCATACCGTAGGTGCTTGCGATACTTATAATATACAAATGTTACTTGCTATGTATCTATCTAAATACGATGAAGGTAACATAGTTATGACTGATCTACTGATTGATTGATTGACTTAGTTAGTTAGTTAGTTACTTACTTACTTACCTACCTACTTACTCACTCACTCACTCACTCATTATTCTATTGATCGATGGAAAGAGTGGTAGACACCGGAATTACGCTGATAAATATATATTGTATATACCTATAACTGGGATTGGGTGTATTTTTTAATATTTTTCTTTAACGTATCACTAATTCAGACATAGTTGGTTATTATTACAAAAATAATATACCCCCTCCGCCTCACCGACCCGCGCACTGTACCAGAGGGTATAAAAGGCGCACTGTTAGTAACCGATCGACTAAGGATCGCCACGTATCGCTTAGTGCTCGGACGCCTTTCCTACTCGCTCGTATAAGCCCCCCTTTAAATCCTTAAAGCGGCCTTATCGAGGCCCGGCCGTTTCTCGGTCGGCGAAGATTGCCCAGCTCAGCAGCAGCCAGACTACTGGTCGCTTCATCCCGCAGACCCTATCCCGGCTCCGCTAACACGGTTCCACCGGGAGAAGGAATGCGGGGGGAGCACCCCCGGTAGTCTCAGCGTCGCACGCGATTCGCCGCCGAAGAGCCCATCCCCACTCCGCGCCCAGCCAATGGACGCAGCGAAGATCGAGCATGAGGGTAGTTCGGAATCATCCGATCTCGGACAACCCTCACCGAACCCATCTTCCATCTTCCGAGGATTCGACCAGCTGTCTCTCGAAAAGCAGTCTTGGATGAATACCTTTAACTGCTACCTCCGCTTCGTGTACGGATACAAAATCAGGCGAGAATACGCTGATGACCAAGATCTCTGGGAGGTTGCCCGCCAAATTACCGCCCATTACGAAAACCTGAACAAAAAGGCCAAAGAAACCCAGACGGACCCCAGCCGCCCTTCGAGCCCCGAGCCGCAGGAAACCCCGCACAGCAGTCCTCGAGCTTACTCGGAAGCTGTCGCGGGGCCACCTGCGTCTACGCCTAAGCCGCCCAACCAAGCCGCACAAAAACCACCCGCACCGACGCCAAGTCAGCCCGCACCCGCGAAGCTGACTCCAGCGCCGAGCCAAGCCGCCGCCGAGCCGCCTGCCACCCAAGACGGCAAGGGGCCTCGCTACCCGCCCATAGTGGTAGAGAGGTTCCCGAACTGGCCCCGACACCTCGCCGCCATCGCTGCCCAACTGGGCAGACAGCCCAACGTCCGCCCCTACGGAGCGGGCGTCCGCTTCTCGCCGTCAACGGAAGAGGAGCACCACTGCCTACAGAGATACCTGCGAGAACTGCAGACGCAAGAAAACACCATAGAATGGTTTACGTACTCGCCCAGGAGCGAGCGGAAGCTGAAGGTGGCCATCCGCGGCCTCCCAGCGGACACGGCACCTGAGGCGATCCAAGAGGCCCTCCAACAAGAACACGACGTGCGAGCGGAGTATGTGAAGCGCATCCGGGGGCGTAGCGGCCGCCCCGGGTGCATTTACTACGCCCTGCTCGACGGACCAGCCACCATCAACTCCGGTGTGTACAGTGTGCGTGAGCTGCTGGGCATGCCGGAGGTGAGCATCGAAGCCTGGCGCGGGAAGAAGGGGCCCGCGCAGTGCCACCGCTGTCAGCAGTTCCGACATTCGTCGCACTGCTGCAGCAAGAAGCTCGCCTGCGTCCGCTGCGGCGAGCCACATGCTGCCTCTGCCTGCGAGAGGCCGCTCAGCGAGCCCGCCACCTGTGCTAACTGCGGGGGCCCACACCCCGCAAACCACATCCACTGCCCCACGTTCCGGAGGGAGGCCCGGAATAGGAGAGCGGGGACTGTGGCCAGGACAACTCCAGTACGCCGAGGCCCGGTCACGCGCGCGTCGGTACATCAACCGACTGTGGAGGAATCGGCGCCGACATCCCTGATGGCGCCGGCAAACCCACCAGTGCCGCGCGGGGCCCGGCCGAGGAGGACACAAAAGAAGACACCACAGCCAGCAGAACCCGCAGCGCCACAAAGAGGCGCCGCCTGGACGAACGCCATCACAGAGAAGCTGCAGGAGCTGATTTCGCTCCTCACCACAGCCCCAGCAACCGCATAAAACGGGACAGGGACCCGAAAAGCCGCAGAAGGCCACTGAACCCACCACGCCGCTGAAAGGCAGTGTGGCCCTGAAAACCAGGAAGGTGAAGTTTTAAAAAGCCAAGATTGGCAATCTACAGCCCAGCCCGTCGTTACGGGCTGCGACAGAAGCCGGCGAAAGGGACTTAGTCCCGAGCGCCTCCCCAACTCCTGCTTCGCAGGAGTTTGTGAAGACTCAACGTCGTCCGATCGACTATTCACTTCGTACGAGCGGCGACGCGCGCAGTCGTGTCGTGTCGTGTATTGTGAGCGAATAAGTTTATTAAAGTAATCTCTGAAAAATGACCGGTCGCGGTAAGGGAGGAAAAGGTCTGGGGAAAGGAGGAGCCAAGCGCCACAGGAAAGTGCTTCGTGACAACATCCAGGGTATCACCAAGCCCGCCATCCGTCGTCTGGCGCGCAGAGGCGGTGTGAAGCGTATCTCCGGTCTGATCTACGAGGAGACTCGCGGTGTCCTGAAGGTGTTCCTCGAGAACGTGATCCGCGATGCGGTCACGTACACCGAGCACGCCAAGAGGAAGACCGTCACCGCTATGGATGTGGTCTACGCGTTGAAGCGCCAGGGCCGCACCCTGTACGGTTTCGGTGGCTAAACACCTCTCCTCTGGCGTTCGGTCCCGACTTATCGGGACGGACGTTATGAATATTAAAAAGGCCCTTTTCAGGGCCGCATATGATTCTGATTTTGCATTTGAAAAAGTTTCTTTACGACTCCGACGGTCGATATATATATATTTTCTTTTTTTAATATCATACGTAAGTTATTTAAATACAACAGCAACAGAAGCACATTAAGAATAAAGAATACATATATAAACACTCGGTCGCGTACGTGTACACATACACAGTGTGTGCCGAGTCGGAGAGGACGATTTTTGTTTGTTGTTGTTACGATTTTTACGTCTACGTTTGTATTTATTAAATAGTAATACACATATAATAAATGATAATATCATAAATTACATAATTTTACAAAAATATAAGTATTATCTCACAAACCCACCTCTCTCGGCGCTACGCGCGGCGGCGGCGGCGGGTGCCGCGGCGGTGCTGACCACGGGGCGGCGCACGACGTACCGCGGCGTGTGTGGCTGTGTGAAGATTTATAATTAATAAAAATATAATTGTCGTTGCAATCGTATGACATCATATAATATATAATCTATTTGAGAACAGTAGAGTTTCGTCTCTCATCATTTTCATCGGCAGCAGCACCGCGCCTCGTTTAAGCCTTCGTCGTAGAGCTGAGCTGTTTTACGACAGTGGACATTACGCACCAAAACGACGCGTTCTCAATTATGAACACATTACATTTATGTGTTATTTCCATGTACGGAATCTTCGCTCTCAACGTACCGTTAGACGACAACGTAATTGTACCGTTTTTATAAGAAAAATCGCTTTTTAAAGTGACCCGAGGTACACGCACTCTATTATACCGAAATAAAACTTCGCTCGCGGCCCGACCGCCCGCTCCACCTCGACGGACTTTCCCCCGTCCGCTAGAGAAACTCATTAAGATTACGCCCGTCCCCTTATCGATGACCAATTTCAGAGACTTTTTCAGATAAATCCTTCTAATCATACACTAGTAAGTGAAAACTCCGAACTGTTATAACGACAAAACGTCCAGCGACACGAGAGTTCGCCTTACGGTTAACGACGCACTTTATATATAAACGTGGCTCCCCCTATACGAAAAATAACAGAACACTCTGCACTGCCCCGACTCCCCGACTCCCGACTCCCAAGATTAATAAAGGTATTTTCAGGAGGCTTGTATTTATACCAGAATCCAATCGCTCAAATTTCACGCATGCGCAGTACTGTTCGCGCATAAGTGGGAGCGGTACGGAAGATAGGCCGGACCGCTCGAATGCTTTTCAGACACATCAGTTGGTCCAGATTCAAGCTTGTGCAAAGTTGTTTCTTGGTGAGTGCAGTGTACACAATATATATGCGTCTAATAGCTGTGCTCAGCTGTGAATTACTGAGAAGATAAATGCTGTGACAAAAGGTAAAGTATTAGGTGTGATCATTGTGTTGTGTTTTACGCTCATTCACTATATTTAATGCATAGAACGAAGTATTATTTATGTCTATGATTTAATGGTTAGTTTTGAGAGATCAAACATGACTTGACAGGTAGATATACTTATGTCTATTTGGTCCATGTATTTATTTAAAATTCATCAGATCAAGTAGTACGCGGAACATACATTTGAGTTTCAGGCTGCATTTTTTTATTATTATTTTCTAGCTTAACTTAATTAAATATATACCTCTTCAAGATTCAATCATTTATTGGCCATTTGTAAAGCAGTCTGACGAGCAGTCCGATTTAGATGACGTCGTAATTATCAACGTAATTCGAAAAAAGATTATGCTAGGTACTGTGCAAGATTGCACCTTTTTATATATATTTATGGTTTTATAGTGTTTTGTTGTCTATATTTCGATACCTTTTTGTTTTAATTAATTTCCATCTTTCATCAACTGACATTGACATGAATTTGTCACAATCAATTGATGAGATTGTTGACGGGGGTTTCTCAATCTCAATGACCGTCACCCAAGATGGACGTTGACGTTTGTTGAGTCTCTCCAATTTTATTTTATTAATCATTTACACCTGTGGCCCTTACTTTAATTTATTGAAGCCATTAATTTATATTGAATAGAATAGAGATTGTTGACAAACGCGATGCAAATATTGTTCCGTGCAGTCGCCGATTAATTTGATGTGATACCTGCCTATGCGGCGCTGAATTGCGACGGCGTGCGCGTGATCCTCGTGATCCTTGGGCCGTCTACTGTCCGCTGCGTGCAACGCAGTAGCCTGCGCTAGAAAGTCTGCTAATATTTCTAGCTTTGACTGACCAAAGAGTTCCGGCGACGCGAGATACTCCGTATGATCTCTCAATCGAATCACTTCAACACACTCTACCTTCTCCGCTAACACGTGGCAGCCCGCCGCGCCGCGGCGACCTCGTGCGCCACCAGCCCACCACGAGCTCGGGGCGGCGGAAGCGGATTTTCAAATCTCAGTAAAACAAAAAGGTATCAAGATAGGTATAGACAATAGAACACTATAAAACCATAAATATCTATACAAAAGTTGCAATCTTGCACGGCTACTTTTTATCCCGGAGAAACTTAGTAGGTACGTATACTTAAAGTAGGAAAGCTATAAATTTCATGCGGACGAAAAACGGGCAGTTTTTTCTAACATTTGTGGTGCATTATTTATTTACTTACTAGATACACTAGGTACATTGGACAAACTACACAAACATTTGTAACAATACATTGACCTCGAAACGTTAATATTTGAAACACAATCAAAGCAAACAAAACTGAAGGACATAGTTAGGTATACCTATACATAATAAGCGTGGCGTGAGCGAAGGGACCCGAATTTACATATGCACTTCAATTAGAAATTAATTAATTAATCAAACAGCAACGATAACTAAAAATCGATAAAGGGTTCTGGAGTAGAGTCCAGACATTTAGTACAAGATCGAGATCTAATGAGATGCATATACTTATAAAACACGTTAATAAAAATAAAAAAAAAGTATCTACGCAATATCTATTGTAAACGGCAGGACTGTATAAAACTATAAGTGTATAGGTATAATGTGTTATGTGTTACGTATAAGTTCCCTAGTAAGTAGATTTAAGTAAGAGATTTGATATGTAGATATAATGAGCCAATTAGATTACAGATTTATAACCAATTAGAATCGATCAAGCGGCGCGTCCGCATATTACTATATATGGTCATGAATCAAAAGATAGACAACTATCGATTCTGGTTGGCCCGCCCAAGCTCAATGCTCGCGGGTCACAGTTTGTAATAGGCAAGAGGTCAAGGCGGCTTATAAATAGCGCCTTAAAAGTTGGTCGGTTGTGTCGGTCGTAAAGTCGGTCGTGAAGTCGTCGTGAAGTCGCTGTAAAAGTGTTAGTAGTTCTGGTTAGTCGGTATTGTTATTTGTTGTATAGTGCAGTATCACAGTCTCTTGTATTTTAGTTTGTGAACGTATTAGACAATATTTGTGTAGTTTTTAAAGTAATTTTAAGTGACTAAATAGTGATTTTTGTAACCTTGTGATTTGTGTGTGTGTAATTAAAATCAGTGTTCTTTTTATAAACTTTTGCTTTATTAGTGTACGATATAACCCCACGTAGGAAAAACACTTGCCGGTGTACAATAAATTAGTGGTCTCCAAGGGGAGTTACGCCCCCACGCGCACGCGTCGTCTAACGTGCGCACCCAGTATATGAATAACTGGGCTATCGGAGGTTGGAGGCTCTACATCTATTGAAAACGAGCGGGTGTTCATGTAGCTATATTATGTCATGAGAAATGATACAAGAAGAGTGGCAGAGCCCATACTGTAGTGCGTGCTCCGAAACCCCGGTTAACACTAGATCGACATCTAGCTGGACTGGCTCCAGTGGCTGAACCCCGATTACCCGACCGTTTAGCAGTTGCTCCACTACTCGTACTTGATGCTAGATGACGAGCCGATCTAGTGGTAACCCGGGTGTAAACGGCAGGACTGTATAAAATGTATAGGTATAATGTGTTATGTGTTACGTATAAGTTCCCTAGTAAGTAGATTTAAGTAAGAGATTTGATTTGTAGATATAATGAGCCAATTAGATTACAGATTTATAACCAATTAGAATCGATCAAGCGGCGCGTCCGCATATTACCATATATGGTCATGAATCAAAAGATAGACAACTATCGATTCTGGTTGGCCCGCCCAAGCTCAATGCTCGCGGGTCACAGTTTGTAATAGGCAAGAGGTCAAGGCGGCTTATAAATAGCGCCTTAAAAAGTAAATGTTTCAACTTTCCATCTATCAAACATTTCAACACCGAATCGGCCAAACGATTCTTCGACCAAGCCGCAAACCACACCAACACTCTTATCAAAAGCGCCGTCTCCTACATTCCCGATGCCCCCTCCACCGACCCTGACATCCGTCTCATCCAAAGAGCCCCAGTTCGTCGTCCCAAACATGTCCTGACTGACCCGACTGACAGGATCCAAAGCGCGGTTGAGGCCAGGCAGGAGTCAAGACAGCGTGGGCGCAGAAGAGGCCGCCCACCAGAAGGGTTCTACACCACAGCCCCCGTCTGGGAGAATCGTCTCGACCCCAACCGCGATACTAAGATACGCGCCGGGAGGCGCACATGCAGAACGGACTTATGTCCGCCTCCATCAGCCCTCACCTCAACCCCAGCAACCCCAGGCGTCTCGCCACACCACGACTAATGATTAAGAAGAAGTAGTAGTTTAAGTTGACAGCTCTCCAGAGCTAACCCGCCGAATCTGTAACAGTGTCCCGCCCACCAACAGAGATAGTCAAATCCAATAAATGTTGTCGTCGTGAAGTCGCTGTAAAAGTATTAGTAGTTCTGGTTAGTCGGTATTGTTATTTGTTGTATAGTGCAGTATCACAGTCTCTTGTGTTTTAGTTTGTGAACGTATTAGACAATATTTGTGTAGTTTTTAAAGTAATTTTAAGTGACTAAACAGTGATTTTTGTAACCTTGTGATTTGTGTGTGTGTAATTAAAATCAGTGTTCTTTTTATAAACTTTTCCTTTTATTAGTGTACGATATAACCCCACGTAGGGAAAACACTTGCCGGTGTACAATAAATTAGTGGTCTCCAAGGGGAGTTACGCCCCCACGCGGACGCGTCGTCTAACGTGCGCACCCAGTATATAAATAACTAGGCTATCGGAGGTGGGAGGCTCTACACCGGGCTTCGGAGCACGCACTACAGTATGGGCTCTGCGACTCTTGTATCATTTCTCTATGATTATGTAAATATGATTAATAATGGTAATCGACTGTTGATGTTGTTCAGTTACCTATGTGTTCCGTACTTGATAAGGTCAAACATTATAATAACGAAAATAATTAAGCGTTTTAAGGATTGATTAATTAATTAATTAAGGATCATTTTGCAATAAACAGCATATTACATGCCACGCAAAGGTGTACCTGCCCCGGGGCATCATTTGTTCTTAATTATGTTTTTAAAAGTCAATTACCTCTAAAACCAGCATACAGTCATACACTTAGCTATTAGGATTATCCACCACTTACGGGAGATCATGTACAGAATAGAATAGAATAGAAAATCATTTATTTCAGTAAGTATAAGTACACAGAAATAGAATACATAGGTATAGGTAAAGAACAGAGGCAGAACTACATACTACAATATCAACTACTTACTTACTTACTACACTATGAATTATGTATTACTGAAAAAGGTGTGCGTTCAGCATAATGTCAGGTACTACTGGAGCCACGGACGCTGGTCTTACGTGCACACCTGCAGGGAGCGCAGTTGCGCGCTGCTGCTACTGCTACCAACGACGGATCCAGGGGCGGGTCATGACCCCCCCCCCCCCTCGGCAGGACTAGGTTTACTGCTATTATGTATTTTTAACCCCTGACGCGAAAGGGGGGGGGGGGTTTGTATAACGTGACCCCCTCCCCAGTCGAAAGCTGGATCCGCCCTTGACTGCTACAACTACAATTTCCTATCTCCTAATTAGAGTATAAAATTATCCACTTGCAAGATACTCGTCTCGTTTTGCTAATTCGAGATCAAAAATCTACGACAGAAGTTAGGTTTTTTGTATGAAAGTATCTATTATTCAATTGGCTAATTAAAAAAAACTCAAATCAACACAACATGTGATTTTTAAAATGGAAATATTCTTACGTAAAATTAAGATTTATTTTAGGCCTCGTGTTTTGATCTCGAATTAGCAAACTGACTATATGTCTATCATGACAGATACTCTGGTACTTGGTACTAATACTATGTCATTCTACTTGCAGATCCTGATAATGCCGGTGAAATTTCTGGCACAGAAGGCATTCCATCTTAGGCAACGCATTTGAGATCGTATGGTTTCTTAATGGGAAGGATTTCGGTGTCGATGGGCCGCAGTTACCACTCTCACCATCAGATGGGCTGTGCGCTCGTTTGCCTATACCATTGACATGAAAAAACTAAGAAGATTACCAAGACACATTCCACACTCTCGTCTCGCGCCAACCTCTAGAATAAAAGGAGCTGTTATTACGCGAGGGGCAAGAAAGGAATTCTAGCAAATAATACGTGAAGATCTTCTACAGTGGAAATAAATTATACCTAACATTGAATGCAAACAGTGAGATTTTCTGCCCGCTACGCGGAGAGAAAATCTCACTTCTTGGCCAAGGCAAAATGTAAAACTTTTGACAAACCACGGGCGGTAATTCGTAAAGCCCCAGATCGCACATTTATGATTCAACGTACGTGAATACGGAATACGGGTGAATACGGGTGGATGCGAGTGGCACAGGACCGGTCTGAGTGGCGCGCCTTGGGGGAGGCCTATGTCCAGCAGTGGACGTCTATCGGCTGAAATGATGATGATGATGATGATGTACGTGAATACGTTGAAGCCCCAGATTGCACAGAAACCTGCGACATTTACGAACTCACCACCCTAGGTCTGTAATGTACTATTAAATATCGAATTAAAATATTAGGTATTTTTCAGATCAGAAATCAATTGAAATATATTTTGTACTAGCTTCTGCCCGCGAACTATGCATTTTTCCGAATTCCACGCGGGCAGAAGCTAGTCCTGAATAAACAGAATAAAAGGTTGTAAATTGTGATGCTTTGACAACAGGGGCTCTATTCGAAGTCTTAAATAGGGACAGGGACATTCCCTATTCCCGCTCACGCTAAAAGTTTGGTTGCAACTCCGCGACGCGTGAGCGCAGCGATAGGGAATCTCCCTGTCCCTATTTAAGAATGAAATGAAAATGGTTGTTGAAGAATCTCAATTTTTTTTTCATCTAGTCTACCTACACACACCATATATAAGGTGTAGTAAGATAAAAGAAAAAATCTAGAAAGTACATAGCTCATCTGACACTTTCTAGAAAATACTACATTCAATGTGTCACCTGTCACATTGAGGCTGTAGAGATCTTCTACTATCTAAAGTCCCGCGCCTTCACATTTCAAAACGCTTCAATATTTTTATTATTATTTTAAAAGCACCACCAACACTCTCAACGTATAGTTGATGGCTGTCTCAGCACGCACACATGTGTTGAGAGTGTTGGTGGTGCTTTTTAAATACATTGAAGCGTTTTGAAACGTGAAGGCGTGCGACTTCAGATAGTAGAAGATCTCTACTTTGTAATTACTGTAAGTTACATACTTTTTAAATGTAAAAAAAATTCTTCGAATACTTAAAACGGTTTGAATATATTATTATTCCTATCTATATTAATATTATAAATGCGAAAGTGACTCTGTCTGTCTGTTATCTATTCACGCTTCAACTGCTGGACCGATCGAGATGAAATTTGGCATGGAGATAGTTGGGGTCCCGGGAAAGGACAGGCTACTTTTTATCCCGGAAAACGCATAGTTACAGCGGGAACGCGATAACCGAATTCCATGCGGACGGAGTCGCGGGCAGAAGCTAGTACCATATAATACTGCGATCACCCCTCGCCACCGCCCCTACTCGACCAGGCTTTGACAAAAAATATATACCTGGAAAGTTTTAAAATGCCTCCAAGTCAGCCATTTTGTTTTTTGCAATTTTGATATACCCAGTGTCACTCTCACGATTAAGACGAATCTAACGACACCTCGCATGCTAAAATCCATCAAGCCATTTAGGCTACACAGCGTGCCAAAGAAATATACATACATACATACATACACTCGAAAACATAACCTTTCTGCCGCAGTCGGGTAAAAAACAAGACCGCATTATAATCAGATCATTAATAGAATAGTATATTATAAACATTGAGTGATACGCTGAGTAGGTATAGGTATAATTATATATTGAGGCAAGGGATGGAGGTAGTACGGTTTTCTAAATAGAAACAAATCCATTAAGTGAGATGAATTTTATTACCATTATTAATTTAATGATCAACTACTTACAATAATTCTTCAGTGGAAGGAGACGGACACAGTTTACTTTAACATAGCACCCCCAACCTTACTGATACTGCGTCCATCGTCGCGTTGTTGATAAAATAAACGGAATAAATAAATAAATATATATTTTATTTAAAAATAAATTAACATGATTCGTGTACGCTTACTGTAAACATTGGTAATCACATTGGGTATCTATTAATACAATACATGTCGGAACAGGCCGCTAGATACTAAAGGCGCTCGCAGGAACTCGTAATGGTAACTTACTTGATACTAACACGAAGGACTCACGTTCACGTCCGTCCTTCCGTTACTATCTTGGGAATGTTATCCGTCACGTCTAAAGTATTTTAGAGTTCTTGAAGGTTACTTGCGGCTGTGAGAACGGCGCTATTACTCTATCCTCCCTAAAGCACTAAATATTTACATACTCGATACTTGTGATATCGTTTCCTATCCAGTAACTATTTAGTACTGTAGGCTCCGTCGGCTACGGTTTAGTTGATGGGCTTGCCCTCGGCTTCTAGTCGCTTGCGCATCGACTCGGGCATCTCAGCTGGCGGCGGCCGCGGCATCCTGAGCCAAACCTACGGACAAACGAAAAAGCACCTAAGAACGGAGCACGGTGGCTATTTAAACTACAACTACAAGTACGAATCTCATACAAGTCGGTGTCCACAGAGTGGGTCGGCAGGAACAATTGGTTATTGCAATAATCATTGGTATCGAAATAGAACGTCAACATCTTAACTACACGATACGACCCAAGATGACGACTCGGTTTCCTACATTCAAAAATGATGACGTACCGCGTCGAACCATACAACAAACAAATAGGAGGCAAGAGGTTCCCTACAATCATACATACATACATGCATGCATGCAACTTTTGAAAAAATATGGCCAAGATCGAAGGGACGACGTAACGACGTTGTCATCGAAAACATAGTATTACTAGCATATCAAACTTCACCATCAGTACAAGTTGCATGCCTCCACGAAACATCTTCATGAGAATACAAGGGCATTGTGTAAATTTTGTTAGTATTGTGTAAATTACTGTCTCAGGTAGTTTGTTCCACTCACATACAACACGGTTAGGTAGTGTTTTTTTGAGATTGCTTGCACTTTGAGACCGAGTAAGTTTTAAATAATGACCTCTAAGGCACTCCTTCTCGCTCCTGACATATAGATTTTACAGACTAGGTACGCTATAGTTTGTTTCAATAACATCGTCCTATATTTATAACTCAAAATATTGTACCCTAACGGTACCTTCCGACCGTGAAATTTCACCACTCTACGTATTTAGCAGCGGTACCACGGAAACTGGCACAGTATCCATTCAAGTTGGTAAATAGTTAAGTGGTTGATTATCATTATTATTTTTTATTTATTTACTACTAATACATGAGATACAATTTTAAAAGTAGTACATTCAGTACTGTACATAGATAGAACGGGGAAATTTAATGGGCGGTGCGTACTATTTTTTGAGCTAGAAATCATTCCCGAGAACCAATGCGTTCCAGAGAGCCAAGCTGGCGTACCACCTTGACGCTCGGTAGCGTACACCGCCTTATATTTCGAAAAGTTCAAGGGTATTATTTTTTTAACCTAGATATTCCCTAGGTAATATTTATTTGCATAATCAGGTCCTGGATATCGTTACGGTGTACGCTATCTTGACTTGTTTCAGTCGTTCAGTTTAAGTCGTTGATCGTATACAGAATGAAGCCCTTACCTTGACGGCGTCGTAGATGAACCACTGCAGCGCGGTGAGGGTACCGATCATGATGATTCTGGGCCCGAGTCCCTTCCACACGCCCGCGAAGCCGAGCTTGCCGATAATTGAGCCCACGGTCGCCGTCTTGTCCTGTAACACACCGCTCCGGTTAATATCACAGCAGTACATAATTTTTCAATACAGTCGCTCAATAATAACTAGATTTTAAAAAAAACAATATACCCGACTGCAAGAGTTTGGTGTCACATTTGTAATCAAATTTTGTAATCCATTCATTAAGCCCCTTATTTTGGTACCCCACCAATCACCATCATTTATTTATTTATTCATTGCATTTACACGGTATCATGGTGACACCCTATCACTTACCCAGTAATCTCGGCTGTGGCTGCGTCCTACCTGCTTCAGCTTGGACACGACGGTGAGCGTCACCAGCTGACTGACGGACCTGTCTCGCTCGCAGCGGCCACTAGTCCGGCCGGGACTCGGCTGTGTCGGCGTCCTACCTGGTCCAGCTTGGACACGACGGTGTCGGCGGGGTGCGACACGACGGCGAGCGTCACCAGCTGACTGACGGACCTGTCTCGCTCGCAGCGGCCACTAGTCCGGCCGGGACTCGGCTGTGTCGGCGTCCTACCTGGTCCAGCTTGGACACGACGGTGTCGGCGGGGTGCGACACGACGGCGAGCGTCACCAGCTGACTGACGGACCTGTCTCGCTCGCAGCGGCCACTAGTCCGGCCGGGACTCGGCTGTGTCGGCGTCCTACCTGGTCCAGCTTGGACACGACGGTGTCGGCGGGGTGCGACACGACGGCGAGCGTCACCAGCTGACTGACGGACCTGTCTCGCTCGCAGCGGCCACTAGTCCGGCCGGGACTCGGCTGTGTCGGCGTCCTACCTGGTCCAGCTTGGACACGACGGTGTCGGCGGGGTGCGACACGACGGCGAGCGTCACCAGCTGACTGACGGACCTGTCTCGCTCGCAGCGGCCACTAGTCCGGCCGGGACTCGGCTGTGTCGGCGTCCTACCTGGTCCAGCTTGGACACGACGGTGTCGGCGGGGTGCGACACGACGGCGAGCGTCACCAGCTGACTGACGGACCTGTCTCGCTCGCAGCGGCCACTAGTCCGGCCGGGACTCGGCTGTGTCGGCGTCCTACCTGGTCCAGCTTGGACACGACGGTGTCGGCGGGGTGCGACACGACGGCGAGCGTCACCAGCTGACTGACGGACCTGTCTCGCTCGCAGCGGCCACTAGTCCGGCCGGGACTCGGCTGTGGCGGCGTCCTACCTGGTTCAGCTTGGACACGACGGTGTCGGCGGGGTGTGACACGATGGCGCAGAACACGCCGGCGATGTATCCGGCGGCGAACGTCACCACCAGCTGTTCGCCCTTGGAGCACTCGGCGCGTGGCTTCGGCACCACGTACTGCGAACACGAATTGTACACTAATAAGAACATTGTTAATGCACCAGCGTGCAGCGGCTCTGAGAACTGTGGCAATAAAAAAAAACCGGCCAAGTGCGTATCGGGCAATGTATATGGTTCCGTAGTTGACGATGCCCTTAGTACCTTTCTAAGACTGCATCTTAGCTAGGCTGCGGTATGACTGGCCCGCCCGACGACGCCCCTGCTGCTCAGTAATATTTGTAACTCAGTCATTTTTGAATGCTTGCAATCAATCATTTATTTATTTGTTTTGCAGTTCGACTATAACCCGTAAATTTGTATAGCCTTCTTAGCTGTGATAGTTTTCCTTTCCTTTCAACTGTGTTATATATGCCACCACCATGTTTTTTTTCAGCTATCTCAAAACCACCATTTAGCTGGCGGGGAGGGGGGACTTGACTACCAAAAAAAGTTTTTCCAAGACCTATTCAACGACACCCTACATCATGGGGTACGCAAGAAAAAAAATATACGTCCCCACTTTACGAGTAGGGGAGGTGCAAGGGGAAAAAAAAAACGAAATTTTATTGTACCACTTTGTCGGCGTAGCTAGTATATATATTCATGCTAAATTACAGCTTTCTAGAACTAAGCATCTACGAGCAATAGTGCGGACAGACGGACGGACGAACATGGCGAAACTATAAGGGTTCCTTGTGGACTTCGGAACCCTAAAAACTGGAACCCTTATAATTTCGTCATGTCCAACCGTCCCAAGTATGTCATAGCTAGTACAGTCAGCAGCAGAAGTAGATAAGCTGTCCAGGTGTTCAAAATGACCTACACACGACCTTATTCTTAAGACGTTAAGGGCGTGTGTAGGTCATTTTGAACACCTGGACAGCTTATCTACTTCTGCTGCTGACTGTACCTGGGCGACCGAGCCCCACTCGGGTGGAAAAAAAGGTTTTGACATAAAATAACAGTAAAAAGGTTTAGCAACAAAAATCGCCATCTACCGATCAGAAAACACCATTTCTCACCTAACTTACTACCAGCGAGAACACTAACATGTAATATTTAATTCACATAAATAACGATGTAGCCAGAGCGACTGCAGTCCAAAAACGCTCGAACAAGTGAGAGGGAATAGTACATTTTGATGCAAGTGCGAAAAGTTCGATATTATTATGGAGAATAAACGAATTTTGTATTTGTAAAAGTTCGTCATTTATCACGAGTCTCTAGTTATGGTACATTCATTTCTGACGTGTAAAAGTGCCCCAATGTGGCCAATTTGCTGAATAAATGATTGATTTGATTATGCTGACTGGCACGAGCGAAAGCGAGCGTCAACATTAGAGACTAGTGAAAATGACAATTTCACACGTGTATCACTCACATCTCATCACGACAGGGTTTTGGGCTATACTTAGTCCCCATGCGGGCCCAGCGCGGATTGGGGACTTCACACACATCGTTGAATTACTTCGCTCAAATTATTAAATAATAATAATAATAATAATAACATTGATAATTAAATAAATAAAAACAATAAAAAAAAAGTAGTTTATTAAACTGATACATAATAAAGATCCATAAAACACGAGTGGGATTTTATAATAATATCGCACGAGTGTTATGTACAGTTGCATACACAACTTTATCTACACTCATTTTATAAATCCTCTAAGATGCTTCAAAATATGTCCAGAATGGCGGCAATTCGACTACGTTATTGTCTCACATCGACTTCCATAAAGCATAGACTAAATAGAGCCGACATTTGAATTTGGAACAAACTTTCGCTGTCTGACTGAAGAATAAATACATTGCTGTTCTAAGATGTTCGAAATGAGAATGCTATTAGACAATCGAATTCGATGGTGTAATACAGCCATAAGAACATTTTCACAGATAAGAAATCTGTTCTAAGGTTCTAACTAAAGAGTTTATCTTAAGAGGGTTTATCCCGAAAGTTGGCAACGTCGCATATAGCTGTCAAATGTTTCGCTGTATTATCTATCACTTGAATTTTATATTTTAATAGAATTACTTTAAGTTAGTTGTCGGAAATTGAGAAAAAAAGACATGAATAAATAATGCCGGCAAATTTCTAAACGTATGTTCGAAAACTAGTACAATGATAAATTTCGAATTTATTCGGTAATATTTGAAAACTTTTAGTTTACTTTAAATAAAACTTTAGTTTAAAATTATTATAAATAACATAATTATATGAAACTAGCTTTTCTCCGCAATTTCGTATGCGCAGAAATATTAAATGTAAAATCCCGTTTTTTCCCCGTTCCCGTGGGAATTTCACAAAATCCTTTCTTAGCGGTATGCCTACGTCATAACATCTACCTGCATGCCAAATTTCAGCCCGATCCGTGCAGTGGTTTGGGCTGTGTGTTGATATATCACTATGTCAGTCACCTTTGAACTTTATATATTTTGATATAAGTAATATGTCATTTAAAAAATTGTAAGATTTTCAGAAGGTCAATCAACTTATAATTTTAATGTCTAAAAATACACGTCGGTACCTCGATGATGCGTTGCGCGTATCCGAACGTTTCTTGTATTTTTTTTATATGGCAATAGATTCGCACTATGACTTGCCTAATATAATTCTCCTCTTTTCTAAGAAATGAAAAGAAGAGAGCTAATAAAATCGAGATAGTACGAATTTTAGCATAAAAAGTAGGTACTACTTAGATGCCGCAGTATGAAATGACCGTACGCAGTTATCAAACTAAAAAAAAAGAAAAAGCGCGGGAATGATTTTACTTTATTTTAAGAAGTTTTTAATTCCTTTTGTTTTTTTAATAGGTACTTTTATTTATATTTCTTCGCATCTTACTGAATAATTTTGATCTAGAATACCTAGTAAATTGATCACATTAAACTAAAACATGACATTGTGGCTGCATGGCTTAGGCCTTTGCCATTGCCTGATGGAATTGCCTGATGGGATACATGGATTTAAAAAAAAAAAAATACTTTGTCTCACTCAGTGAAACAAACACGATTTTGCTCACTGATTTCTGACAGCAAAGTCTACTTGTTCGAGCTGCTGAGGTGAAAAAGAATTTACCAGCAAGAATTTATGTATGTTTGTATTCAGGTATAGTACATTACTACAGAGGCCGGGAAGGAGGAAGTTGCAGGCCGAGTATTATATACGGCCGAACGAAGTGAGGCCGGATAGTTACGAGGCCGACAACTTCCGTTCCCCGCCGATGTTTGTATAGTGCTTTTCTCAAACATGCAATAAAATAAATAAATAAAATAATATTTTATATATAATATATTTTGTCTTTTATACATAAATAAAACTGCGCTATCTATGTAGCAAATATGGTTCATGTTTTAAAGCTGTATTGGCAGAATGTCATAGCGAACCATAGAGTAAATATTGCTTGTAGCTTTTTTAAATGGCGGAATGCCAAGATTCTGTGTCACAAATATATCAAATGGAAATAAAAAAAGTGAGTTGCCGGCCTAGGCCTGCAACGTTTGTATGAAATTTCATTATAAACCAATTTGTCTAGCCGCGCCTGAAACGTGATACTTCCTAGCCTGAGAAGTATCACGTTTCAGGCGCGGCTTAAGAAGAACATAATATCAATATTTCATTGCATGTTTGAGAAATAGTTATTTGTGCAACAAGAGAGCAAAATTGTTTTTTGCTTCGAGTGCCATGTTTGAGTCCTGAGCTAGCGAAAGATTCTATAGTTGAATCACGAGCGTCTAGCGAGTGATTCTAATTTAGAATCTTGAGCTTAGCGAAGGACTCAAAGGCACGAGAAGTAAAAGAAATTGCTCTCGAGTAGCACATACAATTTTTCACCTCAGTAGCGAGAACACATAAAAGGTACTTGCAAAGAATACTTACATCAGGAAAAATACTTATGAAATAACATTTCTTCTTCACTCCTTTCACTCAAATTATTACTTTAATTTCATGTTTTAAAAGAATTACTTTAAAGTTAGTTGTCGAAAATTAAGAAGAAAGACATGATTTGACATGAAAGAATGGCGGCAATTTTCTAAACGTAAGTATGATCGGAAACTAGTACAATGATAAATTTCGAATTTATTCGGTAATATTTGAAAGCCTTTAGTTTACTTTAAATTAAAACTTTAGTTTAAAATGATAACAAAAAATAACATAATTACATGAAATATAAGTCATTAAAAAAATTAAGATAAGAAGGTAAAATCAACTTATAATTTTAATGCCTAAAAATACACGGCGGTACTGATTTATTCCGCGTATCCGAACGTTTCTTGTTCAGTTTTTTTTCTGCGAAAATAGATTCGCTCTATGACTTGCTTAATATAATTCTCCCTCTTTTCTTAAATAAATGAAAAGAAGAGAGCTAATAAAATCGAGATAGTTCGAATTTTAGTAATTATAATAAGTAGGTACTAGTACTACCTAGATGGCGCAGTATGAAACAACCATTAGCAGTTATCAAACTTAAAAACAGAAAAAGCGCGGGAACGATTTAACTACATTTAAAGAAGTTTTTAATTCGTTTTGTTTTTAAGTAGGTACTTTTATTTGTTTATTCTTCGTATCTTACTAAATAATTTTGATCTAGA
The DNA here is from genome assembly GCA_963971205.1 of Aethes cnicana. Lineage (NCBI taxonomy): Eukaryota > Metazoa > Arthropoda > Insecta > Lepidoptera > Tortricidae > Aethes > Aethes cnicana. The sequence goes on along the minus strand of OZ020298.1, from coordinate 4,823,946 downwards.
ATAGTAAATTGATCACATTAAACTAAATCATGACACTGTGGCTGTATGGCTTAGGCCTTTGCCTTTGCCTGATGGAATTGCCTGATGGAATAAATGGATTATTAAAAAAAACAAATTAAAAAAATACTTTGTCTCACTAAGTGAAACAAACACGATTTTGCTCACTGATTTCTGACAGCAAAGTCTACTTGTTTGAGCTGCTGAGGTGAAATAGTTATTTGTGCAACAAGAGAGCAAAATTGTTTTTTGCTTCGAGTGCCATGTTTGAGTCCTGAGCTAGCGAAAGATTCTATAGTTGAATCACGAGCGTTCAGCGAGTGATTCTAGTTTAGAATCTTGAGCTAGCGAAGGACTCCAGGGCACGAGAAGTAAAAGAAATTGCTCTCGAGTAGCACATACAATTTTTCACCTCAGTAGCGAGAACACATAAAAGGTACTTGCAAAGAATACTTACATCAGGAAAAATACTTATGAAATAACATTTCTTCTTCACTCCTTTCACTCAAATTATTACTTTAATTTCATGTTTTAAAAGAATTACTTTAAAGTTAGTTGTCGAAAATTAAGAAGAAAGACATGATTTGACATGAAAGAATGGCGGCAATTTTCTAAACGTAAGTATGATCGGAAACTAGTACAATGATAAATTTCGAATTTATTCGGTAATATTTGAAAGCCTTTAGTTTACTTTAAATTAAAACTTTAGTTTAAAATGATAACAAAAAATAACATAATTACATGAAATATAAGTCATTAAAAAAATTAAGATAAGAAGGTAAAATCAACTTATAATTTTAATGCCTAAAAATACACGGCGGTACTGATTTATTCCGCGTATCCGAACGTTTCTTGTTCAGTTTTTTTTCTGCGAAAATAGATTCGCTCTATGACTTGCTTAATATAATTCTCCCTCTTTTCTTAAATAAATGAAAAGAAGAGAGCTAATAAAATCGAGATAGTTCGAATTTTAGTAATTATAATAAGTAGGTACTAGTACTACCTAGATGGCGCAGTATGAAACAACCATTAGCAGTTATCAAACTTAAAAACAGAAAAAGCGCGGGAACGATTTAACTACATTTAAAGAAGTTTTTAATTCGTTTTGTTTTTAAGTAGGTACTTTTATTTGTTTATTCTTCGTATCTTACTAAATAATTTTGATCTAGAATAGTAAATTGATCACATTAAACTAAATCATGACACTGTGGCTGTATGGCTTAGGCCTTTGCCTTTGCCTGATGGAATTGCCTGATGGAATAAATGGATTATTAAAAAAAACAAATTAAAAAAATACTTTGTCTCACTAAGTGAAACAAACACGATTTTGCTCACTGATTTCTGACAGCAAAGTCTACTTGTTTGAGCTGCTGAGGTGAAATAGTTATTTGTGCAACAAGAGAGCAAAATTGTTTTTTGCTTCGAGTGCCATGTTTGAGTCCTGAGCTAGCGAAAGATTCTATAGTTGAATCACGAGCGTTCAGCGAGTGATTCTAGTTTAGAATCTTGAGCTAGCGAAGGACTCCAGGGCACGAGAAGTAAAAGAAATTGCTCTCGAGTAGCACATACAATTTTTCACCTCAGTAGCGAGAACACATAAAAGGTACTTGCAAAGAATACTTACATCACGAAAAATTTGAAATAACATTTCTTCTTCACTCCTTTCACTCAATTTATTACTTGAATTTCATGTTTTAAAAGAATTACTTTAAAGTTAGTTATCGAAAATTAAGGAGAAAGACATGATTTGACATGACATGAGAGAATGGCGGCAATTTTCTAAACGTATGTTCGGAAACTAGTACAATGATAAATTTCGAATTTATTCGGTAATAAATGAAAACTTTTAGTTTACTTTAAATAAAAACTGTAGTTTAAAATGTTTACAAATAACATAATTATATGAAATATAAGTCATTAAAAAATTGTAAGATTTTCAGAAGTTAAATCAACGTATAATTTTAATGAAGTTTTAATGTCTAAAAATACGGCGGTACTGATGCGTTGCGCGTATCCGAACGTTTCTAATTCAGTTTTTTTTTTCTATGAAAATAGATTCGCAGTAAGTCTTGCCTAGTATAATTCTACCTCTTTTCTTAAAGAAATGAAAAGAAGAGAGCGGATAAAATCGAGATAGTTTGAATTATTGGTATAAGAAGACCATTCGCAGTAATCAAATCATAAAAAAAAAGATAAAGGATTAAAAAAAAACAAATTAATAAGATACTTTGTCTCACTGAGTGAAACAAACACGATTTTGCTCACTAATTTCTGACAGCAAAGTCTACTTGTTCGAGCTGCTGAGGTGAAAAATATGTTCCACCCTAGCAAGCATCTAACCGGCTGAATCTGTTTTGAAGAAAAAGGTGTCGCTTCGTTATTCTTATTATTTATTGTACGAGTGATAATGAGTAGGTACATACATTTCGTACAAGAAAATCAATATGGCGGATTTTACGTAAAAACAAAAATATAAAAACACTAAAACAATATTAATTAATAGGCGGGCAAGAACGTAGAGATCTTCTACTATCTAAAGTCCCGAGCCTTCACATTTCAAAATGCTTCAATTTTTTTATTATTATTTAAAAAGCACTACCAACACTCTCAACGCATAGTTGATTGCTGTCTCAGCTCGCACACATGTGTTGAGTTTGTTGTGGTGCTTTTTAAAAACATTGAAGCGTTTTGAAATGTGAAGGCGCGGGACTTTAGATAGTAGATCTCTAGCGCCTAACGATTTCGACAGTCGGAACCCATTATCCATACTAATATTATAAATGAGATGACAAAGTTACTGTCTGTCTGTTACCTCTTCACGTTTCAACCGCTGGCTGATAAAATTTAGCAAGGAGATAGTTCCAGTCCCGGGAAAGGACATAGGCTACTTTTTATTCCGGGAAAACGCATAGTTCCCGCGGGAACGCAATAAAGGAATTCTACGCGAGCAAAAGCTAGTTAGGAATATTTTTGTCAACACTTAAATTTTAAAAAGACTAAGAAACAAAGACGTCTAGCCGTCACACGTATCGGTTCATATCTCAAAAACTACTTAACCGATTATGATGAAATGTATAATGTTCCCTAAGTTGAATTAAATGTAAGCAAATAAAAACCGGCCAAGTGCGTGTCGGGCCACGCGCAAATTATAGGGTTCCGAAGTTGACGATGCCCACAGTACCTTTCTAAGACTTATTAGCATCTAGCTAGCCTGTGGTATGACGTGCCCGCCCGACTCCCCTGCCGCTCGAGAAAAATCATCATTATAAGTTGGTCGACTATTACTCGTAAGTTTGTACAGCCTACTTAGCTCTGATAGTTTTCCTTTCAACTACGTTATATATGCCACAACCGTGATTTTTTTCAGCCATCCAAATACCACCGTTTAGCTGGCAGGGGGGGGGGACACGTGACTCTAACAAAAAATAGCACTTTAAAGCTTAATATTTCACAAACGCATCACTTAATCAAAAAATGGTTTTAACAAACCCACAATATTTTTTCGAGACCTATTCAACGATATGCCGAACCATGGGGTATGCAAGAAAAAAAAATTACATCCCCACTTTACGAGTAGGGGAGGTACCCTATAAAAAAAAAAATTCAAAATTTTATTGTACCACTTTGTCAGCATAACTAATATGCATATTCATGCCAAATTACAGCTCTCTAGACCTAAGCATCTCCGAGCAATAGTGCGGACAGACGGACGGACATGGCGAAACTATAAGGGTTCCTTGTGGACTTCGGAACCCTAAAAAAGATGGGAGAAAATCCTTCAGTAGTTTCGGAGAATTAAGTGGAGAAAGAAACATACAGCTACAATATTTTGTATATTTGAGTAGTAACCCAAATAGATTATTAAATGTGAAAATCATGCAGTTCCAATAATATTACATACATAAGTATTGAAATTATAACCTCCTTTTTAAGTCTGTTAAGAAACTTCTGTTCAGGGGGTGTCAAATAAAAAGGCGAGTAAATTCCGAATATAGAGGTGCATAATTAATTTCAAAGAAAATCCATAAAAAAATATACTGCTACCTATGTAACTATATAAGATGACTTTAACCGACTTCAAAAAAGGAGGTTATCAATTAAATACGTATGTGTCACATTAAAAAAATTGCATTACCTTGAGTGCATTCAAAGATCTGCGCTAGTCCAATCAATAGGGACCATCAGGTGTTATTGCACTCACTTTTCACTTCACCATTTTCTAACACTACACATTTCCGAACACACAACACGAAACTGAATTTAGTAACCTAACCTAACTTGTAAGACGCAAGGTATAATTTGGCTTAACATAATCACTTTCACGCGAAATTAATAATACGCGACCATTCCCGGCGGAGTCGCACGCGAAACTAACTGATATTTTGTTTCTGCGACTTTGAGGTGGGGGTGTTCTGGTCGGCGAGACAAACAAAGGACTTCGGGCCCGCTCGGCTAGCCCTTTATCTCGGCGGACGCGAGCGCGTGGTGTTTATTTGCTGTTGTTTTGAAAGGAAATCTAACTTGGTGCAGAGTAGAATACTATAGAACTGTGAATTGTTTCTTTTCAATGAGGGTTTCATCTATTTTTCTAATCAGATGGCTCGGAGGTACCATATTATTGCATTGTTATCCATTCCATATACATGTCAAGTTTCTTCATCATGATATAATAACATTTTAGCAAACATGCAATGAAATATTGATATTATGTTCTTCTTATTAGGCTTTTGGAAGTATCACGTTTCAGGCGCGGCTAGACAATTGGTCTATAATGAAATTTCATACAAACGTTGCAGGCCTAGGCCGGCAACTCCCTTTTTTTCAATTTTTATTTAATTTATTTATGTAAAAAAGACAACATATATAACAACATACCTGTATAAAATATTTTATTTATTTATTTCATTGCATTTTTGAGAAAAGCACTATACATACATCGGCGGGGAACGGAAGTTGCAGGCCGAGTATTATATACGGCCGAACGAAGTGAGCCTTCCCGGCCTCTGTAGTAATGTACTATAATAACTAGAAGTGGGTGAAATTTAGCTTGCAAGATTCCTTACATAGGTAATTTGGGTTTTAGTTATACGACGACCTAATAAGCGTTGTAAAAATGACACATACATACATACATATCGTCACGCCTATGTTCCCTTGCGGGGTAGGCAGAGCGTTAGTGAACTTCAAGGTCACATCACGCCAACTTTGGCATCCCATCATGATTCCTTATTAAGAGGGTTTACTCCGAAAGTTGGCAACGTCGCAATTTCATTAATTTCTGAATATTACTGAATATCGCTCTATGGTTGAATAAAAAAGTATGGCTTGCGACAATAATCATAGCAACACGAAATTTTTAGTATTATGGAAGTAATATCTTTTGAAAACTTTCCATCGCAGTTTCCATGCATTTTAATGTAATCTTATCATTTGAATACCTAACCAACAAATATAAAACGAGACGCGTCATACAACCATAGAATGATATATACCTTTTTAATTCAGCAATATAGAGAAATCAATAAAAACAGCGAATCATTTGACAGCTATGTGCGACGTTGCCACCTTTCGGGATAAACCGTCTTAAGAAACCATAAGACCTCGAATGCGTTGCCTACCGCATACATGCATGCTGCATGTTGCGTTGTTGTTTGTTGTAAAAATGACCTTTAGTAACAAATAATATACACAGTGGTTACTTGGAGATGGTATTGATAAAGCCTACTAAGATGACGTGGTGCTATTTCTAAATATGTATGTACCACGATTGCACATTTTTTAGAAATCTAATAAATCGATTGAAATTAGAACGATGTATAAAAACATTTATTCAAGTAGGATATTACAATCACTTTTGCATCGGCATTCATGATGTACATTGAATTTTATATGTCATAGGCTTGTAGCTAACTTTCTTTTTATATTTCGAAATGGAACGATCGAAATGCGGTCCGACATGACACTTTTAGCTGGTAGTGAGGTGAAAAATTGTGTGTTTCTTTCGGCAGCAGATTCCCGCCCCGTCGCTTGCTCAGTTTTCAACGCATGCACCCGCGCCAAACGACTTTGCAGCGTCGTTTAACAAATAAGTAGCCATATTAATCCATACTAATATTATAAATGTGAAAGTGTGTTTGTATGTCCTTGCTTCACGTCGAAAGGACTGGACCGATTTGGATGGATATAGTTCGAAACCCTGGGAATAACATAGGAACAATAACTTTGGATCTTTGTATGGGAATCCATGGTGATATGAAGTTCACCGGGCCGACTTGTATTCTACGCGTCATGTTAAAAGAACGCCAGTCCTTGGCTCCTGTTGGTTTACACGACGCGTGGGTTACATATTGTAGCCGTGGTGGCATAGTGGTTCGACCTACCGCCTCTCATGCAGAGGGTCAAGGGTTCGATTCCGGCTCACACCTCTTAAGTTTACTTATGAGCGAAGTTCAATTTGAATTAACCACTGAGGAAAACATCGCGAGGAAACCTGCAAGCATCTGCGAAGTAATTCAAAGATGTGTGTGAAGTCCCCAATCCACACTGTGCCCGCGTGGGGACTATATGCCCAGCAGTTCTAAACGCTTCAATGTATTTAAAAAGCACACCAACACAACACTTGTGTGCGTGCTGAGACAGCCATCAACAATGCGTTGAGTGTTGGTGGTGCTTTTAAAATAATAATAAAAAAAATAACCATTTTGAAACGTCAAGGCGTGGGACTTTAGACAGTAGAAGATCTCTACTATACTATGTATATTTGAGGGTACCTTGTAGAGGAGCTCGACGGTCTTCTCGAAGCAGGCGAACTTCATCATGGTGTAAGGAATCTGCCGGCCCCAGAGCGGCACGAGCCCCTTGTAGAAGGTGCCGTAGCCCTCGTTCTGCACCATCTTCGGCCACGCCTCGCGCAGCGTGTTCGCGAACCCGGGCATGGTCTGGATGCGGACCTGTCGGCGCGTGACGGGCGGATGAGTAAGGGAATCGGTGCAAGTTCAAGGCCGTTCCCTGACCCAGCATCGTCAAATTGCTCATGTAAGATCATACTTTTCTAAGAAATGTTAAAGTTAAAAAATAAATAAATAAACATATGTTATATTTGATTCGGTGGCCGGATTGGTCCAGTTGGTAGTGACCCTGTCTTCTGTTCCGATGGTCGCGGGTTCGAGTCCCGCTCGGGGCAAACTTTGTGTGATGAACACGAATGTTTGTACTCGAGTCATGGATGTTTAGTATTTATATATGTATGTATTTCTCTATATAAGTATTATATCGTTGTCTAGCACCCATAGTACACGCTTTGCTTAGTTTGGGGCTAGGTCAATATGTGTGAAATGTCCCAAGATATTTATTTATTATTTTATTATATCATCCTTACATTGACAGCTTTCGTTACACGTTTCACGAAACTTCGCTCGATACAATTTAATTCCAAAGTAACCTCTAACTCGGACCTTTAATCTAACTTTACTCCAGTTTATTATATCAAACAGTGTAAAACTAAACATACAAGAAAAAATATCCATATTATATGCATACATTGACAGCTTTATAAATGCCATGTTTTTAGACGGTATTTTTATAGAAATTAAAACGCGTTAAATACTAACTAAATCGCGCGTTCTGTGCGTAGCGCTTTCTCTTTCACTCGTTGCAGGAGTGACAGTGACGACTGAGCTGGGTGTAGGAACGGCCTTAAGGCCCGCCACATACAGTCGGAATTCCGAATGCCCGCCATACAAAATGTATAGACTTGCTTGCCACACACATGAAATTCGGAATTCCGAACGGAAAATTACTGCGTGTGTGGTAGGTTCATACATTTTGTATAGGGGCTGATTCCGTGGCCATTCGGTATGTAGTGCTATTATATATCTGTGGTCCAGGCCTACCTTAGCGGCCTCCAGCGGCGACAGCGCGATGTCGGCGAAGAACTCGGCGGAGGCCGACGCGGCGAGGTACACGAGCGTGCGGTAAGTGTACGCCGTCTCTTCGTCCAGCAGGTTGTTGTAGCCCACTTTGAACACCTCGTACAAGCCGAACTTGCAGAGACCCTGCGGGAGAGCAAGAGTTACAGACTGTTGGAGCTGATGTAGAGTGGGACAGGGGTCGGAGGTTCTCATGTGGTGTATGTCTACACGGTTGTTCGGTAGGAACAATTGGTATTTTATTATAATCATTGACATTAGGTTTAAACAAAGCACAAATATGTACTCATGATCAAATGTTTGTGCACCATAATATGTTAGTGTGCAGTTTAGGTTCCGTTTGACATTTTATTGCTCAATATCAAAATACAGCATATTTTACATGCAGCGTTGCGTTTTGCGTTGGAGTGTCGCGGGACTCGCTGGTGTGCCATGGAAAAAATCGCCATTTTACCAATCATGGGACTTGTGACCCCCCCCCCCCCCAAAATCTTTGTCTGGGACCGCGCCTGCAAATACCTTCCACAAGCATCCTATAAACGCACGCGGAAGTCCGTTGCCTACGTTCTTGTACTGGTCGGGAGCCACCTGCGGCCTGGGAGTGAGCGAGACGGGTAGACTTCCGTCATTACCTGCATCGAGTACCCGATGAAGGTGGGCGCCCAGCCCTTGGCGAGCCCGCGCATGCCCTCCTCGCGCACGGACACGCGGAAGCCGTTGACTACGTTCTTGTATTTGTCCGCGTCCACCTGAAGCCGGCACTTGACCAGGTCGAGCGGGACAACCGCCGTGTGCGTGATTCCTGCGGTTCACAGGTTCCGGGGTTAGATAACTTCACCATTTCGAGTAGTCTGCAACTTTAATATTCTTTACATCACCCTTGGCCATAAAGTGGGATTTTCTGCCCGCTACGCGGAGAGAAAATCTCACTTCTTGGCCAAGGCAAGACGTAAAACTTTTGACAAACCACGGGCGGTAATTCGTAAAGCCCCAGATCGCATATTTATGAAACAGAAACCTGCGATCTGGGACATTTCCGAATTCACCACCCTAGGTCTGTAATGTACTATTACATCACCCTTGGCCGTAAAATGGGATTTTCTCTCCGCGTAGCTTTCTCTCACTTCTTGGCCAAGGCATGACGTAAAACTTTTGACAAACCACGGGCGGTAATTCGTAAATTACGAATTCACCACCCTAGGTCTGTAATGTACTATTATCTACACTCAATATCATAAACCCTCTATGATGAGTTCAAAAACCGCTAATTATGACCAGCATTAAGACAAATTGTTTAGTTACACAGATTTCTTATCTGTGAAAATGTTCCAATAGCTGAATACAGCATGGTATAATAAAACCATCGAATTCCATCGTCTAATAGCATTCAAATTTCGAACATTTTCGAACATCTTCGAACAGCAATGCGCCTATATTCTTCAGTCAGACAGAGCAAAAGTTTGTTCCAAGTCGGCTCTATTTAGTCTATGCTTTTTGAAAATAGAATGTGAGACACTGACGTATTCGAATAGGGATGACGACAACTTTTTTTCCCTTAGTCTATCAGGAAGATTATTGAAAAGTATTGGACACGTATTTTTCCATTTTTCACGTAATCAAACTTATACGGAGATATATTTCACGTAATCAAACTTATACGGAGTTAGATACGATTTATACCTAACGGTGACGTAGTTAGCCCCCACTCTCCAACTTTAACTGCGTTTGCGTTTTAATTTAGTCATTCTTTGTTAATTTGATAAACCAAAAAATACGGTTCTAATATTTTTTTATTACCTGACTCACGGACTAATTAGAATTTCGATTTCTTCACCCTGTCGTCATCCCTATTGCCGCCATTGTTAACAGATTTTGAAGCATCTTAGAGGATTTTAGGATCTTAGAGGACTGGCGGCTCGTTTCATAAAACCCCACTCGTGTTTTAAGGACCTTTATTATGTAGCAGTTACATAAACTATTAGTAACTGTCGTTTTCTGTTTAGTATTTAGTGTCGGCGCCCCCTAGCTACGCGATATATTATTTTCTATCCGCGAATGCCTAAGTTTAGGTTCTTGAGAAAGCCTCACAGAGCACCAGGGCGGCTTCTGGCCTTAAGTTAGTCTTCCTTATTACTAACATTATAACAACGCTACATGAAACTATTTGCTCTCAACAAGTTAATAGGAAGAACTCGGCTCTGTAAGTCAGAGCCTGGCCTGACCAAATTACGGGTTCACGTTTTTGTACATGTGATAAAAAAAGGTGGGCTTAAGTTAGAAATAATATTTGAGATGGGTCTAATTACTACATAAATCTAATCAACTCTGAATTCTAATCAATATTATAAACGTGAAAGAGTCTATGTGATTCTTTGTCTGGTACTCTCACTACTTGGCTAATTTATCTATAGAAATAAAATAAATAAAAGCTCTGGGCTTATTTTCTGATTTACCATTAGCATTCGTTTCGTGTTCAAGTAGTTTTCGAGAACAAAATCTGGAAAATAAACAAGTTAAAAAGTTGAAAACTAAAACCTGACTGCTAATAAAATCGGCCATGTTGTATTTTTAGCCAACTTAAAAAAAAAAACCGGGTGAGGTTCTCAAGGGAACCGACCCAAGGCTATGACAATTTTCTATTGAACTTGAAGGTTTTCTATTTTTTATTAGTTTTTTTTTTTCACGAAATGAACCCTATGTCACTCGGACTATAATAACGAATCGATAGACACTCTCTTTCGTTAAAATCGGGGCAGTCGATTAAGCGCTACGATGGAACATACATACATACAGAGTGCATAATAAAATTAATAAACCTTCTTTAGGCTGTCTTGTAGTCGGGTAAAAAGCATGGTAATTAGTAAAAAAATTGCAACAAGTGATTTAAGAGGGTTTATCCCGAAAGTTGGCAACGTCGCATATAGCTGACAAATGTTCCGCTGTTTTTATTAATTTCACAATATTACTGAATTAAAAAAGAAGTTATCATTCTATGGTTGACGCGTCTCGTTTTATATTTGTTGGTTAGGCATTCAAATGATAAGATTACATTAAAACGCATTTAAGTGTTCCATAATCCTCAAAATTTCATGTTCCATACTTAATGTTTAATTCAACCATAGAGCGATAATTCATGTTTTCATTCAGTAAAATTCAGAAATTAATGAAAACAGGGAAATGTTTGACAGCTATTTGGGACGTTGCCAACTTTCTGAGTAAACCCTCTTAACAGTGACACAAAGATATAGGTAAAAAACATAGCTAAATGACCTCGTCTATGTAGTAGTAACCTGTCTGTATACGACTTGACGTTCTATATTTGAATTTTCCTCGAATTTTCATATATCGCACCCCCAGTACAACACTGTACTAAGTCAAAATAAATATAAATACGCGCCGGTCTTCGTGGTATGCTCGGCAAAATTTTGTCGATTCAACTATATATTTTCAAGTAAATTTTGAGATTTTTTGACATAATACAGTGTTGTACTGGGGGTGCGATATTTTGGAACACAACTACACACGGCAGGTGAGTTACTTAAGTTTTTTACCTATAGCGCTATCAGACCTTGCCTGTGATTGAACTACTGTGTTATCACTGGATTAGGCCACTGATCGGATTCTATATCACTGCAGTCGGCTTATCTTATACTTTAAACGCGCTAATCTTGTACATTTCTCTGTTTATTTATTTATCCAAGCGATTTGGACGAAATTTGGAACATGAGGGTTTACGGGGGCGACAAATCGATCTAGCTAGGTCTCATATCACCAAGGTATCACGGTTTACCAAGCCGTGGTGGCCTAGTGATTCGACCTACCGCCTCTCATGCAGAGGGTCGGCGGTTCGATTCCGGCTCGCACCTCCAAGTTTACCTATGTGCGAAATTCAATTTGAATTAACCACTGTGCTTTTCGGTGAAGGAAAACATCGCGAGGAAACCTGCACGCATCTGCGAAGTAATTCAAAGATGTGTGTGAACGTGTGGAGTCCCCATTCCGCACTGGGCCCGCGTGGGCTGTGTCCAGCAGTGGGACGCAAATAGGCTGTAGTAGTAGTAGTATATGGGTTTACGGGGCCGACAAATCGAGCTAGCTAGGACTCATATCTGAGAAAACTCGGTCTAGGTCCTCTTACAAAAGTAACATTATACTTTCAATTAGGTAGTTCTCTTAGGTATTTTCAAAGGTGCGTGATTTAAATCAAAATTGAATTTCACACAGTAAACTCAAGAGGTGCAAGCCGGATTTGAACCACCGACCCTCTGCACTGAGAGGCGGTAGGTCAAACCACTAGGGTACCCCGGCTTCGAAACTGAATTTACGTACCACTTAGTTATGAACATTACAACAATTAACGTATCGTAATCTACCAATATGAGTTAGGCCCTTGACCCAAGCCGCTAACCTCGGGTTAAGCGCTTAACTCAGATTTTTTTGTATGAATTTGACGTGGGTTAAGAGGCTAACCCACGTCAAAGTCCCACAAAAGCATGAAACATTTCATTGTTCTTATGCTTATCTTGCCGCTAGTAACCTTGGTACTTATACACGCGCTTAGTCCGCGCCTCAATGACTTTGGAACAGTAACATCATTCCATTCGATGCATTGCCGATGGCAGCCACCCAACAGAGTTCACTGCCGCGGTCCAAATATAAGACTGACATTGCGTTACGTAACTCGCGTAACGAAACGTAGCCTCTTACATTGTTTTTACTTAAATAACGTCGCCTTGTGACGCAGTAAGGACAATAGGCTAATCAGTACGTCTAGTGATTGATAAAGAGAGTGCAATTCCAGTAGATATCGCATGATGAGAACGAAATGAACGTAATTAAAAAGAAAACGCGAAATTGAGTTAAATATCACTACATAGTATTAAACAAAGTCACTCGCTTCCTGCTCTTTGTCTCTATGTATGCTTAGATCTTTAAAACTACGCAACGGATTTTGAAGCGGTTTTTTTTAATAGATAGAGTGATTCAAGAGGAAGGTTTTAGTATATAATTTATTATAGTTTAACTCAATTCCCGCGGGAACGCTATAACCGAATTCCACGCGGACGAAGTCGCGGGCAGAAACTAGTACAGTATATAGATTATAGAACGACCTAAAAAATAAAACCAAAAACCTGATCACTTGAAAACAGACGAATTCTTGTGGGAAAAGGTCAAACAGACATTCTGGTCTTTTTATTGCCGTGCTATTTTCGCACTTGCTATCGACTCGATAGAGAAGTGTTTGGTTAAAAGCCACAGGTGATCGTAGAAAAATCGAAAACATTTTAATTGACCTAACGACGAATAAGCCGCTATTCGTGTGACAGATACGTTAAGGCGAAGGGTAGGGTAAAAATACAAAATCAAGTTGATTTTGTGCAAGTCTCCTGATGATATTATAGCAAGTGGTGAATAGAAAAGTACTTATTCTGTACATAAACATACTCAATTAGCGATTTACAGGGCCGATATCTTCCTGAATTCCTGTCATCACATATATGGGCATTTTTACTAAATCTTGTACCCCAATTAGTGAAAATATCAGAAAAAAATTAAGACCGCGTCAGTTTTGGGACCACAATTAAGAACAAAATTCATATGAAAGCAAACTATTTTCTCGATGTTTTTAAAGGTTATTCATTAAGCAATTTATAAATCATATGAAAATGTATAATTCCATTAAACTTAATGCTTAATGATGGAAAATGCCCATATGAATCGTATGAAAAAAATGTTGTAAAAAATTTGGCAATGTAAAATGGTGCCTCCGCAGAATAGAATGTTTATGTTTATTTTTTTAAAACGGTTTTATTTAGGAACGTATCGGCGCTGTAAATCGCTAATTGAGTATATTTATGTGCAGAATAAGTACTTTTCTATTGACTACTTGCCATAATTTCATAAGGATACTAGCACAAATTATTTTACCCTACCCTTCGCCTTAAGTTCATTTATTACTTTGGTTGGGTAGAAGCAGGTGGCGTTCTCTTCTGGGATATCTACCTACCTCAACGGGAAACAGGCGTGAGTTTATGTATTTAATAGTTACACGTGAGTACACCATCACCATATGGAAGCAAACAAGATGATCATAAATAACTGAACACCAATCTTCTTATCCTTTTTGAAGTCTGTTTAAAATAGAAAGGAACTCTGTTTGCCGTTTCACGCTTAAACTGCTGGACCAATTTAATTGAAATTTGGTATGGAGAGAGTCTGAGTACCTGGAAAGTACTACTAATACTGCTACTTTTTATACCGCAAAAAACGCATTGTACCCGCGGGAACGCTATTACCGAATCCACGCGGACGAAGTCGCGGGCAGAAGCTAAATATTTTTCTTAAATGGCTAGAAAGTCTTTATAGTTATGAAATACTAGCTTTTCGCCGCAACTTCGTATGCGCAGAAATATAAAAATGAAAAATCCCGTTTTTTCCCGTTCCCGTGGGAATTTCGGGAAATCCTCTCTTAGTGCTCCCCTACGATCCGTAAGGAACCTGCATGCTAAAATTCAGCTCTTCAGGCTCTCTACGACCAGTAGTTTCGGCTCTGCGTTGATCGAACAGTGAGTCAGTCAGTTTCTTGTTTCAGATAAGCTTTTTAAAAATGAAAATGGTGCGATGTACTTACCACATGACAGGATACCTCCAAGACCGCAGAGCGCGAAGTATTTGGCGGAACCGAATTCGCACGAGTCACCGACAGGGGTTGCGGCGGCCATGGCCTGAAGAAAGTAAAATCTCGATTTAACCTTCTTTTCCTATATAACTTCTGGATAATTGTAGTGGTATTTATACATTAGCCTAGTAGTTTGACCTCAAAAATGGCCTGTTTGTCCAGATCACAGACTAGAGATCCCGAAGACTCCGCTTTGCTGGGCGATCCAAAAAGCCAATTCTTGGTTTTATTTTTTCATACAAAAAGTGTCAACCGCACTTTAGGTTAAAAACGTGTTGTATGGAGTGTGGAATGTGTCTTGGTAAGGAGCGCAATCTTATATGGCGAAACAGTTGAAAACGTGTCCAGCGGATTTGATAAGCAACAAAACAAAACACACTCTCCTCACAACCGTTTTCGCCTCAGCAGCACCGTCTGAAGGCGCTACTGCAGACTATCCGCCTAGGTGGCTTGACTTTTGTGACGACCGCAGCGCCCCCAACCTACCCGATTTGGTGTCCACTTTACTTTTGGAACTATAAAGATTGCGCTCCTTTACTTCAACCCTCCATAACGTGTTGTCACGATTATTAAATGGTTTCTTGTCAAGTCTGCCATGCCCCCCTCGCCCCGTTATTTTCGGCAGAATTTTTTCAATGCCGAACTTTACTGACAGGTTCGGCTAGAAACCCTTGGGAAAGGCCAATGACCAGCAGACGACTATAGGCTGACCTGAGGATGACAACTTCAACGCTGCGGCGTCTCTAGGCTCAGGATGTCTAGTCTATGGTCTGTGGGACGTAAACAGGCTGTGTGGAAGTAGCCCTCAGATCTCATAATCATTGGTCATTGGGCACCTCTGCCGCGGCGTTCCGGACACGCGCCTGACGGCGAGACCCGCAAAGGTCGACCGGGGCGACGCGACAGCTCCCCTCCGGCATGAGTTTTCATCATTGGGCACGTTACTTTATGTCCTAGAGGATTTGTATGTACACGTATGTAAAAGCCCAGCAAGGAATTAGGCATTAAAACCCCTTAACTTTGGGCTGTCCACATGAAAGATTAGTAACCTTAACTCATACTAAAAAAACATTTATTGTGCTAAATTGGCAACACCTTATGCGACTCAAGCGCCTCTAGCGGCGAATTTATTCGCTGTGAGGCTCATTGAGTGGCTGCTCTAGACTTGGGCCCACATGGACCTTCAGCAAATCTGCCACTAATTAGACTCATGGTTGGGTCTGGGCTGGGCCAATTAACCATTTCTTGGATGCTTCTAAGATGCTTAGAAAATGCCTTATGCTTAAAAACTAGGGAAGAATTGAAAATGGCAAAGAAACCCCTCATTTGGTGGATGGACCCACAAAATCGCAGTTTTAAAAAGTGGGACGGGGGGCTAACCATGGCAACTAGTGACATTAGAAAGTTGATTCATCAAATTCGACTTGTGGCCGCGTGTAACTGACCTGTGAGGGAGCGCCGATCGCTGCGTCGCATTTCGCCGGATTGAGCGGCCCGTGGAACGGCGAGCTGCGCGCCGCTTCCAGCAGTGAGGAGAACATTATTCTGGAATGTTCCGTTTGGATGTTATTAACAAAAATTACTTTTTTGTGCACAGAGGGGAGTGTCTAGACCCCAGAACACCCCCTTATAGTATAGTATACACCCATTGATTGCCCAACTGTTTCTAAATACTTATTTACCCCCATTAACATTAACTCTTATCACTTAATGTTTCACTAATTTTTCCTATTCTACAACAGCATAAGTAAATAAATTCCAGACAATTTTCAAATGAAACTTAAGGTGTTTGTGAATGACAAGGCTAGATTGTTTTGTTGAGTATTTATATTCAATGTTGTCTTCCTCGTTACATGGCCAGTCGAAGATCGCTTGAAGAATTTCATTCACTATAAAAATTCAACATTGATAAACAAGTGCCAAACGTTAAGGGATATCTGCCAATAAGGAAGTACATACCAATGTACAAAGAAAAGTAACCATATAATAAACAAATAAAATAGACAGAAAAAAATAAAGATACATTTTTATCATATGGATTCTGAAATAGTCTACTTTCTTACATTTTTACTAATTGAAACTCATTCAATCTCCGTCTGGAGAATAAACTGAAATGCCCTAATTTCTTGTAAATGAGGTTAACATTAACATGGTATGATATATCATTTTATGATGGTAGGTAACAATCAAATAGACCAAGCTCTCATCTTATCTTAAAGCTGACATAATACCTCTAGAAAGTAATTTGTATAAGTCTATCGTCTTTTGTTTCAATTCAAGAACACTAAGGGCTGATTTTTTAATCTTTCAGATAAAATTTATTCTCCGGATAGTCCATGTAAAATTGAAATTAATTCCGGAACATATTCAAATTTTGTATGCACTATTTGACGAATAAAATTTATCTGACGATTGAAAAATCAGCCCTTAGTGTACTGCAATATAAAAGCATTATTAAAGTAAAATTTGCGAAGAAGGTGATAAGAATCGGCAAATCTCAAGAAATACGTAGTCGACAAATCAATACAGCATTTAACCGGGTCGATCAAGTACTACTTACTCGGGAGGCCGAACAGTTATATTTTCCAATTTCTACATCATGGCATGTAAGTATACACAAAATATTAAATATCGAAATTAATTTTTTTATTAAATTTACCCCTTAAAATATAGGGCAAGGTCACGTGGAAATAATTCCATTATAACATTACGTAAGGTTAGACTCAAGTTCATACTGAAACATATCGTAACGAATGACATAAATTAGATTTCAATGTATGTATAGACGAAACGGGCGGTAATTATAGAATAAATAAGTTTACTTACATGTCTTAAAATCCTATCAAGCCGTTCGACACTCCACACCGCGCCTGACGCACAGTGCTTAAAGGAAATGCAGGGGCGAAGCGAGCGCCATTGACGGAAGTTATGTAATCACGTGGAACTTTTTTGACGTTTGTTACGGATGCGTTCACAGAATCAACATTTTAAAAACTAGGTGGTAATTCATTACTGTAGGTAGGTACAGTAACAAAAACGTCTCAATTATGAAAGATAAATTATATTATATTTTTTCAAGTACTTACACAAATTATAAAATTACATATTAGTTTAAAAATAACACTGCTCTCTATTGGCCAGTAGAACAACGATTTATTGCCGCTACTGGCCGCTAGATGGCGTTTTTGTACAGTTTGCATTCAAACTGCGTTAACTTATTTAGACCGAAAATAATATTTGGATCTGATTGATGTTGCATGATTGCGAAATATTGCAATGAACTGTAGGCTCAGGTCTTGAAAAAGCAACGAAATTACCTACAAAGGTTTAAAATTAACGTTGTATTTGCAGAAATTGCACTATACCCGTCAATCAATGTCATTGTCATTTGAATCTACGGCAAAATGGACAAATCTAAACAAGAGCTGTTTGTAAATTACTTTAAAGCAATCATGACTTAAATGGAACCTAAATTCCAACCGCTAAATTAGTCATGCTCTAGCAATACTTCTAAATATCATGTGAGTAAAATTCCATCTTCTACCATTGAATCTATAGCTACATTTCATAATATACTTATTAAAGTTCGGTTTCAACGTCGTGACGCTTTGAGGGTCGGGATATGGTCCCTTTCCCTATTTGGCGTCCCGGGAAAGGACATAGGCTACTTTTTATCCCAGAAAAACGCGTAGTTCCCGCGGGAACGCGATAACCGAATTCCACGCGGGTGAAGTCGCGGGGAGAAGCTAGTAGGTAATATTATAAATGCGAAGGAACTCTGTCTGTCTGTCTGTTATCTTTTCACGCTTCAACCGCAGGACCGATTTGGGTGACATTTGGTATGGAGATTAGTTGAAGTTCCAGGAAAGGACATAGGGTACTTTTCATCCCGAAAAAATGCGTATTTTCCGCAGGAACGCGATTACCGAATTTCACGAGAGCGAAGTCGCGGGCAGAAGCTATTTATAGGTATATAACGTTTCGAATAGACTTCAAAATATGTAAATATACAGCGACTCTATTGCTAGTCATTTCATTAGAGTTGCTGTACTTATACGTACACTAGCTTTTCCCCGCAACTTCGTATGCGCAGAAATATTAAAATGAAAAATCCCGTTTTTTCCCGTTCCCGTGGGAATTTCGAGAAATCCTTTCTTAGCGGATGCCTACGTCATAACATCTACCTGCATGCCAAATTTCAGCCCGATCCGTCCAGTGGTTTGGGCTGTGCGTTGATAGATCACTATGTCAGTCACCTTTGAGTTTTATATATATAGATGTAATTTTGCCCTTGACGTACCGGCAGCAGCAAAGAAGCCGTGGTACCCTAGTGGATTGATTTGACCTACCGCCTCTCACTCATGCCGAAGGCACAGAATATTTACTATTACATACAGAATGACCACGGAATCACCCGCCTGAACTAGCCGGCGCGCAACTCGCCCTTACCGTCATTTGTTTTATTCGGAGATGGAGAGTGAATCATTGGCCCACGTAGTGGTACACACACATTTACAAGTGTACAGACGTCTTCGCACGCACACAGACGTTCTCGCACGCAAACATTGACACTTCATTCGCATTGTGTTCGAAATCGTGCTTTATAAGCCGTGTCCGCGCCGTGTGCAGGTCGAGGGTTCGAATCAGGCTCGCACCTCTGAAATTATTTACGTGCGAAATTCAATTTGAATTCAATTCGTATTGCAGACATGACGCGTTGTCCCAAGAAATGTCTTTCGGACCAGCTGATGCCGCGCGTGGTCCTAAGCAGCAGCCAGCTCAGTTGCAGCTGCAGTTCCGTCCAGGTCTGCACGAGAGACACCTGCGCTGATTCGGCGTCGTGCCTGCTGTCTAGTCCGCGGCCAGGTTGGACCACACACTGTAAATTAGCGACAGTACTTAGCTAGCGTTTGTTAGTTAGCGAATAGTACCTAATCATGAAGGTAAGTACATCTGGAGCGACTAATGTCAATTTAGAAACAATTCGAGCTACCGCACAATTGAAAGATGTGTGAAGTCCACAATCCGCACTGGGTCCGCGTGGGGATAGCCGAAACCCTCTCGTGATGCGAGGCCTGTGCCCAGAAGTGGGATGCAAATAGGATATAGTAGTAGCCCTGGTGACGCACGCCCCTATGTTTTCGTGAACTCGACGTAAATTATTTCTACACATTACAGGTCCACAGTTCTGCCCCCACGGCATGGCGCCCGACGACGAGGACTGCACCGGCCCTTGCCACAACCCGCCGGCGCCGCCGCCGCCGTGCCCCGTCTGCGCGAAGCACCTCACCGACGCGCCCTCGTTAGAACTCAACACCAGCAAGACCTACCAGCCGGCAAATCAACAGCCTTACAATCAGCCCGCTCAAGGACCCGGCTACCGCAACGTCCAATCCCCAGTCCAACCAATGCCTTATCAAACCGGTTCAAACCCCGCTTACCAGCCGCAGACGCAACCTTACAATCAACCTGGTCTAAATCCGTGTTGCGATGCTCCCTTTGAGCCCCAAACGCAACGCGGTCAAATCCCGGCGTGTGACACAGCTTTCCAGTCACCACCGCAACCTTATAATCAACCCAACCAGCAAGATAACCAATCTACTAATACTGACGGCTCATACTGCAGTATGAGTTGCGGTACATTGAAGAAAAATCCTGCGAGTAATGTTGACAATGAGCAGCCTGAAACCGAGAACTGCTGCAGTAACCCTGAGCCCAAAGACGACAGTTTACAGCCAAACGATGAAAAGAGCAGTTGTTGTACGAGTAGCAGTGGGATACAAACGGGACCGCACATTGGGCCTGGGAAGAGGATCCATAGCCATAGCGCCATCTCGAGTAGCAAGAGGAGGCCTTCGCTGGTGCATATTCAGAAGGGCAAAGAGCTTCGCTTGTCCTTACAAGAGCCACTCGATAAAAATTCAAAGAAAAATGATGTAAGTATTTATTTTTCTAATATATAGTTTAGTCCTACTTTGCACCAAACCGCTAACCTCGGATTAACCTTCTCATTCTCAAGTTGATTCGAGTTTCAGCCATAGAATAAGAATGTAAGGTAAACCTAATTGTTTATAACTTATTGTTAAATTTTACTGCTGGTGTCGGTGAAAAATGTTTTAAAAGCCAAATAAATAATTGATTGAACATCTAGATGGCGCTGTACATGCGAAGTGTGAAAATTTGAAGCTCCTTGGCTATTTCTGATGTACGCCGTAGGAGATTGTCAGTCTATATAATTTGTGTGTGTCTATATAACCTTGTCTCTGGTATAAACCTGGTCGTAAAATCAGCGTACGCCCGAAATACCTATTGTCCTGCCAATTGAAGCTGTATCGTTATGAGCAACTAGAGGCTAGACGTTTGAAGTTATAGAGCCTACCCTGATCCGAGATAGCGGCTTGTTGCAATTAAGTAGGCCTAACTCACCACTCACTATGCCTATATCGCTTACAATTCTCCTAATCGTCAGTGGCGTAAGTAGGTGTTTAGGACCTTGAGAAAACGGGGACCCTATTTGAACGATTAGGGTAAATTTGTTTCACGTAAATAACTTTAGCCTCTCAACTATGACTACATACACGAATGTGTAGAATAGCCTAAGTATACACCTCGGTTGCAATGTCAGCAATGACAGACTGCAGTACAGATGCACCCTAACAATCAAACTGATCAAAATCCTGTTTGCGGTGCTCCCTTTCAGCCCCAAATGCTACCAGCGCCACATTACAATCGAACTGGTCAAAACTCGGCCTGTCGTACACTTTTATTTATTTATTTAAACTTTATTGCACATTAGTAAAACTAATACAAAAGGTGAACTTAATGCCATAAGGCATTCTCTACCAGTTAAACCTTTGGACATAATGGAAAATGTTGTGGCGGTGCAATAGAGGCTACTTACAAGTAGCCACACTGTAAAAATATAACAGAAGCAAATTAAATAAAAATAAATAAACTACACACATAATATAGTATAAATATACATAAATATAAGTAAATACATAAACACACATACATACAACATATAATAAGAATGATGACAAACGAAAAAAGCGACAAGTAATAAAAGAGTAGGTGTTCAGTTCTGATTCGATAGAAATAAACGAACATGCTTTTTGAATACAAACAGGCTCGGAGCTTGCCTAATCCTGAGAGGAAGATCGTTCCAAAGACGAGCCGCCCGAAGAGAGAAAGAATTAGAAACAAAACCAGTACGGTTACTTTTCCAGGCTGGAACGCAACCGCACAATCAACCACCGCTTCCGCCGGGCCGAGAGAACCAATCGACCAACACAAGCGCCAACGGCTCATACTGCAGTAATAGCTGCGGTACATTGAAGAGAAATTCTGCGAGTAATGTTGGCGATGACCAGCCAAAATACAAGAACCTTAGCAGATGGCAGGGGCCTGAGGAAAAGAGCAGTTGGTATAACAGTGGCAGAGGTGTACACACGGGATCCACCAACAACAGCGCCAATGGCTCATGCTGTAGTAGTAGCTGCGGTTCATTGAAGAAAAAATCTGCGACTAAATTTAACAATGACCAGCCAAAATCCAATAACTCTAGAAGAAGGTATGAACCTGGCGAAAAGGAATCCACCCATAACAGCGCCAATGGCTCACAGTGTAGTATTCGCTGCGTTTCATTGAAGAAAAAATCTGCGACTAATTTTAACAATGACCAGCCAAAATACAAAAACTCTAGAAGAAGTTATGAACCTGAGGAAAAGGGATCCACCCATAACAGCGCCAATGGCTCACAGTGTAGTACTCGCTGCGGTTCATTGAAGAAAAATTCTGCAACTAATGTTAACAATGACCAGCCAAAATCCAAAAACCCTAGAAGAAGATATGAACCTAAGGAAAAGGGATCCCATAAAAGCGCCAATGGCTCACAGTGTAGTATTCGCTGCGGTTCATTGAAGAAAAATTCCAAAAACTCTAGGAGATATGAACCTGAGGAAAGGGGCTCCACCCATAACAGCGCCAATGGCTCACAGTGTAGTATTCGCTACGGTACATTGAAGAAAAATTCTGCGACTAATGTTGACAATGACCAGCCAAAATCCGAAAACTCTAGAAGAAGGCATAAACCTGAGGAAAAGAGCAGTTGGGATATGAGTGGCAGAGAGAGGTCTACCAACACGAGTGCCAATGGCTCATGCTGTAGTAGTAGCCGCGGTTCCTTGAAGAAAAAATCTGCGACTGATGTTAACAATGACAAACTAAAATCCAAGAAGAACTTTAATAAGAGTGGCAGAGGAAGACACACGGGATCCACCCACAACGATAGCGGCCTCTCGAGCGCCAAGAGGAGGCCCTCGCTAGTGCATATTCAAAAGGGCAAAGAGCTTCGTTTGTCTTTACAAAAGCCACTCGACAAACATTCAAAGAAAAATTATGTAAGTAATTTTTCTTCTAGTAGAATTACGAGTAAGTAGGCCACTTGCGTCAAACCTAAGCTTGAGCTTGAGCTAAGTTGTTACAACCAAAGAAAAAACATAGAAGGACAACCTCCATGTAAATCAGTGTACGCCCGAGCGAAGTAAGTGCTAAATGTTAACCTACATGACACCACGCTTAGAATAGAATACGATGACACAGAGATACAAACGAACACAGATGTTAATACATGAGAAAAAAAACACAAAAAGAAAATAAAACTACATAAAACCACCAAACACCAAACCCTTGACCCTTGCATATCACTTACGATTCTCCTAAATCATCATCACACGCACTTTTTACCATTTTAGAAGCGAAGATCTCACAAAATATTGGCGTAAATAAAACACTTATTTAGAATTAGAAACCTTCATAGAATTTTTCGAGACCTTTAAGTACAATGATAGGTACCACGCGACTATGGTCTATTAAATATTTTTTTCATCCCTCAGTATGGAGTGCCACCCTTCATATTTTTTGTTTTCAAAACTTTACTACACAAAGATTTTTTTTCGATTATATACATAGCCTGAAAGCTGAAATTAGCTGGTGTTATTGAGAGCATCGTCAATCCTGAAGAATTCGCTTATTGCGGGTGACCCCGCCTGCCATTGCTTTTAGGGTTTTTGCATATATGATATGATATGAGAAGTGTCAACGGCATATGGTGATGTCAATCAGCCTCGAGCTTGACGTCTAACATGTTGTCACGGTTAATAAACTTGTCATGCACAAATTCACCTATGCGATAGCTGCAGGGCTGCAGTTACGTTTGTATGGAGAGATCGGAGAGGGTGTGGGCCTGTGCTGCGGCCTATGCCCAGCTGGGCTTTGACGTAAAGAGGTGTCATCATTATCATCATTGCAGCCGAAGGACGTCCACTGCTGGGGGAGGCCTATGTCCAGCAGTGGACGTCTTTCGATATACATATACATATTTGTATAATAAAAACTAGCTGACCCCGCGGACTTCGTACCGCCTTAAACCTCACGGAGCCCGAGACCTTTCCAACGAATGCAAAACCGTGGAAATCGGTTCGTGCGTTCTGGAGTTATAGCGTCAGGGAGGAAAACCCGACTTATTTTTATATAGTAGATTAATTGCCGTGTGATTAGTCCAGGCTCGAGAACTGCTGGACCGATTTGGCTGATTCCTTTTTTGTTTTATTGACTTTGATTCAGGGATGGCTTAGAAAGAAAGAAAAACGGGAAAAGTCACAAGGAACAGCTTAAAAAAAGACGAATAACTTTGTATGGGAATTGCCTTCGGGTGATACGAAGTTCACCACACCAACTAGTTATTTAATAAATCATACATTTATGATCTGGTTGTTAACAGCAGCCAAGCGCGGGGTGCCAGCAGGGCGCGGGCCTGTTTCCGAAACCAGCGACGCCGTGCACGTGCCGCATGCCGCCCGCGCTCGGCGGCTGCTGCACCGGCAACCTGTCCGGGACCTGCGCGTGCGACGACTGCAATAAAAAATAGACCGCACCTCTTTGTTTTAATTATGCCGTTCCCGACCCAGCATCGCACAAAAGTCCAAGCTCAAGGTTTGCCAGAGAGCAATGGAGCGCAGTATCTTAGGCGTCCGAATAACTGATTGGATACGGAACTCAGAACTGCGCTCCAAGACTCAGATTGCCGATGTTGGGGTACAGACTGCCAAACTAAAGTGGAAGGGCTGGACACGTCTGCCGCATGCACGATGACAGATGGGCCAAATTAGCCACCGAATGGCCACCTCGGGACGGACATCGTTGCAGAGGTAGACCTAGACGGAGATGGCGCGACGAACTAGCCAAGTTTAGATCGGGTTGGCCAGAACTGGCAAAGAACAGAGAGGAGGGGAGGCCTTTGCCCAGCAGTGGGATCTAATAGGCTAGATAAGATAAGAATAATTAAATACCATAATGCTGTATATCATAAAATTCATAAAAGTGACAGTTCAGCCAGTGGACGCTACGTTCCGGACATCGCACTATAGTATGGGAGCTGCTACTCTTTTTACCCGACTGCGCCAGAAGGAGCGTTATGTTTTCGAGTATATGTATGTATATTTCTTTGGCACGCTGTGTAGCCTAAATGGCTGGATGTATTTTAGCTTGCGATGTGTCGTTAGATTCGTCTTAATCGTGAGTGTCTCTGGGTACATCAAAATTGCAAAAAACAAAATGGCTGACTTTTGGAGGCATTTTAAACAATTCCATTTTTAGGGTTCCGAAGTCCACAAGGAACCCTTATAGTTTCGCCATGTCCGTCCGTCCGTCCGTCTGTCCGCACTATTGCTCGGAGATGCTCAGGTCTAGAGAGCTGTAATTTGGCATGAATATGCATATTAGTTACGCTGACAAAGTGGTACAATAAAATTTAGAAATATATTTTTTTATAGGGTACCTCCCCTACTCGTAAAGTGGGGATGTATTTTTTTTTCTTGTGTACCTCATGGTGCGGCATATCGTTGAATAGGTCTTAAAAAAATATTGTGGGTTTGTTAAAACCATTTTTAGGGTTCCGAAGTCCACAAGGAACCCTTATAGTTTCGCCATGTCCGTCCGTCCGTCCGTCTGTCCGCACTATTACTCGGAGATGCTTAGGTCTAGAGAGCTGTAATTTGGCATGAATATGCATATTAGTTACGCTGACAAAGTGGTACAATAAAATTTTGAAATATATTTTTTTATAGGGTACCTCCCCTACTCGTAAAGTGGGGATGTAATTTTTTTTTTCTTGCGTACCCCATGGTGCGGCATATCGTTGAATAGGTCTTAAAAAAATATTGTGGGTTTGTTAAAACCATTTTTTGATTAACTGATGCGTTTGTGAAATATTAAGCTTTAAAGTGCTATTTTTTGTTAGAGTCACGTGTCCCCCCCCCCTGCCAGCTAAATGGTGGTATTTGGATGGCTGAAAAAAATCACGGTTGTGGCATATATAACGTAGTTGAAAGGAAAACTATCAGAGCTAAGTAGGCTGTACAAACTTACGAGTAATAGTCGACCAACTTATAATGATGATTTTTCTCGAGCGGCAGGGGCGTCGGGCGGGCACGTCATACCACAGGCTAGCTAGATGCTAATAAGTCTTAGAAAGGTACTGTCGGCATCCTCAACTTCGGAACCCTATAATTTGCGCGTGGCCCGACACGCACTTGGCCGGTTTTTTGATTAGGTGATGCGTTTGTGAAATATTAAGCTTTAAAGTGCTATTTTTTGTTAGAGTCACGTGTCCCCCCCCCTGCCAGCTAAATGGTGGTATTTGGATGGCTGAAAAAAATCACGGTTGTGGCATATATAACGTAGTTGAAAGGAAAACTATCAGAGCTAAGTAGGCTGTACAAACTTACGAGTAATAGTCGACCAACTTATAATGATGATTTTTCTCGAGCGGCAGGGGCGTCGGGCGGGCACGTCATACCACAGGCTAGCTAGATGCTAATAAGTCTTAGAATGGTACTGTGGGCATCCTCAATTTCGGAACCCTATAATTTGCGCGTGGCCCGACACGCACTTGGCCGGTTTTTTTTTTGTCAAAGTCTATCGAGTGGGGTATCAAAATGAAGGGTTGAATGAATGGATCACAAAACTATAGACCCGAATGAGGTCCCTGCTTCAGCGCCCTTATTCAATCCTAGCGATTCCGCTACTTCTTAATATATATATATATATATATATATATATATATAATATCCCTCCCGAACAAGCCGGTTTCCGAAAGGGCTATAGTACCGTAGACCACATACATGCGTTGCGGCAGGTTATACAGAAGACCGAAGAGTATAACCTCCCCCTTTGCCTTGCATTTGTGGACTACGAGAAAGCCTTCGATTCGATCGAGACTTGGGCTGTGCTGCAGTCTCTCCAGAGGTGCCAAGCTGACTACCGGTACATCGAAGTGTTGAAGTGTTTGTACGAAAATGCCACTGTGGGATTTGGTGGTATACACAAAAACACGGATTCTATGATACAGGTTTATTGTACATACACACGGTAATGTCACAAGTATAGTTATCACATAAAGTCACTATCACAACGTAAACGAGAGATCGCGAGATCAAGAGACGCGGCGCGAGACGAAATTGCACATCGACTGAACTCTGTGGCTGCGCGGACGGCACTGAAAACGCGCGGGGCGCGCGCGTCGGTTGAAGCGCTGCGTCGTGAAGTTGGCGCGCGAAGTGCGCACTAGAGTTTGGAAACCGAATTGAATATAAAGGCACCACAACACTCCCCTTCCCCAAAGAAAAAGATGGTTCGCTAGCATGCTTAAAGATATCTGGTTGGAAACCTTACATGTCTGCCCGACCTTGTAGTTACAGATTGTTCATTAGATTGTCTATTTCCAGGTGCAGGTGTTGATCCAGGTGTCGCAGATGGTGTTGCAGGTATGGCAGGTGATGATGCAAGTATTGCAGGTGGTGATGCTGGTATTGCAGGTGGTGATGCAGGTGTTACAGGTGGAGAAGCGGATGTTGCAGGTGGTGTTATGGATTCATCAGTTTCGACGTATGCGGGTTTGATGTTGTTGACTGATACTGTACGCGGCGATCCATTAATTATGATTGTGAAGAACTTATCTTGTCTATCGGAAACACGGTAAGGTCCTTCATAAGGGTTCTGTAATCCTTTTCTGTTGAACTTTCTGATAAAGACGTGGGTAGCTGTAGCAAGATCTTTGTGGACGAATATTGATGGTGAGGTATGCGAAGATGTGGGTGTTGGAGTTAGGCGATGGAAGGCTGATTTTAACGAAGATGCGAAAGACGATTGATGGTGGATTGATGTTGGATTGGGTGAAAGAAATTCTCCAGGTAGTCTGATGTTCTGGCCGAACACCATTTCAGCAGGTGTGGCATCAATATCTTCTTTGTAGGCAGCTCTGAGTCCCATCAACACAACTGGTAAGTCGTCTGACCAGGATGCATTGCTGTGGCATTTCAGAGCAGCTTTGAGCTGGCGGTGGAGGCGCTCAACTAGACCATTCGCCTGTGGGTGATACGGAGTGGTGTGAATGTGCTGGAAACCACATAATTGAGACAACGATGAGAATAATTCTGATTGGAATTGCCTTCCCTGGTCTGTCGTAATCCGAAGTGGCATACCATAGCGGCATATCCAGCCGGAAAACAATTCATGTGCGACGGTCTCTGCTTCGATGTTCTTTAGAGGGAAAGCTTCTGCAAGTCTTGAGTACCTGTCGACAACTGTGAGCAGGTAACGGTAATCACGAGAGGGTGGGAGCGGGCCTACCAGGTCAACATGAATATGCTCGAATCTTGTGTTAGGTGGTGCAAAAGTTCCAGGTGCTGCTGTGACATGACGATTAGTTTTCGCGGATTGACATGCGATGCATAGTCTTGCCCATGTTGCACAATCTTTCTTCATTCCAGGCCATGCATATTTGCTGGAGACTAATTTTATTGAAGGTTTGACACCTGGGTGTGCTAGGCTGTGCAGCGAATCGAAAACTTTGCGTCGGAGCGTCGTGGGTATATAAGGTTTGGCTGCAGAGGTGGAGATGTCGCAGTATATAGGGATGTTTGTGTCAGGTAAGACTATTTGTTTGATTTGCAGGTTAATTTGATTGTTGCTGAGCAGTTGTTGCAGCTCTTCATCGGAAGCTTGGGCTGTGGCAAGTTCTTGAGGAGTTATAGGTGTGCTGATCGACTCTACTCGTGAAAGGGCATCGGCGACAGTGTTGTCTTTGCCACTGACGTGTTGGATATCAGTCGTGAATTGTCCGATGAATTCCAGGTGTCTGAACTGACGTGGGCTGCACTTTTCAGGCTTTTGATGAAATGCGAAGGTGAGTGGACGATGGTCAGTGAAGATGGTAAAATGTCTTCCCTCTAACCAATGTCTAAAGTGATGGATTGCTTGGTAGACAGCGAGCAGTTCTTTATCGTAAGCGCTGTATTTGGTTTGTGCAGGTGACAGTTTCTTCGAGAAAAATGCGATTGGTTCCCAGGCGTGGTCGTCTTTTTGGTGAAGAGCAGCTCCCATAGCTGTATCAGAGGCATCCGTGAAAAGAGCTAGCTCGCCGTTTTGCTTAGGATGAGTGAGCCTGGTGGCGTTGGCGAGGCTCTGTCGGCAGGCTTCGAAAGCGGTTTCAGCTTCAGGAGTCCATCCAACAGGCTCGTTGCCTTTGACACCATCTTTGAGAAGGTTGTGAAGAGGTGCTTGTGTTTGAGCAGCATTCTTGATGAAGCGGCGGTAGAAGTTAAGTACTCCTAAGAATCGGCGAAGTGCTTTGACCGTTGTTGGTTGTGGGTACTGTTGGATGGCTTCGATCATCGATGATGGTGGTTCTATTCCAGATGCTGATACCTTGTATCCTAAAAACTCGAGTTCTGGCTGGCCAAATAAGCATTTGGATATGTTTATAATGACACCATACTTTTCTAATTTCTGGAATAGGCTTTTGATGTGTTCCAGGTGTTGTGATTCATCTGCAGACGCTACCAGTATGTCATCCAGGTATGGGAAAGTGAACGGCAGGTCTCTGGTGATTTCATCGACGAATCTTTGAAATGTCTGTGCTGCATTTCTGAGGCCAAATGGCATTTTTACAAACTCATAGAGGCCGAATGGTGTTATGACAGCGGTCTTCTTGATGTCGTCTTCATACACTGGAAGTTGGTAGAAAGCATTGACCAGGTCTATCTTGCTAAACACTGTGGATCCTTCAAGAGACATGGTGAAGTCTTCGATGTGGCGAAGGGGGTAGCGGTCTGGCAACGTGCGCGTGTTTAACGCTCTATAGTCGCCGCACGGCCGCCATCCTCCTGACTTCTTAGCTACCATGTGGAGAGGCGATGCCCAGGGACTGTCGCTGGGTCGAATGATGCCTTGCTGAAGCAGCTCGTTGAATTTTTGCTTAGCGATTTCCAACTTTTCAGGTGGCAGACGTCTTGCACGACACGCGGTTGGTGCACCTGGAGTTGTCTTAATGAAGTGCTTGATATTGTGAGCTTTGGTAATTTCGCAGGTGGGTCTGGTGATTGCTGGAAATTCTGTGAGGAGCTGGTGGTAGACGGTTGTACCTACGATGGTGCGGACTGAAGGTGGATCGTCATCAAGAGCAGGTCTTGCAGGTGTTTTTATACCTGTAGTGGGGTCAATGAGGCGTTTGCTTTTCAGGTCGACCAGGAGACCGTAGTGCGTGAGCAGGTCGGCACCAATGATGGGTTTGCTGACGTCGGCGATGATGAACGCCCAATCAAAATCACGACGAAGTCCGATTGCTAATTTGATTGTCTCTTGGCCGTAAGTTTTTATAGGCGTCGCATTGGCTGCGAAGAGTTGATATGCAGTTGGTTGGCGTCGACGCTTCAGGAGGTTGTACGGGAACACGCACACGTCCGATCCTGTATCTACTAGAAATTCTACTTTGCTGTAATTGTCGGTTACAAAGAGGCGGTGTGGTTGGGGTCCAGGTGTAGGGTTGCTTACCGCCTGTAACAACCCTACTGCAGGTTTCCCTGATGAGGTTGAGCTTGTTGAGCTTGTACAAAGCTGCAGGGCTGCTCGCATTTGCGAGCCTTGTCTCCATAAGTGTGATGGTAGTAACAGTAGTTCAGAAAGTTGGTACTGCTGTACGGCACGCGAGGACGGGAACGTGATCGGCTTCGGTTGCGTTGGTTATTGAAATTTTGTTGCGGTTGGTGTGGTTGCGGCTGGTATGGTTGCGGTTGGTATGGTTGCGGTTGGTATGATTGCGGATGGTATAATTGCGGCGTACTAGTAAATGACGTAAAAAGTCTGGTGAGCTCGTTGATTTGTCGCTGCATGTCGTCTATATGCTGAGCTAATGACTGAATATTACGGTCAATTGAATTTATTACGGGTTGAGAATCGCTGACTTTAAGTTGAGTACCACTGACTTTTGCAGGTTGAGCATCGCTGGTTTTTAAATATTGAGAACTACTGACTTGGTGTACATGTGACGGCGTGAGTTCATATTAGGTCCTTACATATGAAATTGGCGTTTCATATGGCAGAAATGAAAACGATTTTTTTTTATGAAACTATTTTTTTATTTAGTCAAAGTATGTACCATGGCTATCTATGCACTTTTGCCATCTCGAAGGTAGTTCATTGATTCCTTTACTAAAAAAAGTGTGTGAGCGAGAATCAATAAAATCTTTGAAGGCCGTTTGGACAGCCTCGTGAGAATTGAATTTTTTTCCTTGCATGAAGTTGTCCAAATTCCGAAAAAAATGGTAATCAGTTGGAGCAAGGTCCGGGGAGTATGGTGGGTGTCGAAGACATTCCAGTCGCAGCTCCCGTAGTTTTGCGGCCGTCAAACGTGCCGTATGTGGTCGAGCGTTGTCCTGAAGCAGCAGTGGGCTAGATCGATTGACCAGTCTGGGTTGTTTAATGGCTAGCTTTTCCATCATCGTTTGCAATTGTTGACAATACACATCAGCCGTGATTGTTTGCCCAGATCTTAAGAAACTGTAATGGATGACACCGGCACTAGTCCACCAGACACTTACCAGTACCTTTTTCTGAGTCAACTTTCGTTTCGGGCAGAATTTGGCTGGTTCACCTGGGTTCAACCATTGTGAAGAACGTTTCCGGTTGTCGTACAAGATCCATTTTTCATCACAAGTAACGATACGATTCAAAATGCCTTCATTATTGTGCCGGTTGAGAAGTGAAACGCAACACTCGACGCGTGTTTCTTTGTTTGCGTCGCTCAATTCATGCGGTACCCATTTTTCAAGTTTTTTCACTTTTCCAATTTGTTTCAAGTGAATCAAAATGGTTTTATCACTCACACCGAAGCCTGCCGCTAACTCTGACGTGGTTTGCGATGGATCTGCTTCCACAATTGCTTTTAATTCTTCGTTATCAACTTGTGTCTCCGGCCGTCCACGAGGCTTGTTCTGTAGGTCAAAATTTCCAGAACGGAAACGTTGGAACCAATAACGTACCGTATTTTCTTTTGCAGTAGCTTCCCCATACGCATTGTTAATCCTACGAGCCGTTTCTGCAGCACTAGTGCCGAGGTGAAACTCATATTCGTAAATATAGCGATATTTTAAGTTCTCCATATTGTGAACAGAACGATGTGAAAGAAAAACAAATGACGCGATAACAAATAAATTTCGTAATTCGAACACAGAAATACATGGTCTTAAATTTGAAATAAATTTGAATTTGGAATTCCTAGCCGAACGCCACATATTTTGAATCAAAGTTGCCAGTTCGCCAAACGCCAATTTCATATGTAAGGACCTAATAGATGCGGTCCGCTACTTCGCCTAATTCTTCTAATGACGACGTGTTCGGTTGGGAAATTAATATTTGTTGCATCGTCAGAGGCAGTCTACTTATCCACATGGATTTTACCAGGCGGTCGGATCCGGAACCTTTAGCCAGTGATCTTAGGTGCCTAAGGAAGGCAGATGGTTTACGGTCCCCTAACTCCTCTTTTTCAAGCAGTCTGTTTACGCGCTCCTCGTACGTTTCCGAGAATCGGTCAATCAATGCCGTTTTTAATTTTGTGTAGGGAAAGTCGGCCGGTGGGCTTGTGATTAGTTCTTCTATCTCAAAGGCGTATTTTGTGTCCAACTGCGACACTGTGTAGTCCCCTTCCAACTTGCTCCAACTTTCGGTACCTCGGTGCATTGTTCCAAAACGACGGCAATATTGATCTGGACGTGAAGAACAGAATAAATGTAGGGTGGTTGAAGTGGCGACAGGTCTCAGGGACAATTTGTGACCCACGAATGCCCTTAAAACTTAAGGGGAAAATTTACAAGACCGTCGTGAGACCTGTCGTAATGTATGGATCTGAATGTTGGGCGACGAAAGGGACGGATGAAAAAAATTGCACGTGGCTGAGATGCGAATGCTGTGATGGATGTGTGGTGTTACTAGAATGGATAAGATTAGAAATGAGTATATAAGGGGAAGTTTGAAAGTAGCGCCAATAACAGAAAAGATGAGGAGTAAAAGGTTGATGTGGTTTGGGCATGTGATGAGGAGGGATGAAAGCCATATTTCTAGAAGAGTATTAGATATGGATGTGGATGGATATAGAGGAAGAGGTAGACCTAGGAAGGTGTGGATGGATTGCGTGAAGGATGATATGTGTATGAAAGACGTCAGTAGAGAGATGACTGCTAATAGAAGCGAATGGAAGAAGAAAACATGTTGTGCCGACCCCACATAACGTGGGAAAAGGGCAAGCAAATGATGATGCGACACTGTGTAGTAGAATTTTGTTTGTTCCCTAGTAACGTTGTTCAGATGGAATTGTGCCTCTAAGCTAGCGAACCAAAGAGCGGGGCGATCGGGCCAGAAGGGCGGAACCTTTATTCCAATTCGGCTTACCTCACTCTCTGGTGGCATCGGCGCCGGCGGCTGGTGAGCGGCGGCGGCGTAGGCAGCGCTCGCGGGGGTGGCGGCGGGGGCAGCTGCGGCGGCGGGGGAATTGTTCGCTAACTTGAACTGTTGGTCGTCTTCGTTACTGGCCATTGTAGATGGTGGTGGTGCGGTTTGGTGTTACGAAGACTCGGAGGCGGCGACTTGACAAAGAAGGTAGGTAAATATGTTCGTAAAGGCGGTGGGCGGCGGCGTCCTTTGATAACTGCGGTGGCGGCGGCTTCACAGAGAAGGTAGGTATTTTCTTTATAGCGGCGGGCCGCGGCGGCGGCGTTTGTTTGATGTGGGTTGTTATGGCGTCGGCGTCGAATGACGATGTAGGTATATCGTCGTCTCTCGGTGAATTGGCTGCAGTCACGTATTCGGAAGATGCAGGAAAGTAGGTACTTATTACGGTGTTACGATGTACGTTGGTCGGCGGCAGGTAGGTACGTTACGGCGGTGGCGTGGCGGCGTCCTTTGACAACGTTGTGGTGTTGCGGCGGCGTGGATGCCGGCGTAAGCAGGTTGCGGCGTTCTTAGCTGTGACTCCAAAACAGCTCGAAGAACGCGGAGAAGCAGTCCACTGTCGGGGGTCACCAGTGCGGGATTTGGTGGTATACACAAAAACACGGATTCTATGATACAGGTTTATTGTACATACACACGGTAATGTCACAAGTATAGTTATCACATAAAGTCACTATCACAACGTAAACGAGAGATCGCGAGATCAAGAGACGCGGCGCGAGACGAAATTGCACATCGACTGAACTCTGTGGCTGCGCGGACGGCACTGAAAACGCGCGGGGCGCGCGCGTCGGTTGAAGCGCTGCGTCGTGAAGTTGGCGCGCGAAGTGCGCACTAGAGTTTGGAAACCGAATTGAATATAAAGGCACCACACCACCATGTCCGTCCGACTACAGGACCAGACCACGATGCCCATCCCACTGCAGCGGGGAGTCAGACAAGGAGACGTAATCTCTCCGAAGCTGTTCACCGCTGCATTGGAGGATGCCTTCAAGGTGCTGGACTGGAAAGGACGAGGCATCAATGTAAATGGCGAGTACATCACTCACCTTCGATTTGCCGACGATATAGTAGTTATGGCTGAGACCATGGAAGACCTCAGTGCTATGCTCGTTGACCTCAGCAGAGTTTCCGATCGAGTTGGTCTGAAAATGAACATGGACAAGACGAAGATCATGTCCAATGTCCATGTTGTGCCAACTCCAGTAATAATCGGAGGCTCTGCGCTCGAAGTTGTTGACCATTATGTATACCTGGGACAAACAGTCCAGTTAGGTAGGTCCAACTTCGAGAAAGAGATCAATCGTCGAATCCGACTCGGCTGGGCAGCGTTCGGGAAGCTTCGCAGTGTCTTTTCGTCCAAATTACCGCTGTCTCTTAAGTCGAAAGTCTTCGACCAGTGTGTGTTGCCAGTGATGACTTATGGTTCCGAGACGTGGGCGCTTACGATGGGCCTCATAAGAAGGCTCAAGGTCACCCAGAGGGCAATGGAGAGGGCTATGCTCGGGGTTTCTCTGCATGATAGAATCAGAAATGAGGATATCCGCAGTAGAACTAGGGTCACCGACATAGCCCGAAGAATTGCGAACCTTAAGTGGCAGTGGGCGGGGCACATTGCTCGCAGGACTGATGGCCGATGGGGCAAGAAAGTCCTGGAGTGGCGTCCGCGAACCGGTAGACGAGCTGTCGGTAGGCCTCCAACAAGATGGAGTGACGACCTTGTAAAGGTCGCGGGAACGCGGTGGATGCGAGTGGCACAGGACCGGTCTGAGTGGCGCGCCTTGGGGGAGGCCTATGTCCAGCAGTGGACGTCTATCGGCTGAAATGATGATGATGATGATGATGATGATATAATATATGTAAAATCAAAAGTTTGTTTGCAGTTGGTTTGCAGTCGGGTTGTATATTTTTTGTGAAAATCGAGTGATTAGTTTATTCCTCTGTGGTTTTGGAGACACTAGATCCCTTAGCCCCTCGGTTTCTCGTCTGCTACAGTGTTTGTGTTCGCCGGCGGTGTTTGAGCTTCTTTTACTTTCTTCTTCCTTCTAATTTGGCTTCTAGGTCTCGGCGAACGAGTACCTACAAAAATATAACTCGTAAAAATTTTACTTAATAAATTTGGAACCTATTGTTCGTCTATCACATACTGCATCCTCATTCATTTGTAAACTAAGGTTAACTGGAAGAAATCCCTCAAGGGGATAAGTTCGCCTTTGTACCTACCCATTTTCCTTAACTCCGTCGTGTTAAGTATGTTTTATTTTTGTACAATAAAGTGGTACATACTTACATGGTTTAGGGAATCTGTGGACGAACGGAAGCTATATGTCAAACAATCCTATTATGGAGTGTGGAATGTGTCTTGGTATACTGGTTACTTCAGGGAGGGTCCGTATGCATGATATTGAACGAGCAAGGTCCGGCCGCCATCTTTGTTACGTCGTAGCTCTCCCCTCCATACACTTACAATTAACCGCTTTTCACCCGAATGTCAAGGAGGGTAATGTTTTTCGTGCGTTAATCTATCTATGTTTTGTAATTTTCTTTATTACCATGTTTTGGCCAAACGGCTGGACCGATTTTCTTGAACGTGCCGATTCAGAAGACCATACCGGTTGTACGTATAGCCGAGGTAGGTCCCAGCGGAATTCGTTATTTGAAGACTTTTTCATAATTGGGTCCTACACTATATACTTATGCATGATATGGAACGAGCAATAGTTGTGTGTCAAAAATTGTCAGAGATAGTTTTACAAAAAAAAAAAATGGCACCATATACACGGTGGGCCAGAAAATATGGCAAATAATTAACCCACAGTATCGGCTATCGATTCTAAGTATTATATTGTATAGGTCTTTAATTTTTTTTGAGTTGGTAAAAAAAAAAATTTATATGGGATTGGTTGTGCGAGCGACGCCTGAATCCTATACAAAATATTTTTTTTTACCAACTCAAAAAAAATTAAAGACCTATACAATATACTTAGAATCGATAGCCGATACTGTGGGTTAATTATTTGCCATATTTTCTGACCCACCATGTATATATATATACGCAGTTCACCACGGTGGAGTCAGTACGTGTAACTGGAACCCAGGACCCCAGAGCACACCCGCGACACCACATCTAAGTCTGTGCTCGATACCATAGAACAAATACAAATGGAAACTAAACTGCACACTAAACGGTGTACACGTGCGCGTGTGTGCACGATTGGCCGCTCACGCGGTGCGGGGTTGCAAGTTGCAACCGTACTTTAAGCAGCTAGATTTAAAGAGAGTGAGCGCAGTGATAGGGAATCTTCCTGTTCCTATTTAAGTTATTAAATTTACTTATTTAAGACTTCGAATAGAGCCCCTGTTCGCAGCGGCTGGTGTGAAAGCAACCTAGGGCTCTATTCGAAGTTTTAAATAGGGAAAGAGACATTCACAATCCCTGCGCTCATGCGTCACGGAGCGCTAAATTGAAATTTAAATCTAGCTGCTTAATTTAAAGTGCGCAGCGACGCGTGAGCGTAGGGATTGTGAATGTCTCTTTCCTTATACTATTTAAAACTTTGAATAGAGCCCCTGTTTTGGTGCGGGGCGGTAAGTGTCGCTTTTGGTACTGGTACGATAGTAGTGTACCTACCTACCTACCCTATTAGTTATACACTGGGCTGAGCTTTAAAACGCGTCCGTTTGACGATTAGATTGGCTCAGGTGGCAGTGAGTGATAGTGAAATAAATAAGTGGTATCTACTTCCTGTAGCCTCAGGGTCCAAAATTTAAACTTGAAATGA
Source organism: Aethes cnicana (assembly GCA_963971205.1). NCBI lineage: Eukaryota > Metazoa > Arthropoda > Insecta > Lepidoptera > Tortricidae > Aethes > Aethes cnicana. The sequence continues at coordinate 4,786,714 of OZ020298.1, read as the reverse complement.
AACTCCCCAACCCTCTATTATTGCTAGAACTAGGCCGGCCTTGAGGTAGATTGGGGTAGTTGGTAAAGTGACAGGAGTTCTCGCTAGAGGTACCAAAAAAACTAACTATATAGGCTGTACGTATACGTACCTACCTACTTATACATGGCTCATCATCTATGTCAGCCGATAGACGGCTATACTCTATATTGCTCGTGCAATAGGCCTCCCCAAGCTTTAATTTAGCATGTCGGTTACTTGAGGAGAGTAGAGGAGCACCAAGCTAAGAGAGGATTTCCCGAAATTCGCACGGGAACAGGAAAAAATGGGACTTACGCGGGTTCACAGTGTGCACATGAAAAATAATTACCTACCACATATCGTCTTCAATTTGTCCTGAAGAGGTTTCATCATCAGGTTGATTGGATGCATCTTACTGTCGTTGATAAATCCGTACCGGGTCATATCTACGGATGCCGTTCTTCGGTAACAAATTTTCTGTATAAAGTCCTTGGTCTTCGCAGGCATGGGGCTCTGGATATTCATTTGGGTCCTTGTGGTTTTCTTGATTTTATATTTTAACATGTTTAGGCGTTGCTTTTGTATTTATTCTGAAGTGACTTAATAAAAATGTCAAAGAAGAATATTAAAATTGAAGAGGAAAGTATTTTAGTGGCTGTTTAACTAATTACATTGGTCTATGGAGTAATTCATATTAAAACAATATTTGAGTAGTCCTGAGAGTAGTCCGAATTGCTCATTTGTTTCACTCACACGTAAAGATTGAAAAATAGCTGAAACTCAACAAACAACAAAAAATAGTTTTCAGAATTGTGTTGAAATCATGTTGAAATAAACAACTTAATGGAAATGAAAGTTTATAGTAGGTATTTACCAATCATTAATTTCAACTACTTGAAAGTTTTAAAAGCTTCCATTCGGACATGAAACACTACTGTCATCGCTGTTTGCTTGCCGAGTTGCCGTCTACATTTTCCTAATTTCCTAAAGACTGACTGCTACCTCTGTTTAAAAGCTTTTTGCATAAAAGTCGCCTAATCTGATACAATACAGGGTTCGGCTTCGAAAGATCTCATCATGGCAGCAGCGTCCGTAGAATTGCCGGAGGCTCTGAAGCCGATATCGTGGCTTGCCGGCCGCTGGGTCTCCAAGGATGGCCGGGGAAAATACCCCAATATCAACGAATTTCAGTACCACGACGTTTTAGAATTTGTGTGTATAGGTAAATATGTAGTCTTTATAGCTATTATTATATGAAAAAAAAATCAAATTATTCACATACAAAATAATACTAACTCAATCCAACTAACGGTGTACTTAAAAGCAAAAGTGGATATTGTACTACACATGCAGAAGAAATTTTGCGGTGTCCATGAATAAAAAAGTCCATTCCGCGCTTGTGTAACCGCCGGTAAAGCTACTAGTATCTTTGAAGTGTTTGAAGCAAAATACTGTCATGCCCATTGTATTTATTTTCAGGCCAGCCAATGTTTAATTTCACATCGTCATCAACGCACCCGGTGAAGCAGTCTCCAATGCACCAGGAGCGAGGGTTTCTGCGCATCAAACCAGGCACCAACGACCTGGCTTTCGTTGCCAGCCACAACTTTGGCATGACCTCGCTGGAAGAGGGCCAAGTCGACCCGGAGAAGCAAGAGATAGTCCTGGAAACTGTCAATGTATCAAGAATCTCATTTGCTAAACAACCATTTGTTAAAAAATTCAAAAGGGTGTTGAAACTTTTAGACGCCAATACCTTGGAAGTCACCACTTACATGGAGACTGATGATACACCACTTACAGAGCATTTAAAAGCTGTGTATAAAAAAGAATAAGTCATAATTATTAATTTATAGTTTTCTTTGGTGTGCACAAATTGTCATCTTCTTCTTATCAGCGTGTATTCGCCCGTAGAGATTGGAGAGGCGTATGCCCAACGTCTCCAATCTATATCTCTCCATTTACAAATACAAATTCTTTATTTCCATAAAAGATACAAATTTAGAGTGGTTGTCCACTTCCCTCATCCAGACTAGCACAAATTGTAATTAATTTTTATTTCTTTGATAAGCTGCATGTGTAGTCAATCAAGAAAGCTATGAATTATGTAGGTAGATAACTTTATTTGCCTGTTGGATAATTTTATGTGCATATCTCATTATAGACTGATTACTTATTTATAATAACATTTGGTAACAGTGAAATAAATGGCTCGTATGATAACAGTAACAATTGTTTGTTTTTTCTCTATTAATTTATTTTCATAATTGCCATCAATATTGACGTCGGATGGGCTTAAAATCAGCATTAGCTGTGCCCATACCGTTTTTCCATAAACGCCTATGATTGTTTGTTAAAACTAAGGAATGTTGCATGCTAATATGGAAAATAAACGAATTTGTATTTGTATTAACGCATTCACTGCCTCTTCTGTTTTACGAACATTCGCCAGGTGCCTCATCAAATGTTCATTAAGGGAACATTGCAACGCACATGTGCGTTCAAGGCACTGCGGGAAAGTCAGCAAAACGCATATATGCATCGGTGGCAGTGAATGCGTTAATCCCCTAAGTGGCCCTGGTAGGATTTGCCAACCCAAGCCATAAGAAATCAACCTCTTCCAAGTTGCAAAACCAGGTTTGGGCTACAGTCCAGTTCCCCCACGCGGGCGCAGTGCAGATTGGAGATATCACGCAACTACTTACTCCTTGAATTGCTTCAGAGATGTGTCGAGGTTTCTTCACGTTGTATTCCTTCGCCGAGAAGTTCAATGGTAAATTCAAATCAGATTTGTCAGAAGTACACCTAAATTAGTTTCGCCCCCAGCCCTAATGGCCCTCAGTTGTGGCTACAACTTCCAAAAATAAAACCAAGATTATTAGCATGAAAACTTTATTCACGAGTCTGATACAATAAACGCCGCCTCATGACTACAGTATTAATTAGTGGCGAAATTGATTTTATGATTTGCAGAAAGCCACCAATAAATATTCCGAATAAAATCTTATTCAGGTGACATTCATTTCATTGTTTGAAACTCTTATTTGTAACGAATAATTATAATAAGTTATCATTTGATTACTCTCTGTAAATGTTACATTTACCTAAATATTAAATTACTAGCTTTTGCCCGCGACTTCGTCCGCGTGGAATTCGGTAATAGCGTACCCGCGGAAACTATGCGTTTTTCCGGGATAAAAAGTAGACTATAATATGTTGACCAGCGTTGTAAACTACCAAATTTTGTTGCAATCCATCCAGTAGTTTTCGAGTTAAATCCGGACATACATATAGAGATTTTTTTTTAATCGTTATTTTGTGTTCAGTATACAGTCCCCTCGACTTGATAGTTTCTTTTGATTTTTAAAGTTTCAGACGCTACTTTTTCTACACATATTATTAGTATAGATTGCTATTTGGCAACCCTATAGCCTACAAATATTGAATTATTGCTATTTGACAACCCTATAGCCTAACAATCAGCAATAAAGCTAACATAGAGTACACAATACATATAAGGCATAATAGGCTTAGTTTATATGCATAGTTGAGTTTTTAATATGAGAATAAATAAGATTTATTAATATTATTGATTTATTGATCACTACTGATCACTAAATCCTTCTTCACAAATTGTGGCTCATACAAGAAATTTTACCATTTATTAAAATTAAGAAGTATTATAAAACTCAACTGTACATTGATTGGTGTGATGTAGGGACTCCACAATATCAGCAGACAATATATTGACTTTGATAAATGTCCCATGTAGCACCTTGATATTCCCACGAAAAATACAAGAACTTGCTTTCTCCAAACCACAAAGGGCAACAAGTTTTGTACCTCATTATTTCTTGTCATTATGATGTAATAATGCTGAAATATTATATGTGGTATGTACATATGAGACATTTTTTTCAAATACAAGAATTTGAGAAGAGTGGAAACATTTTCATCAATGACATTATGAAAAATCTACAATTGCGTCTCTTCATGTAGTACCACACGGCGGACACGGCCTATAAAAGCACGTTTTCGAACACAATTCGAATGAATTGTCAATGTGCGAGGATGTCTGTGTGCGTGCGAGGACGTCTATACACTTGTAAATGTGTGTGTACCAATATGCCGGCCAAGGATTCACTCTTCATCTCCGGATTAAACAAATGACAATAAGGGCGAGTTGGGCGCGAGTTGCGCGCCGCCTAGATTCAGGCGGGTGATTCCGAGGCCAGTCTATATGTAGTACTATTAAATATTCTGTGGTAGTGCTAAAAAAGGAAAAAAAGGTATCATCAAAGCAAATGACCTCTGACTAAAAACGCACAAAAAACATAATATTTTCGTTTAATTATCATTGCAAAATGTCAATGAGTTGAGTACTGAGAAAAGCTAGCCTCTATTTAACCTTATTTTCTTTTTACCACAAGTCTGTGTGTCCCATTGTTAGGCAAATCCTCCCTCCCGTTTTTCCACTGATCATCTAAGTGGCATCTGACCAATCCTTTATTAAATAGGAGTCTAGTCCATCTGCATAGAGGTCTGCCTTGTTTCTACCTGGAGTTAGTGTGTGACATAGCCAAATATGAATATTCCGATGGACACCAGTGAAGTGAACTGTCACAGTTGCATATATATTTGCATTGCATTAAGTACATCTGGAGCGAGTGATGTCATCTGAGGCATAATGTAAAATCTTAACATGACCCGCCATGACCTCCCCCAAAACCTTTGTCTGGTGCCGCGCCTGAGTGAAGTAGCTTTTCCATTGATATATTTTCCAGAATAATAAATAACCCACATTCCCTTCTACCTTAGTTATAAAAAAAAAAATTGATGTATATAAGTTAACAATACTTTCATAAGATCATGCTTACAAAGACACACAAGTCTACATTCTATCAAGAAAATAGAACTTGCATGGATATGTGCTCGTTAATCAAAATAAAACAAAAAGCTACTCCTTTGAGAAAGACCTCGACCTTAAACATAGTAATGTGGTTTACGGGCAATAATGCCGTACTCTTGTAAGGCAGGGACCAGATCGTCCATCGTCATGATATACTTCTTCTCTTTAGGGCCCTTCTGGCTTTTAGAACTAGCCGTTATCTGGCTAGATGTCCGCATCTTACAGTGTTGCAGTGCATCGTTGGCTACATCGGAGAGAAACTTCTGAGACGCCAGAGCAATAAGCCGGATCAATCTGAAAAACACCATATCGGTCATTGTTCAATAGCGTTTGCTACAAATATTAGAATACTAGCTTCTGCCCGCGACTTCGCCCGCGTGGAATTCAGTTATCGCGTTCCCGCGGGAACTATGCGTCTTTCCGGGATAAAAAGTAGCCTATGTCCTTTCCTGGGACTCCAACTATCTCCATACCAAATTTCATCCAAATCGGTCCAGCGGTTGAAGCGTGAAGAGGTAACAGACAGACAGAGTTACTTTCGCATTTATAATATTAATTTGGATATGGCTTACTCGTTCAGCAAGGTATCGTATTGAGATATCAAGTGCTACAGCCTTTCCGAGTTAGATGATTTATTAGCTTACCTAGGATCCTGGGATTCGAAGCCAGACATATTCAAGTAATGAGCAACAACAGAGTCCGGAATAGAGGGGTTGTAGTTCTCAAGTTGCACAAGAAAGTCGCCGAGAGCGTGTCCAGCGCCGTTGTCGTCCTCCGACCCGACAGATGGAGAGCCCATTCGTCCCATCTGCATGCTATTAAACTTAAATTCCATCCAACAAAACCAACAAGCAAATAATTATTTAGTAGATACGATTTAACTTCACAATCAGAAAGAATCACGATAAGCTAATGAAGTCACAGATAAAGCAAAGTGGAAATGTCAGTGCCAAAAACAGTCTTACTACTCGACACTAGATGGCCCTGTGCGCAACATGTTTTGTACACTTGTTTCAAAATTTGATATGCAGTACACAAAGTGCAAATAATTGATTCATTATTTTTATTTACTGTTTATATTTTTTCATGCTATGCGTGGATGAATTTACTGATTTCAGCTGAGGACAATAAAAAGGATTTTGAGAACGTAGCACTAAACAAGACGAAATGAGTGAAACTGGTTGCATAATCACATTATCGATTTTCAGAAGCAATAACTAAACGTTGGTTATGCTCGTCATCAACGTGTTACCACTTACTTAAAATTACCAGTAAAGTGAGGAAAGAAGGTATGAAGTAGCTTAATACGTTTAAATTTACAGTTTTAAGGAACACATCAGTGTTAGTAAGATTCTATAGACCTTTTTGTTTTAAAGTGAATGAGTTTAAGAATAGTTGGAAAAAAGCAATGTCTAGAAATTTCATTCCAATTTTAAAATATTTATAGCTTTTAATCTACAGTATTGTGTAAAGATATAAAATCAATTATTATTATATTTATTTAATTGGTGGATTAAGTCATAATTTTAATTGTGACGCTATATTTTCAGGGAGTTTTGTGTTATTTGTTCTGGCCACACTGGCCTCGTGGTACTTTGCCGCTAGGTTGGTAACATCTGCCCCTTCCTTCTTTTACGCCGCTCCACGGGCAGAACTGCGAGAGAACGTGATCGATCGAATTTCAAAAAAGGCACACTCCTACCCCTGTGCTCCCGCGATCACGGAATTACTCCAAATCTCCTGATAATACTCAGGAGTTAGTGTTTCGTGATTTTCCATCCCGTGTGTAGTTAACCCTACCAAGATGTCGAACCTCGCCGATCCGGTCGCGTTCGCGAAGGACTTTATCGCCGGCGGTGTGTCCGCGGCGGTGTCCAAGACCGCCGTGGCGCCCATCGAGCGCGTGAAGCTGCTGCTGCAGGTGCAACACGTCAGCAAGCAGATCACGGAGGACCAGCGCTACAAGGGCATCGTCGACGCCTTCGTGCGCATCCCCAGAGAGCAGGGCTTCTCGTCCTTCTGGCGCGGTAACCTCGCCAACGTCATCAGGTACTTCCCGACCCAGGCGCTCAACTTCGCCTTCAAGGACAAGTACAAGCAGGTGTTCCTCGGCGGAGTAGACAAGAACACGCAGTTCTGGCGCTGGTTCGCCGGCAACCTCGCGTCCGGTGGCGCCGCCGGAGCCACGTCCCTGTGCTTCGTGTACCCGCTCGACTTCGCGCGTACCCGCCTCGCCGCCGACGTCGGCAAGGGCGCTGGCCAGCGCGAGTTCAGCGGGCTCGGCAACTGCCTCACCAAGATCTTCAAGTCTGACGGGCTCGTCGGTCTGTACCGCGGCTTCGGAGTGTCCGTGCAGGGCATCATCATCTACCGCGCGTCGTACTTCGGCTTCTACGACACGGCGCGTGGCATGTTGCCCGACCCCAAGAACACGCCCATCGTGATCAGCTGGGCCATCGCCCAGGCGGTGACGACCGTGGCCGGAATTATGTCCTACCCCTTCGACACCGTCCGTCGGCGCATGATGATGCAGTCCGGCCGCGCCAAGGCCGACGTACTGTACAAGAACACGATGCACTGCTGGGCCGTCATCGCCAAGTCCGAGGGTCCCTCCGCCTTCTTCAAGGGCGCCTTCTCCAACGTGCTCCGCGGCACTGGCGGCGCCTTCGTGCTCGTCTTATACGAAGAGATCAAGAAGGTCTTGTAAATCTACTCTAAGAATTGTTACCATCATTTCGATTGTGATCCCGATCACCTCAGATAGCCGCTCCCCTGAAAATCATGTATTATTAGAATCGAAAACGAACCTAGTAACTTATTTTTAGTTAAATAAATGTTATACATTGATTCCAATATGTATCGTTTTATTGAAAAAATTGTGTATGTTGAGTGTTACATAACCGTTGACTCCACCTTGCTCAATGTAATTGGCAGTAGACTCTAGTGCAAAGGTGATCTTTGAATATTAATTTGGAATCACATTTTGTTGTATTTTTACTAGAAAACCGAGTGATCACTCGCCGAGCCAGTGACAGTTATGTAACGGCCTCATTCGACATCATTGAGGACAAGGCCGAAGCCACTAAAACCTATTTCCAGTGTTGTGCGTGTTCAAGTGAATACCAGTGCTTCAGTTCTGTTCCCAATGATCTTGGCTGAGCATGAACACTGAGTGAGTGCGTCCTTGTACTTTGATTGGGTGTATATTTAACTGTGTTATGTAATGCTAACATTGTACTTCTGTGATTTCTTTTAAAACATGTGAGGCTGAATGCTGTTATGTAACAGGCTGGTTTGTATGTATCTTGTGCAAATGGCAGGTACTCTTTCCTCGGGGGGCATTCTGAATGCACCCCCATTAACAGCACTCAGCTAATCTGTGTATTCTGTAGGTAACATTCAGTAAAATCAGTAAGCTGTAGGAGAAAGATGAACATCTCGATTTTGTCAGCAATCTTGTTTCCTCGGTGTGAGTTTTTTGTGAGAAAAACTCGTGCGTGTCGAGTGATTATAATATAGATAATGTTAAAAATAACCTGTATTTCATTTTCCTTATGAATAAGATTTCATTCTCACATCTGAATTCTCAGAATAGCCACATAAAATTACTTCTGATTACTCTCTGTTCACTTCATTTCTGATTTTTGCTGTCATAAATTGACAGTAAGGAAAAAGAAGATTTTATTTGTGGTGGTCTATTAATTCAGAACAAAGGACATGAACATAATCTAGTTTGAGGTTATATTACCTGTATAAAGCTGATTTTTGATAGGTAATAAAAATAACGATTAAAATGTCGAACTCCTTCATGCAGTGCTTTATAAACAAGCCGATCCTATTCTTTTTTATTCCGACATTGAATCTGAAGGAAGCTCCCGAGATGACGTCACGCATCACCGGGCCCTGACCTCACGCCATCGCCATACGCCATTCAAGTTACATGTGAATGCCCTGTGGGTAGGTATTTAAAGTGTATTTGGTAAGTGCCACTCTACAGAAATATCCTGCCTTAGTTTGTAGGTACTTGTAACAAAGGTATGAGGGAATTTCACACTTCATTTAAGTATAGCACCTACGGACATGAGAACAAAGGTTATTTTTGATAGGTTCCAAGTACCTTGTCGAAAGTTAGGCTTTTTTAGCGGACCATGAGCTAGGAGGATATTGTAAACTGTTATCATACCGAGCGTTCCCCAGGGAACTTCTGGGTTAAAAAGTGGCCTCCATACCAAAGTTAATCTAAATCGGTCCAGCGGTTTTAACGTGAAGAGGTGACGACAGTTCCAGGACGTAAAGTACCTACGGTTGGTATGCACTTACCTAGTACTTACTTACTGAGTGAGTCAATGAACGATATGTAGGTCATTCAATCTCGGCATGCCTGAGCAGAGTTGCCGGACGCCCCACCGACTGGATAGGTAGTACGTTGTACATTAGTACCTAGGTACATTACCAGTGTGTAATTAGAGTAGGAAGTACTAATTACTTGACGACAACGAATCAATGACTGTCAGCCAGCTGTCATCAGTCTTGATCGTCGCAAAAGCTAGGTAGGTATAATATCGATACGATAAATCTCGAAATTTAACAATTGCTTCAAGTAAGTTTGACCGCGTGTACTCTAAAGTCGATCTTAGTTAAGAAAAACTGTCAATGAATATGTATTTTTTTATTGTGGATTAGATTTGAGAGGATAACTTTGCAATAAACAGCATCTCTTAACTCCTACAATTAACGGCGTGGCACGCAAAGCTGTACATCAGGGCATCATTGAAAAAAACAGTCATCTCTTGACCTTAAATCTCACATTTTTACAGTCATACACTTGGCTATTTAGCGCTGCAGGATTATCCACGACTTACGGGACATCCTGTATATACAACGTACAGTCTAATTGAGAACCTCCTTTTGTACATTTTTGAATTCAGTTAAGAATACGCAACTACTCAAGTAATTTCGTCTGTTGTCCGGGCGCTGGCTGGCCTTACGTAACCAACTGCGGCACTGTCTGCCGTAACCGTAACTCAGTTCGATTGACCTACTTAACGTTTTTCCTGACTTCAGAAATTGTTTTTCCTAAAAATACAATATACTTACGGACTTATCATGCTTATTGCTTTAAGAACAAATAGCCATGGTAATCCGTGGTGGTCTAGTGGTTCGACCTACCCCTAACCCTAACTAACCCCCTAACCCCCGACCCTCGGCATGAGAGGCATGCCGAGGGTCGGGGGTTCGATTCCGGCTCGCACCTCTAAGTTTACTTATGTGCGAAATTCAATTTGAATTGACCACTGAGATTTTCGGTGAAGGAAAACATCGTGGGGAAACCTACACGCGTCTGCGAAGTAATTCAAAGATGTGTGTGAAGTCCCCAATCCGCACTGGGCCCGCGTGGGGACAATAGCCCAAACACTCTCATGATGAGGTGAGGTCTGTGCCCAGCAGTGGGACGCAAATAGGCTGTAGTAGTAGCCATGGTAGTAGAACGTTTGACATTGGCCACATACAGAGGGTCGGAGGTCCAACCAAAGTCGTCTCGCACCGCTCCTCTGAGTTTACTTGTGCGAAATTCAATTTGAATTCTTTTTTTTTTCGAAGTACCTATATACAAAATTTATTAACATATCCACACCATGCTTCGTAAAAATTAAACCCAAAATCTAAAATCAAATCAACCCCGAATCCGCCCCGAGTTTGCTCCCGCCCAAAAGTGCCCATCACGCTAGCGGCGTTACCGCGCTGAATGGCGATGGACATCTTCTGGACGAGATAAAACCCAGATAATTCTACGGCCTAATTCACAAACGAGTGACCTTGACCTTACCACTGAGCTTTTCGATAAAGGATACATCATGACTACTTCCCAGACGCGTGCAGGGGCGCCATTCGGGAAGCAAATACGTACAATTCGTAGAACGCGACGCTGCCAGTTTGATCTAGGTCTAGGTAATCCAATGCCAGCTGCCGCATTCAATCAATACTTAATACCAAACTCTGCGACAGTGTCGCGGTAAGAGCCAGCCAACTTTAGAATTTTAATACCTAAATTAAATTGCTCGTTGAGTGATAGCCGATGAGGCCGCGTCTATTCGAGTTCACGAATTGATTCTATAGGGAACGGCAAAGGAATCCTCCCTTTCGCTTAAAAATTTTCGTACTTCGCCTGTACAGTGCCATCTAGATGTAGCTCATGGAGTTCAAATTTGTATGCAGGCAGCGACATCTATTATCGCATTTAACACTTATTTCGAGCGTACGCTGATTTGTTTACCTTAATTCTTCTGTGGTATGAGGATAGATTTATAACCCGCGTCAAAATACAGGCTACTTTTTATCCCGGAAAAACGCAAAGACCCCGCAGGAATGCTATAATCGCGAGCTAGTCTAAAATAAGAATAAACTGTCTCCCAATTTATTCGAAATAATTAATAATCAGCAAATTACCTACTCGTAAAGAGCACGATTTCGAACACAAGTCGAATGAAGTGTCAATTCTTGCGTGCGAGGACGTCTGTACACTTGTAAATGTGTGTGTACCAGTACGCGGGCCAACGATTCACTCACCATCTCCGGATGTAACAAATGACGGTAAGGGCGAGTTGGGCGCGAGTTGCTCGCCCGGCTACATAGATTCAGGCGTGTGATTCCGTGTCTAGCTGTCAATGGCAAACCACGCAAAATGACCAATGGCTGCTTTGCCGACACCAAAGTTAGCGTCTTTAGCGGATTTTTCGCTCTCGGTGACTGACCCTCTTAAAATTCAAAATTTCAAAATTCAATCATTTATTCAGCAAATTGGCCACATAGGGGCACTTTTACACGTCAGAAAAGAATTTACTAGCGCTTCCTAGACCCATTGCTTGAGAAGAAGCGCCGCAACAAACTCAAGCAGAAGGCCTTTTTTCAATATTTACACATAGTTATAACATTTACATTACATGTATAAATGCTTAAAACTAGGTAATGAATTAATGATGCATTTTTATGAAGTGGTTCTAACTGCGCTAGTTCAGTCGTACGGGCGAGACCTGACTGAGCCGGTAGCGACCGCCGACATGACCTTTCAATTTAAACGAGTCAATTACCTACCCACTAACTACAGGGCATATATTCGAAGTCTTTAAATAGGGATCTCGCTCTTCCCTATAGGATCGCTCACGCGTCGCGTAAACTTTAAGCAGCTAGATTTCAAGTTCAACTTGACGCGTGAGCGATCCTATAGGGAAAAGCGAGAAGACTTCGCATAGAGCCCCAGGATCGGACCGTGAAGTGAAACCTATTTCAATCTTCGCTGCTACCTTAATAGAGTTTATAATCTTATGTATCGTGATGCTGAAATAACAGTAGATTAAACTTTTGATTCTGATGATGGAATTATTGTTATAGTTTTGTAAGTAAAGTAAGTAAGTAACACCAGGCGCGGCGCACTCTTTGATTTCTTCGTGCTCGATACAAGTACCCGCCGGCTTCGCACCGTGGCGTGATGATTAGTGGTTGCCGCGCACTGTTAGCGAATGCACGCGCGTGTACGTTGCGACGCAAGAGTCAAATGTGCTATGAAATTTGAATCATGTCAAAAAAAATATTGTATTGCAGAGGGTTGTATTAACAACAACAGTAAAATGATTTGGTAAAAAGTAATTATCTGTGGTAAAGAGTAAAATGATGAAATTTGGTATGGAGGTAGTTCAAGACTACCCAAATTTTCATTCTTTAAATAAGAATAATAACAATAACTAAGCATGAACAGTATAGCATCATAGGGTACGCAAATTCTATGTACTTGGGACGAAGTCGCGGACAACGGCTAGTAATATCATGATAATGCAGTTGTGTGACGGTCTGTCTTAATTTTGAATTTAGCAGATTCATAAATTGACAGATAAAGTATGTGATAACTTAATAGTAAATTACGTTGTAGCATCTGAGTAGACGAGTGTTTTTAATAATAATAAAAATAACTAACTTAACTTAAATATATATTTTGTTAATAACACTATTCTACCCAACCTATGTACTAATACTAGACGCATCATTTACTATGTTCTCGAGTGCGCCAGCCCTAGCGCTAGGGCGTGGCCTCCGAAAGAGCGCGCTGCATGTGATAGAAAGAGATGGCCAATTTGGTAGCGTACGGTACAACAAAACCGGTTTTTTGTTAGCAGTCGGCCTTCTGTACGTTAGTACTATTACTTATTCTGTGGTAACACTTTATTCCCAAGTAACATTTTGGCCCTATAACTTGGGTTATCATCACTAAAAGGTCGAGTAAACGTCGTATAAAGGTTTTAGCGGTGACTACCAGTTGTATAAAGGCGTTTGGGAACACATTCTTGCTCTATAAGCTAAAGAGCCAAATTATCCTATAAATTGTTGATGTAAAGGTTTATAGAACCATTTTATAGGGCTATTATAGTCAAGTGCTATAAAAACTTCAAATATAGCCACTAAAGAGCTATTTTACTGTATAAGAGTGATTGAAATCACCATTATGTATCTAATTTGCGCTATAAGGTTTCCCGGACAACCGCTATAAATCTTGCGTTTTAGCAGTGATGAACGTTCTACTATACAAGGTTTTTGCGATATTGTGGTTCCACAAATCACTTCTATAGTACATGGTCTTTAGTAGCCATAATGACGCCGTAATAGAGCGGTTTTGTTTTATAATCGATTTTTAGGACATTTTTATAGTACTTAAAAGTGTTCTAATTGTTTTTGAATCCCTATTATAGGCTCGTACGATAGTTGTGACTATGACTCTTTTATATGGCCAAAACTTTCTATAATGGAGTTTGTAGATCGGTCATAGGATAAAAAAGCACATAAAGGAAGTGAACAGTTACTTTTATACTCAAACTTTGACATGACAGGAATCGGAGGTACTATAGTGAGCCGATAAGACCCACGGATGTACTTAATGGCTCTAAAGTAGAAATGTCTGTGAATTTAATTTTATAATATGAATATATTTTATTCAAAACTCAATTAATCGAGGGCGCATTGAAAATACTAAGCAAATCAAATACTATTCTATCAGTAAAACTTTATTCGCACGTGCTTTTTGCAGCATTGATCGAAATATTAAATGTCTAAATAAGATAACATAAACCTTACCGCGATAGAATATTACTCCTTTATATAATTGAATTATTTTTGTTGTCCGTCAATGAAGTTCACAGCAAAAACACACAATACCAAACTTTGCCGAGAAAGCGCCTCAGTAGGAATCACGGATTCTACTATAGACTAAAATAGGACTATAAGGGAATCAACGAACGCTACTACAGTATAAAAAAGCACTACATTAGCGTTACTGTGGCCCGTATGTCACTAAATTGTAATACGAGTCATCATTACATCACCTTTACAGACCTAAAACGTCACAACTAAAGCTGCTATGGTTCCACTATATCACTAAATGGAGATATAACTGCGCCAGATCGGCTTTACTCAACCTTCTATGGCCTTTTATAGGGCTAAGGTGGTGTTTTGAGAAATGTTCTATGGGCTACTATAGAACCAGAAATTGTTACTTGGGTTGTACAGAAAAAAAAAACACAAATACAATTATCAATACAGAGAAGAGACACATGTACAAAGGCGAGCTTATCCCTACAAGGAATTTCTTCCAGCTAACCTTTGAGTAGTGGAGAGGACACATGTTCACGAGTAGACAAATAAGTATGTACAGAAAAATAAAGGAGAATCTAAATATACTTATTTATATTATATTATAATACATAGACTACATAATACTATAGTAAATTATAAAATACATATATATATATATATATATATATATATATATAAGTAATATATTTAGGAATTCGAGTCGAGCCAAAACTTCTTTAAATGAGCTTTTAGTGACGCCACCGTCTGCAGTTGTCGAAACTCTGCTGGCAACTGGTTCCACAATCTCACAGAGTGCACCGAAAAGGATTTGGAGTAGGTAGGTTTTGTATTAAGGTACGCTCCATATATCCCTACCGTTTCGAATTCGAGTCCCCAGTGCTTGTTGTTTGCCACACGGCTCATAATTCTCTGACAGATAGACATATCTTTAAAGGATACGATCTTTGCCTATATTTACATGTATACATTTTGAAGGGCAAAGAAGCTCAGAACATTGTTAGGGTTCCGAAGTCCACAAGGAACCCTTTATAGTTCCGCCATGTCTGTCCGTCCGTCCGTCCGTCCGTCAGCAGCACAGCTCGGAGATGCTTAGTTCTAGAAAGCTGTAATTTGGGGTGAATATACATATTCGTTACGCCGACAAAGTAGTAAGTACAATAAAATTTAGTTATCTATATTTTTTAGGGTACCTCCCCTACTCGTAAAGTGGGGATGTATTTTTTTTTCTTGCGTACCTACCCCTTGATGTGGGGTGTCGTTGAAAAAATATTGTGGGTTTATTGAAACCAATTTTTGATTAAAGGATGCTTTTGTGAAATATTAAGCTTTAAAGTGATCTTTTTTGTTAGAGTCGAGTGCCGTGTACAATGTACGATGTACAAGTTTCGGGTCATGGTCGACCGACTTATAAAATGCGTACGGAAACGAAAAAACACAATAGACATATTATACTAATGAAAATTACTAATATAACGTTGTATGCTGTATAAAAAAGTTTCTAAATGTTCAGTTATGAGCCTTATATAGGTTAAGAGGGTTTATCCCGAAAGTTGGCAACGTCGCATGTAGCGGTAAAATGTTTCGTTGTTTTTATAAATTTTTCAATATTACTGAATTAAAAAACCGGCCAAGTGCGTGTCGGGCCACGCGCAAATTATAGGGTTCCGAAGTTGAGGATGCCCACAGTACCTTTCTAAGACTTATTAGCATCTAGCTAGCCTGTGGTATGACGTGCCCGCCCGACGCCCCTGCCGCTCGAGAAAAATCATCATTATAAGTTGGTCGACTATTACTCGTAAGTTTGTACAGCCTACTTAGCTCTGATAGTTTTCCTTTCAACTACGTTATATATGCCACTACCGTGATTTTTTTCAGCCATCCAAATACCACCATTTAGCTGGCAGGGGGGGGGGACACGTGACTCTAACAAAAAATAGCACTTTAAGTAAGTAAGTAAGTAAGTAACACTTTATTGTACAGAAAAAAAAAAACACAAATACAATTATCAATACAGAGAAGAGACACATGTACAAAGGCGAGCTTATCCCTACAAGGAATTTCTTCCAGCTAACCTTTGAGTAGTGGAGAGGACACATGTTCACGAGTAGACAAATAAGTATGTACAGAAAAATAAAGGAGAATCTAAATATACTTATTTATATTATATTATAATACATAGACTACATAACACTATAGTAAATTATAAAATACACAAACTAAACTATATATATATATATAAGTAATATATTTAGGAATTCGAGTCGAGCCAAAACTTCTTTAAATGAGCTTTTAGTGACGCCACCGTCTGCAGCTGTCGAAACTCTGCTGGCAACTGGTTCCACAATCTCACAGAGTGCACCGAAAAGGATTTGGAGTAGGTTGTGGTTTTATGGGAAGGAAAGGAAAGGGAGAGATCGGCACTCGATCTCAAGCGGTGCTGAGAGCTGGAGGCCATAAATTCAAACCTCTCGGAAAGGTAAGAAGGAAATTGGGGATTGAAGAGGGTGTTAAAAAGCAATGACAGAACGTGGATATTTCTGCGGAACCGGATGGGCAACCATTTTAGCTGCGCACGGAAAAGGGAAACATGATCAAATTTCCGCAAGCCAAAAATGTAACGTATGCAGACATTCTGAAGCCGCTCAAGCTTGTCGAGCAGCTCTTCCGAGAGGTCAAGAAACGCTACGTCACCATAATCTAAAATAGGGAGAAGGAGCGATTGGGCGAGAGTAATCTTAGTATGGAGTGGGAGGAAATTTTGCATACGCCTGAGCGAATGAACAGAGGCAAAGACCTTCCGACTGACTTGTGCTACATGTGCTGACCAAGAAAGTGTCTGGTCCATGACAATCCCCAAGTTTTTGACGGTAGGTGAGAAAGGAATTTCGACGCCATTAAAAAACAACTTGGGTAAATCAAGGTCAGACACTTTGGCAATGTAGTAGGGGCTACCAACAACAATTGCCTGCGATTTTGCGGCATTAATTTTTAATCCAAAGCTTGCAGCCCACTCACTAATAGCTACTAGATCGTTGTTGAGACCATTGATCAAAGAAGGAAAATCATCCAAACCAGCAGCCGCGTAAATCTGCAAGTCATCGGCATACAAGTGGTAAGACGATTGAAGGGCGGTAGTGATACCATCTATGAAAATTGAAAAGAGGAGAGGAGAAAGAACAGCTCCTTGGGGGACACCAGCGGTGAGATCACTCCAATCAGAGAACCCATCATCCACTCTAACACGCTGGCGTCTCCCGAAAAGATATGATTTAAACCACGAGAGAGCAGTTGAAGAGACTTTAAGAGTCTTAAGGACACTAAGAAGGATATCGAAATCCACAGTGTTGAAAGCACTGCTAAAATCTAAGAGTACCAAGACGGTAAGCCTTTTGTTACTTTAAAGCTTAATATTTCACAAACGCATCACTTAATCAAAAAATGGTTTTAACAAACCCACAATATTTTTTCGAGACCTATTCAACGATATGCCGCACCATTGGGTACGCAAGAAAAAAAAATTACATCCCCACTTTACGAGTAGGGGAGGTACCCTATAAAAAAATATATTTCAAAATTTTATTGTACCACTTTGTCAGCGTAACTAATATGCATATTCATGCCAAATTACAGCTCTCTAGACCTAAGCATCTCCGAGCAATAGTGCGGACAGACGGACGGACGGACGGACATGGCGAAACTATAAGGGTTCCTTGTGGACTTCGGAACCCTAAAAAAGAAGTTATCATTCTATGGTTGAATGACGCGTCCCGTTTTATATTTGTTGGTTAGCCATTCAAGTGATAAGATTACATTAAAATGCATGGAAAATGCGATGGAAAGTTTTCAAAAGATAGTACTTCCATAATCCTAAAAATTTCGTATTCCTATGATAATTGATGCAATCCATACTTAATGTTTTATTCAACCATCGAGCGATAATTCATATTTTCATTCAGTAATATTCAGAAATTAACGAAAACAGCGAAATATTTGACAGCTATTTGCGACGTTGCCAACTTTCGGAGTAAACCCTCTTAAGTAATTTAAAATATCATTTCGAAAAAGTAGGTAATTATCTATCGTAATGATAATTAAAAAAAACCAATGATTTTACTCGAGCGGCAGGGGCGGCGTCGGGCGGGCACGTCATACATACCGCAGCCTAGCTAAGATGCTAATAAGTCTTGGAAAGATACTGTGGGCATCGTCAACTTCGGAACCCTATACATTGCGAATGTCCCAACACGCACTAGACGGGTTTTTGTGGGATGTTCACGGCTGGCTCTATTAATAGCAGATCAAGGCAACCTATTAACTGCCCGTGGGGGAATAGCGCATTATTCTGATTGTGGAATTCAATCTGGTAATGTCGCGACATTGAAATCTTTTAAACCACAGTTTTAAACATTTTTTGGAGAATCGAAAGCGCCTCATTCAAGTGTGTACCTAAATATGTATAGGGATGTGGATGGGATCTCCCGTATCTCAAATAATCATTTATTGAGCTATTCGGAGATATCGTGATCCTAATAATCCTCCTGTTTCAATTTCAAGATTTTTTTAAAATCTTTTTTATCTATTGGGACAATATTTCATAGAATCTGCGTGTGACGGACAGCCTACGTAGGTAATATGTTAGATATAAGATTTAAGTGAAGGCTTAGAAATAACAGCCAATCAGAAGTGAGTCGAGGGAAATCCCCACGAACAAGGGAAATTACTAAGTGCAGGAATTAATTAGCCCACGGCAACCGACAAGGAAATTCTCGCTTCTGGGTGGCCCACAACAACCGACGCTCGTGGGTCACCGTACTGCGAGAGCGCGGTCGAGCAGGTAGGCTCCAGGTATAAATATAGGGACCAATTATATTAAATCATTCACTGGCACCGTTGCTTTGTCGAAAGAACGAAATGTCCCTGCAAAACAAACTTACACTCTACAAAGTCTGTATAAGACCCATATTCACCTATGCTTGCGTAGCATTTCGCACACTCGTCAGACTAACACATCAACACTGTACAATCATTCCAAAATAATTTCTTACGTAGGGCGGTAAATTCACCCTGGTATGTTCGACGCACAGACCTCCATAAGGACTTAATTATGAGGGGTTTTATGAAGAAAGCGTCCAGGCGCAGGCACCATCCAAAACTGTTAGTTAGGAGGCCGTGGATAACATCCCTCTGCCTCCCCCTTCCGACCCCGAACTCTTGGCTGCCCTAGGGGTCCCCCGAAGGAGGCCAAGACACATCCTGTCTGACCGTACCGATCCCATTCAATCCGCCTGCAATGGAAGATTTGGGTACGAAGGTGCCGGGACGAGTCAGGCAGTGATCCGCCGGCGCAGAAGAGGCCGGCCGCCAAGAAGCCGGTCGCAGCCGCCACCTGCCTCAAACACACTCTCGTCCCAAGGTAAGATCAGAATGAAGAAGTAGTAGAAGTGTAGAATAGAATTAATTACAGCGGGTCAAGTCCGGCGAAGATGTGCGAAAGAAGTTCGGTTTTCTGGTCATTAAAAAAAAAAACATTCAGAACTCATCAAAACCTATATATCACATCGGAACCTCGACCAAGCAAGAACCGGAACCCGAACCATGTCCATTGTGAAAATTGTGAGAGCAGTAAACAGTATTTAACTAGTTTTAAGTTGTGACCAAGGTATATTTTTAACGATCAGTACAACGGAGCTATCGAAGTGCATTTGTGTTTTTTATTGATGTGGTGCGTGCATCGCCCACATTTTCTGGTCCTCCGAGACGGATCTGTGACTAAGTGAACTGGTGATAGTGAACTTGTTGATTTCTTTTATAAAATTCGTTTGTTATTTGACCGCATCTCATGCCTGATTTGAAATCGCCTCGAACCATAGAATTTGGATTGACCACTGAGCTTTTCGTTTGAAGTTTTCATCGTTGCAAAGTAATTCAAGGATGTGTGTGATGTGTGAGGTCCACACTGAACTCGCGTGGGGACTATTAGCCCAAACCCTTAGTGACGAGAGGAGGTCAGGGCATACGCCCTTCAGGCATCTATCTGATTTAAAGTTCAACTTGACGCGTGAGCGATCTTATAGAGAACAGCGAGTTCCCTAATATAGGCCCTGTGCCCAAAAGTAGGACTTAAATAGGCTATAGTGGTGGAGATATAGCGTGGTATTCATCCGAGAAGCAGGTATAAAGTTACGTTTCGTAACTAGTAAAGTACCAACTTACATTACAGTAAGTAACGACCTACAACCGCTAAAGTTGCAACCCGAACGGAGCAGCGATATAGTCATTCGATACCGCTCATGTTGCTTGGATTGTTGGACGGTACGGAGCTAAGTACTTACCTATAGGTACTTTATCAATCGTTTATAGCCAGAGGATACGTGAGCTGAGCCCCTTTTCAGATTGGAGAAATTTAAATCAATGTTGCCGTCTCACAGGCGCGGGCGGAGCGACAAAAGGTGTGATAAGGACCACTGCAGCTCCGTCGAAAAATCCGACGTAAAAAACTCAGAAGTCGAGGTTTCGTTCTCGACATTTTCCTCCTCCAAAATTAAACCAATCGTAATGAAATTTTGGGAACTGGATGAGAAGGAAATTATCTGTGTCGGACCGTTTTGATTTTTGCGATTATTATAGTGGTTTTTGTATACCAGGCATTTCTTTGCGGCCTATTCAATCGGGCCATTTTTAGCACTGTTTGGAGTCACCTAGTTCTATTAAGAACAAAAATATCACTAAAAGCAAAACGTACCGACACAGATATTGACGGAATTGATCTTATTTCAAAAAATCATTGATCCACGATCAAAATCCAGGGAGGAATATGTCGAGAACGTTTGTATGGAAAAATGACCACTAGCGTGTCCTCTTAATGAAGTTAAGTTAAATAATGAAATGGTAAAAAGAGACAAGACGCCTAGTGTTCACGAAGTGATTCTATAGCGCACGGAAAAGGAATCTCCCTATCGACTCTCGCGCAAGCATCACGGCGTTGAAAGCAAACTTTAAGCAGCTATATTTAAAGTTCCCTTTCCCTATGCAACGTTTCGAATAGGGCCCCTGTTATTCGGGCGGGACGTCAAAAGTGACCGCTCTAACTAAATAGGTAAATCCCCTCGTTCAGCGAATAAAGTTTCTGATGTTTCTTTCTCGTACAACACAATACACCTACTCATTTCCATTTCTGTTTGGCCCAATTGTTGATTGGTATACTGGCAGTCTTGCCAGTAAAATGTATTGTATACATTTTGTACGTGCAATGACAATGACTTATAGGCCGTTCCCTGACCCAGCATCGTATAATTGCTTTCTAAGAAATGTTAAAAGTTAAAAATATGAAAAAAGTGTTATATTTGATTATATCATCCTTACATTGACAGCTTTCGTTACACGTTTCACGAAACTTCGCTCGATACAATTAAATTCCAAAGTAACCTCTAATTCGGACCTTTAATCCAACTTTACTCCAGTTTATTATATCAAATAGTGTAAAACTAAATATAACAGAAAAAATATCCATATTATATGCATACATTGACAGCTTTATAAATGCCATGTTTTTAGACGGTATTTTTATAGAAATTGAAACGTGTTAAAAACTAACTAAT
Organism: Aethes cnicana; assembly: GCA_963971205.1. Lineage (NCBI taxonomy): Eukaryota > Metazoa > Arthropoda > Insecta > Lepidoptera > Tortricidae > Aethes > Aethes cnicana. The sequence continues at coordinate 4,765,069 of OZ020298.1, read as the reverse complement.
CGGGCGTTCTGTGCGTGGCGCTTTCTCTTTCCCTCGTTGCACGAGTGACAGTGACGGCTGAGCTGGGTATAGGAACAGCCTTAATGTCTAAAGTTTAAATAAATAAATAAAAATAGCTGACCCCGCCCAGTGAACGTGTATGAGCGAGACGCTCGAATGGATAAAGTGCGCTTCTTGGAAATTGGATTGTACGAGTAATTTAATTTCACTCTCTCTCTCTGAGCGTGCCTCTTCAGTCCTGAAGGTTGGCCGCTAGCTTCTTTGTATGCCTCTCGATCCATCGCGAAACGAAACAGCTGTTCGACGGATGGAACCCCGGTCCACTCGCGAATCATTATTTTTTTATTTTATTTAAACTCTTTATTGCACAAACAAAAAAAATGCAGTGTACAATAGGCGGACTTAATGCTACAAGCGTTTTCTACCAGTCAACCTTGGGGTGAAACTGAGAACATTTACTTAGGAGCAAAGAAGTACGTACATAATATCAAGTAAACTGAGAAAGAGTTCATATTAAATAATGAAAAAAGTAATCCAAGAATGTATATCTACATTATCTACTACTATATAAAAATAAGTCGGGTTTTCCTCCCTGACGCTATAACTCCAGAACGCACGAACCGATTTCCACGGTTTTGCATTCGTTGGAAAGGTCTCGGGCTCCGTGAGGTTGAAGGCGGTACGAAGTCCGCGGGGTCAGCTAGTCTACTATATAAAAATAAGTCGGGTTTTCCTCCCTGACGCTATAACTCCAGAACGCACGAACCGATTTCCACGGTTTTGCATTCGTTGGAAAGGTCTCGGGCTCAGTGAGGTTTAAGGCGGTACGAAGTCCGCGGGGTCAGCTAGTGCGTTATAATAAAGCGTAGGTACCTCTCGCGGCAAGCCGTGGTGGCCAGTGGTTCGACCTACCGCCTCTCATGCCGAGGGTCAGGGGTTCGATTCCGGCTCGCACCTCTAAGTTTACTTACGTGCGAAATTCAATTTGAATTTACCACTGAGATTTTCGGTGAAGGAAAACATCGTGAGGAAACCTGCACGCATCTGCGGAGTAATTCTAAGATGTGTGTGAAGTCCCCAATCCGCACTGGGCCCGCGTGGGGACTAGTCCAAACCCTCTCGTGATGAGAGAAGGCCTGTGCCCAGCAGTGGGATGTAATAGGCTGTTGTAGTTCCTCTCGTGCCTAAGCACGTGACCTAAGTACTCAATTTTCCGCTTTTTGATGGTCTGCAACATCAGCCGGGACATGAGTAATTTCTCTCAAAAATTGGGAGACTGTCTATCCTTATTTGGAACTACTCGTAATTGTGCCCCGCGACTTCGTACACGTGGAATATAAAATTGCCGATAACTTTTCTTTCCGACATCCGATTTTAAATCAAACATAGCTTATATGTTGCTCCAAATGATGCCCTATATACCCTTGAAAACGGCATTCAAATCGGTACAGTAGTTTCGGAGATTAACTCTAACAAACAGACCGACAGACAGAAAAGATTTCTAAAATTTCGCTGTTTTTGGTTAACCCACGTTTCTTTTTTTAAATTTTTCTTTCTATGTACAAACACGCCGGGTTCTGCTCTTTTATTATAGTATATATAGATAGATAGAAGAAGAAGATAGATAGATATGGGAAATACTACATCAATATGTATGGAATCGAATGAGGGCCCCTTAGATAGCTTATATTAATTGAATGAAGAGCGAGTATTGACCTTGGCGACGCAAGTACGCGGTATAGTCAAGTCTGCAGATAGTACTTACTATCTGCATACTTATAGGTATATACTTATAGGTACTGGCATTTGTGATAATGATAAGGATAACATAGCGGCGCCCACGCAACCAAATACGCAGGCCCATTGCGTTTGGCCGCTTGTTTTGAAGACCGCTCCTTCAAAGAAGTGGCCAAACTTCAGCGGGATCGACTAAATATTAAGTTGAATGTAGGGGCTCTATTCGAAGTTTTAAATAGGGAAAGAGATATTCACAATTCCTGCGCTCACGCGTCACGGCGCGCTAACTTGAACTTTAAATGTATGTAACGCTTAAGGCCATTTCTATACCCAGCTCAGCCGTCACTGTCACTCGTGCAACGAGTGAAAGAGAAAGCGCTACGCACAGAACGCCCGATTTAGTTAGTATTTAACACGCTTTTAATTTCTATAAAAATACCGTCTAAAAACATGGCATTTATAAAGCTGTCAATGTATGGATAATATTTCTGTTATATTTAGTTTTACACTATTTGATATAATAAACTGGAGTAAAGTTGGATTAAAGATCCGAGTTAGAGGTTACTTTGGAATTAATTGTATCGAGCGAAGTTTCGTGAAACGTGTAACGAAAGCTGTTAATGTAAGGATGATATAATCAAATATAACATATGTTTTTTTAATATTTTTATCTATTAATATTTCAAAGAAAAGTATGATCTTACATGAGCAATTTGACGATGCTGGGTCAGGGGCCTTAAAGTGAGCCGCGACGCGTGAGCGCAGGGATTGTGAATGTCTTTCCCTATTTCCAACTTCGAATAGAGCCCTAGGTATAGAAAAAAATCCTGCGGCCTCTTCTTCGGAAAGCAAAGGGATTTCATTGGGATCCCACAGGTCGCTCTAATTGAACTCTAAAATTTAGCTGTTTAAAGTTCAGTTTCAAGTTTCTACGCCGCGACGTTTTGACGTTCTCTATAGGATCCCATTGTCCCAAATCCTCTTGTATCCGGAACTCGCAAACCAATGACCAAACGCAATACCACAGACGCTGTTTTATAATTATACTTTTCCAATTAAACTCCACATTACTGATTATGACTTTTATTAACTCCATCAAACCACAGATCCAATATTCTCATTTTGGAACCTCTAGGTAAGTATACCATAGATACAACACCTTCCCCTTTAGTCAATAACCAATTAACCACTTAAATATGTATTTATAAGTCTAAAATTAGTCTAGGCTTTATAACCCGACCGCTCCTAGTGGTAACAATGGGTACACTATTATTTTGATCATTATGGACATGTCGAGAGTTAATTACACTGTTATTACCACTTTGCTCTTCTAAATAACTCTCAGTTAAAAAAGGAGGGAGAAAGTTTTGTCTATTTATTGCCTTGTTTTCTGTATAAGACTTTTTTAAATGTTTTGTATTTCTCCTTAGTATTTTCTCATCTCCTTCCTTTTTTACCCAGTATGACCTAGGTTCTTTACATTTTCCAACTATGATTCCCTTTTTCCAATATTTATCTCTATCTGTTTTATGTACTATCTTATCTCCTATACTATATTCTGTATCTTTCCTCCTCACAAGTTTTTTTTTCCCAATAGATTGCTTTAAGACTAACAATTTATACACATTTTTCTCAATCTTCGGCTCTAATAGTTTAGAACTAGTAGGTAACAATGTTCTAACTCTTCTACTGTTTAGAATTTGTGAGGGAGAAACATCCAGTGTTGATAAAGGTGTGTTATTATAATTTAAAATGTAATCTCTGTAATCCACTCTATCCTCCAAAGCCTTTTTTAAAATCATTTTACTTATGTGTACTGCTTTTTCAGCCATCCCATTGCTTCTAGGATAGTGTGGACTGCTTGTGATCAACCGTATATCTTTACTCTTATAATAATTTTGACATTCATATGAATTAAACGGATTGTTATCTGCAATGATTTCTTCTGGATAACCAAATCTTGTGAAAACTTCTTGAAAGGCATTAGTCACAGAGGCAGATGACTTATCCTTGATCGGTAAAATTTCTAACCAGTGAGACAAATAATCAACAATTACTAGGTAACACTTGCCGCCAAATTCAAGTATATCAGTGCCAACTTTAGCATATCTATGAGTCGGTATTTTATGTGGTATTAAATTTTCATATGAATTCGCAGATCTAAATTTTTCACAAGTACGACATTTCATTACAAAATCTTTAATGTCTTTGGACATTCCAGGCCAATAAAATAACTGTCTTGCCTTTTTCACACATTTACAAATTCCCGCATGACCTTCATGAATTAATTTTAAGACATACTCTCTTAAAGAATTTGGCACAATTATTTTGTTTTCATAAAATGCAAGACCCAATTCAAAATAAATTTCCTCTTTCAATTTAAAATATTCGTTACATTCCTTAGGAACTCTATTTTGACTTGGCCACCCATTCATATAATATGTTTTTAACATGCTTAAAACTGAGTCTTTTAGTGTTTCTTTTTGAAACTCTAATTTTCTTTCAGGAGACATGGGTAAGTGAGCAGAGACAGAGTGAACCATTTGTAACATTTCTTTATCATGTTCAACATTTTTTAGGCTATTTCTTGATAACATGTCAGCAAAGTGTAATAGTTTTCCTGGTACATAGTATACTTTTAGGTTATACATAAGTAATTTCAGTCTCAAACGTTTAAGCCGGGGTGAACCAATTTTACAAATTGGTTTTGTCATAATCGAGACAATTGGTTTATGATCACTTTGTACATCTACATCACAACCATATATATATCTGTGAAATTTTTTAACAGCAAAGCATATAGAAAGCAACTCTTTCTCGGTCTGGCTATAGTTGAGCTCACTATCATTCATGGTTCTGGAAGCACACGCAACAAGTTTCAATACATTTTGTTTATCTTTTTGAAAGAGACAACATCCTAGGCCACTTTTACTAGCATCACATTGTAAAATAATTTTCTTTTTAGTGTCAAATGGGGCCAAGGATGGTGCCGCGCATACTTTCCTTTTTAACTCCGCAAAAGCTAGCCTATGAGCCGGTAACCATAGAAATTCACAATTTTTTTTTAGGAGTTTGAAAAGTGGTGACATTAGATTGGCCATGTCTGGCACATATCTACGAACATAGTTGAAAGAACCCAATACTTGTCTCAGTTCATCCTGATTAGTTGGCTCTTTAAGACTGATTAGAGATTCAACCCTATCTTTATCAATTGACATACCATTTTCGTTAAAAACTTGTCCTACATATTTAACTTCATTTTGTTTGTATTGAAATTTGTTTTTGTTGAACACAATATTTAGTTCCATAGCCTTTTGACACACATTCTGTAAGGCTAGATCATGCTCTGCTTCAGTATTTCCCATCACCAAAATGTCATCAGCCCATACTACTACATTTGACATTTGGGAAAAATGACCCTCAAGTACATCTTGGAAGAGTTCCGGCGCATTCATCAACCCATAAGGCAACACCAGATACCTGTACACTCCAAAGGGAGTTGCAAAGCAACACTTCCAAGATGACTCTTCGGTCAGGCATAAATGATGGAAACCCTCAGTGAGATCAAGGACGGAGAAAAACTTCTTACCCTGTAATTTAAAACTTAAATCATCCAGTGTTGGTAACATTTTGGGTTTTTTTACAATTATTTTATTTAAATCAGAGGGATCCAGACACAATCTTATACTGCCATTGGGCTTTTCTACAATGACCATTCTATTTACACAAGCATTTTCGCTGATTGTTTCTACTTTAGAAATACATTTTCTTTGAACTAATCTCTCTAATTCGCTTTCTAGTGGTTTCAGTAAACAGGATGGTAACCTGGGAGAGGGTTGGCAAATTTGCTCATCTGTGCTTCTTGTTGGGATCTCCACTTTCCCGGGTAACCTACCTATTCCCTGGAACACTCTAGAATACTTTTCCATGAATTCTTCTTTACCAGTACTATGTTTTGCTGAGTGTACACGTTTAATCAAATTCAGTGAAATACACCCTGGCAAGCCTAACAACATAGTACTTGACTCTACAATTACAAAATTTTCATGACATTCACTGTTTTTATACTTACATTTTAGATTTATCATACCCATTGGGACAATTTTTTCTCCTGTAAAAGATTGAATTTTTAAATTAGTTTCATGAACTTTAAATTTAGATTCTTTGTTTATTTTGTCAAACACACTTTTGGGCATTATACTCACATCCGCACCCGTGTCTAGCTTGCATTTCACTTTTTCTTTCTCAATAAGAATGTTCTCTGTCCATTCTGAAGTTGATGCAGACACTGCCCCACAAAATACTATGTCATCAGAGTCTTCAGAATCTGCAGTTTGATCTAACACCGCCTCTTGAATATTTTTTACCCGGCAGCTAACAGCTAAATGATTATAGATTCCACATTTAGTGCACTTTTTTCCAAAGGCTGGGCATTCACGGGGCCCGTGTTGTGTCTGACATCGCCTACAACTAAATGTTTTTTTCTTACTTTGATTTTGTTTCTTGACAAAATCTACTTCCAGATTAGTGTTCATTTCTTGGACTTGCTTTTTACTTTGCTCTGCAGTACGGCAATAACTTGCTGCCTTTTCCAGTGTCAAGTTGTCTATTCTTAATAGGCCTTCTTGAACAGACTTGTCAAAAACTCCTTGAACGATTTTGTCCCGCAATAGCTGATCCTCTAAGGACTCTTTAGATTTGACATAATTACATGTCATTATAAGTTGCTTACATTCCGTGTAAAAGTTATCGAAGTTTTCGTGTTCTTTCTGTTTTCGTTCATTGAACTTAAATCTTTCAAAAACTTCATTTACTCTGGGATTTACATATTTCTCGATGGCCGCCATTACGCCGAGATACGTTTTGGAATCCTCATCCGATACAGGCAATGTGGTCAAAATTCTCGACGCCTCCATACCCATCATATTTCTTAATAAAGAAAGCTTCTTCTTGTCGTCGGCGCCATCCTGACCCGAACTCACAAGGAAATCCTCGAAGCATTGTTTCCACAGCCGCCATTCCGCGGCCGCACTCTGAGACCTCAAATCAAAATTCGGAGGCAACTTTACGGCATGATCCATCTTTCCAACCAGAAAATACTTGTCACTTTAAACTTAGTTGTATTTATTCCGACTGCGCCATGTTTTATAATTATACTTTTCCAATTAAACTCCACATTACTGATTATGACTTTTATTAACTCCATCAAACCACAGATCCAATATTCTCATTTTGGAACCTCTAGGTAAGTATACCATAGATACAACAGACGCTATCACGGTTCTAATTAGCGGTGTCGTGCGCTAACGTAAGAGTTTTATCATTTGTCTAGATTAGAAACTATGTGGTGCAATGCGGATGCCTATTTGCGTCCCAAGGGTTTGGGCTATATGTAGTCCCCACGCGGGCCCAGTGGATTGGGGATTTCAGACACATCTTTGAATTACTTCTCAGATGCGTGCAGGTCTCCTCACGATGTTATCCTTCACCAAAAAGCTCAGTGGTAAATTCAAATTGAATTTCTGGAAATATTGGATGTCCCTATCTGCGTTTAACTGCCTACTGCGATTAAGATGAACCTGGACATCTTTGAGTGACGGGCCTATATTCGAAGTCTTAAATAGGGATCTCGCTGTTCCCTATAGGATCGCTCACGCGTCGAGTTGAACTTTAAACCTAGCTGCGTAGTTCACGCGACGCGTGAGCGATCCTAAAGGGAACAGCGAGATCCCTATTTAAAAACTTCGAATATAGCCCAAGGTGAGGCAGAGACATCATTCATTCTAGTTTATAAAGCGGGATTTCCTGTATCCCTAAATTATAAACTAAAGTCATAATTATACATTACGAGGGAAATTACATTATGATCCAAAAGTAATGATAATCAGTATGAAAGACACATAAAATGTTTAATAAAATAATTTATTTTTCTACGTAATCTCCTTCCAAGTCTACACACTTAGACCATCGTTTCTCCAGACCACGAATTCCTTTAAAAAAAAATCTTCTTTTCTTTTTCTTGGCCCTCCAAAAATGCCTCCACAGCGGCCATTAATTACCTCGCCGTCATTTAAAAATTTGTTGCATCTAAGATCTTCCTTCAGCCGTGGAAAGAGATAAAAGTCGCTGGGGGCTAGGTCTGGCGAATATGGGGGGTGTTCCAGCAATAGGGGAGACGACAACTTTTGTTCCTTAGTCTATCAGGAATATTATTGAAAAGTATTGGACACGTATTTTTCTTTTTTCACGTAATCAAACTTATACGGAGATATATTGAGTTGAAATGTCGCGTGACGTCACGGTTAGATACGATTTATACCTAACGGTGACGTAGTTAGCCCCCACTCTCCAACTTTAATGCGTTTTAACTTAGTGATTCTTTGTTAATTTGATAAAACAAAAAATACGTGTCTTATATTTTTTTAATACCTGACTGACGGACTAATTAGAATTTCGATTTCTTCACCCTGTCGTTATCCCTATTCGAACCCTGAATGACGGATGGCAGCCATCCTATTTATTTTAATCCGATTCAATAAGTATTCAGTTATCATTACTTTTGGATCACCCCTCGTATCTCATCCCTTTCAGCAACAGAGCTAATATTCGAGGAATTGGAATTGGATCTCCTATTTAAATTTTTTGGGCTCTCCTATACCTACCATTGGCAATTTGGCATACTTTAATATCCAATAGAATCAGCGCTAAATAAATAGGGAGATACTTTAATCCCTATTCATAAACTCGATTGAGGCGTCTGCCTCATTAGGGACTATAACAATTTGCCAATAAGGATTCACAATCAGAAATATTAAATGTAAAATCCGGTTTTTTCCCGTTCCCGTGGGAATTTCGCAAAATCCTTTCTTAGCGTATGCCTACGTCATAACATCTACCTGCATGCCAAATTTCAGCCCGATCCGTCCAGTGGTTTGGGCTGTGCGTTGATAGATCACTATGTCAGTCAGTCAGTCACCTTTGAGTTTTATATATTTAGATTTATCTTGACACATATTATAAAGAGGCGTTATTAGAATATTGGAACGTATTTTCTAATGTCAGTTTGCTCCATATATTTTGACGTAGGTATATTCTGTTAGGCACTGTTCGTCCATATGTTATTATAGGTCAATGTTGCCATTTAACTTTGTTAAGTAAGAATCAGCAGGAATGGACACTGAACTGTAAAAGTAACGTAAAAACTGTAAAGTTACGCACTTCTCGACCCGACAGACGACAATAGCCGCATTACGAAACTGTCCACTCGATACCGGCAGTCGGCAGCCTCCAAACAAAAAAATCATTCGTTACATAAGTTATTTATTTTAAAACGCCATCTGACCTATCCATACGTTGCCCGACCTTGCACTACTTGCGTTAGGTGCGTAGAGAGAAATTGGCGACGCGCCAACGGAGTTTGACTCGATGTTATACAACTTCAGGCCACGTGACTATTTCGGGCGTGTACTTGACACCTTCAAGAGCGTGATAAAGACGGGCCTTGGATTGGAATGGGACACCGGAATGCCTTCAGCGCCGACGGACGTTAGCGATTTCCGAACAAAGTGGTAGGGCTTGGTGCTAGGTCCGTCCGGGGAGACACCCATTCACAGTCTTTCCCCGCTAACCTGCCGCCAAATAGCAGTGCTCGCACTGTTGTGTTCCGGTAGGGGGTTAAGGCAGCCGGTGAAATTTCTGGCACAGAGGCATTCCATCTTAGGCCTCTGGGTAGGCAACGCATTCGACATCTTATAGTTTCTTTATCAAAGGGGGATCAAAGGATTTCGGTGTTAATGAGCCGCAGTATGGCCGCAGTGATGAGTTTAAGAAAGCCGTGGTGGCCTAGTGGTTCGACCTACCGCCTCTCATGCCGAGGGTCGGGGGTTCGATTTACATACGTGCGAAATTCAATTTAAATTTATCATGAGCTTTTCGATGAAGGAAAACTGCACGCATCTGCGAAGTAATTCAAAGATGTGTGTGAAGTCCCCAATCCGCACTGGGTCCGCGTGGGGATTATAGCCCAAATCCTCTCATGATGAGGGGAGGCCTGGACCCAGCAGTGGGACGCAAATAGGCTGTAGCAGTAGTAGTAGTGCGAGTGTGACGTCCAATTCGAACTAGCCTGTTGTGGTGAGAAATAATAAAGTCGACAGCCAATTTAATTCACATAAACTTTATTGAAATTAAAATATCTACAATCCACAGTAAACGTACACAAAATCCAACAACTCCTACACGTTGCCTGCACGAAAATTGGAATGATATAGCAAACCGCAATTTTAAATAGATTTGTAACAGTTCAATACAATAAATAAGATGCGCTAAAATACTGGAGTACCAAACTCTATTCACACGATGGGGTTTAGCCATAGACATAAATAATACTTCGTATGGACCCGGCCTAACGTAGATACATGGCATGTTTCCCCACTTCATTGGTGTCCAATCCAAAGTTAAACTTATATCGTGACACTAAAGCTGGGTCACATTTTTTCAACAACGAGACGAGTTTTTAGATACTGAGAAACAGTTTCGAAAAAAGTTTTTTTAAAAACGCTTATTGTCACGCACGCTCGGTGACAGAACTTTGGATTGGACACCGTGGAAGTGGGGACATATTACGTGGGTTTAGCTTATTTTATTAACTCCCGACGCAAAAATGGCGGTGTTATTTTAAGTTGTGTCTGTCTGTTGCCTCTTAGCTAGGCAACGGATGAAGCGATTTTGACTGGATGGTTTTTATTACTTTAAAGGTTAAATTTTTATTCTATAGGTGATCCTTTACTTCAATTTCGGGGTATAGTTAGAACATTTAGACTTAACTATTTGCGATGGTGGCTCCGCTTTACGCCGTCGAGTTCGTTATGTTAAACTCGTTCCCCTGAAACAGATAGAAATATAAATTAATATAAAAATTAAAGGTAATGTTAATGTTCTCCGAGCGTCACCAACCTCTTGCCCTTTTTTCCGCAGTAGGTAAGCGGGGTCAGCAAAACATGTTTTCATTCGTCATGCTTTTAAACCGACTTCTACTACTACTACTACAACAACCTATTTACGGCCCACTGCTGGGCATAGGCCTCTCATCACGAGAGGGTTGGGCTATAGTCCCCACGCGGGCCCAGTGCGGATTGGGGACTTCACACACATCCTTGAATCACTTCGCAGATGCGTGCAGGTTTCCTCACGATGTTTTCCTTCACCGAAAAGCTCAGCGGTAAATTCAAATTGAATTTCCAATTGAATTGAATTTTAACCGACTTCAAAGGAATCCAAAAGGAGGAGGTTCTCAATTCGGCTGTATTTTTTGACGTGATAACGTCTTATACATTGATGAACGCCGGCTGCGCCCACGAGAAAACATGACACAATAGTAGTGTTGTAGCGTTACGTGACGTTATCACGTATAGGTAAAATTATCGTCCGTAAACCGACTTTACAGACGACCAATTTTTTTTATCTACACCGATATCATAAACTTTCAGGTAGGTCAAATCACTATGCTACACCGAGAACGGCGTTTAATATGGAACTAGCTTCTGCCCGCGACTTCGTCCGCGTAAAATTCAATTATAGCTTTCCCGCGGGAATTGTGCGTTGAACTATAACAAATTATATACTAAAACCTTCCTCTTGAATCACTCTCTCTATTAAAAAAACCGCATCAAAATCCGTAGCGTAGTTTTAAAGATCTGAGCATACATAAGGACAAACAGCGGCAAGCGACTTTGTTTTATACTATGTAGTGATTTAAAATATTAATTCCCTGTAATATACCACAGAAAAAGCAAGGTAAACGTAGAATGACAACCCTGATACAAATCAGCGTATAATCTACGTCCGAAATAAGTGTTAAGACAGTTTACTCCGAAAGTTGGCAACGTCGCAAATAGCTGTCAAATATTTTGTTGTTTTCATTAATTTCTGAATATTACTGAAGGGTTTGGGCTATAGTCCCCACGCGGGCCCAACGCGGATTGGGGACTTCACACACACATCTTTGAATTACTTCGCAGATGCGTGCAGGTTTCCTCACGATGTTTTCCTTCACCGAAAAGCTGTGGTAAATTCAAATTGAATTCCGCACATAAGTAAAACTTAAGAGGTGCGAGCCGGAATCGAACCCCCGACCCTCTGCACGAGAGGCGGTAGGTCGAACCACTAGGCCACCACGGCTTCGTTATTTTGTGTTCAGTGTCGTTTACATAGTCCCCTCGACTTGATAGTTTCTTTTAATTTTCAAGTTTCAGACGTGACTCCTTCTACTTATTATTTATTTACTTATTATTAGTATAGAAAAGGCATTAATATCTACTAAACAAGCATAGTTTTTTTCTGAAATAAATGGATATCATTACTATTAAGGCCCCGTCAGAACGCAGTCATAACGTTTTTGGCAACCGCTGATTTTGGCAACGATGCAACTGCAACTCAGGGTGACAATGCACTTGATATAACACGCTTAGCATTCGCTTCCCGTATAAGTTATATCTGAATTAAAAACCTTGAAGTATTTAACGCATTCACTGCCACCGACGCATATGTGCGTTTTGCTGACTTTCCCGCAGTGCCTTGAACGCTCATGTGCGTTGCAATGTTCCCTTAATGACAGATGTGGCACCTGGCGAAAGTTCGTAAAACAGAAGTGGCAGTGAATGCCTTAAAGCTCCATGAAATTTGAGGGTTGCCCTCGATTTCTCTGCGATCCCATCATCAGATCCAGATTTGGTGACAATGTGCCACCACCTCAGGTACCTACTTATACACTTTCATAACAATTTTTTTTTTTTATCAGATCTGTTCACTATTGACGAAAAAACTGTGAATATTCATAATTATAAACACAGGTAAGGATAGTGGAACATAGAGCCCCCTTTTTTTGAAGTCGGTTAAAAAGCAAAGAATACATACATACCAAATGAAACGAATGTTATTATTCCGTCCCGTTGTTCAGGGGACAGCAGTCGAGGGGAGTTTCTTAGAAAAACTGTTACATCATAAGACTTTCTATGATGCGTAGAAAATGCCCCATTAGGGAAGGGATTGAAAATGGCAAAGAAACACGCCATTAAAATCCACAAAATAGCAGTTTTAAAAAGTGACCCAGGGGACCATAACCATGGCAAATATTGACACAAAAAACTTGATTCCCTCAAATACCTAATACTTTTTTTTTGTTGGTAAGTTGGCAACTTCGTATATTGCTGTCAAATGTTTCGCTGTTTTTATTAATTTCTTAATATTGCTGAATTAAAAAGGAAGTTATCATTCTATGGTTGAATGACGCGTCTCGTTTTATATTTGTTGGTTAGGCATTCAAATGATAAGATTACATTAAAATGCATGTAAACTGGGATGGAAAGTTTTCAAAAGATGTTACTTCCATAATACTAAAAATTTCGTGTTCCTATGTATACTTAATGTTTTATTCAACCATAGAGCGATAATTCATGTTTTCATTCAGTAATATTTTGAGAAATTAATGAAAACAGCAAAATATTTGACAGCTATTTGCGACGTTGCCAACTTTCGGAGTAAACCCTATTAAGCAAGCATATTATGTACTCCTAGCCTAAAACTATTACGACGCCGCAGTCTAGACTGCCCATTTGCTTCAAGCCCATTTAGACGCGGTTCACTACAGTTTTTTGGCAGCCGATTCTTTTCCGCATTCTTTATTTCCTTCAGGTCATTTCGTGCAGAAATTCGCGGCTATAGCCAAAGCAAACTGACATAACAGGCATTGTCCAACCCAAAAGCGATGCTCGATAATTATGGATTTAATCTACACTGGCGGTCAAAATGTTAAAACTTTAATGCAGTGCTGGCAGACGCGGTCCAGACAAAGATTTGGTGTGGGGGAGTCATGTTAAGATTGGGGGGGATTGCTAAAAAGGGCATTTTTAGGGTTAAGAACTAAGAACCTCAAGAGGTAAAAACGGAACCCTTATAGGATCACTCGTGTGTCCGTCCGTCCGGCTGTCACAGTCGATTTTCTCCGAAACTTCAGGACCGATTAAGTTGAAATTCGGTACGTATATGTAAGTTTGTGACCCAAAGACGAACGTGTAACTACTGGACTGGAACTATCTCCAAAACTACTGGACCTAAAATTTTGGAAAAAATACGGAGGATAGTAATTGACCTATAGATTACAGGAAAATTATTAAGAAAAGAAGTCCATGGTATTTGAAATCTATCATATAAAAGAGCTTATCCTGTGAAACGGTTTGAAAATGACGTCATTGAAAATAATCAAGGGTCGGAACCCTCTCCACGCGAGTTTAACTCGCTTCTTGATCGGTTTTTTTCTATGGGACGTATCCGGTTATGACCCCCACGAGTGCACTGAGTGCTGGTGCACTGCTGCTGTGCACAGGCCTCCTCTCATCACGAGATGGTTCGGGCTAGTCCCCACGCGGGTGCTTAATTATATCTTATACTTTTAACGCGCTAATCTTGTACATTTTTCTATTTATTTATTTATACAAGCGATCTCAGAAACTCAATAAAACTAAAAAAAAACTAAATAACTTAACTCAAAAAAAAATTAAAACCTACCTATACAATATACTTAGAATCGATAGCCGATACTGTGGGTTAATTATTTGCCATAGTTTCCGACCCACCGTGTATAGAAGATTTAACTTTTCACTTGTTACATCACCCACACACAAATTCACTTAGCCGGTTTTTGGGCTGAAAACAGCGTTTTACAAGTCCAATGTCTACGAGTTTCATCAGCCAGTTCAGTTATGTCACACATAACCACGCGCTCGCATTTGTCGGTTATTTATATGTTCGGACTATATCTGTAATAATCGGCCACACATTACCGTCTCCAAGAGACCTTTTACTACTACAGCCTATTTGCGTCCCACTGCTGGGCACAGGCCTCCTCTCTCTATAGTCCCCACGCGGGGCCAGTGCGGATTGGGGACTTCACACACATCTTTGAATTACTTCGCAGATGCGTGCAGGTTTCGTGCGTGTTTTCCTTCACCGAAAAGCTCAGTGGTAAATTCAAATTGAATTTCGCACATAAGTAAACTTAGAGGTGCGAGTCGGAATCGAACCCCAGACCCTCTGCACGCGAGGCGGTAGGTCGAACCACTAGACCACCACGGTTTACAGAAACGTTTTGCTTGCGTGTAATCCCGCTTTTAAAAATAGACTGCGTAAATATCTCACTAAGCAGATTCCTTAGGTTTTATTTCTTCTGTCCCTATCATTCATCACCGATTATATTTTTTGTACCTTCATTGCTCTCGTACATATATATATATATTATTTATTTATTTGTATGTCTTATTTATGTAATTATATGTAGATGTATTTAGTTTAAGTATGTTTATTTTATGTAAGTATATTTGTTCTTTGCTAGTGGCTAAGTATATTCAGTAATGTTGGTTTTTTTTAGGCACCGCCCCTAACCATTTTCTGCTTTGCCTAAAGGTTGACTGGTAGAGAATGCCTCAAGGCATTAAGTCCGCCTTTTGTACACTAAGTTTTCTTTATGTGCAATAAAGTTTAAATAAATAAAATAAATAAATAAATAAATATACACAAACGCAATTTGCACAGAAGTACGTCTTTTTACCCAACTGCTCCAGAAGGAGGGTTAAGTTTTTCGCCAGCGACATTTATTATGGAATTTAACACTTAATTCGGGCGTACGCTGATTTGTATGAAGGTTGTCATTCTTTACTAGTAGGTACATTACAGACCTAGGGCGGTGAATTCGTTAATGACCCAGATCGCAGGTGTTTGTGGTCCGAACCGAAGGTGAGGGTCATAAGTATGCAATCTCGAGCTTTACGAATTGCCACCCGTGGTTTGTCTAAAGTTTTACGTCTTGCTTTGGCCAGGAAGTGAGAAAATCCCACTTTACGACCGAGGGTGACGTAAATTATCTTTTCTATAGTTAATATGTAATACAATTACATAGGTATTGTACTGCGCATCGAAAGGCTATTGGGTTATCGATGCACTTATCATTGAGGGCGTGAGACAGGGAAGTATCTGTGACGATAAATTATGTATCACTTTTAATAATAATCTATACATATAAAACAAAGTCGAGTTATATTTGTAGTTACCCATATATATGTAGTTAACTGCACCACTTATAACTTTGGATTTGTCTCCACCCCGATTAGGATAATAACCAATATAATAGTAAAACATGATCATTTTAAATATGATTTTAAAATTATCTTCCGCCATCTTCCGCAATGGGGGCTATCGCGTGTGAATTTGCCACTAGAGGCGCTAGTGTCGCGTGAGGTCCAATAACATTCAGTTTTCACTGGTTTTGGCGGGCTTCGTGATATAAATCATAATTTCTTTAATTTACCTGTTGAACAGTGATCTCCTTCGTGAAATTATCGCAAATATGGATTATTAGGCGATAAATGTAAACGCTTGAAAAAAAAATGTTTTTTTTTAAACAAAACGCAACTCTACTACATTTCGGCAGAGCTACTCGATACAATGATAGTTATTTATAATTAATAAACTTAATGAGATTCAAGATTTAAAACTTAATTTCGGCGCCGATCTTATAAAGTCGCCTTTGACAGCTATACCTCTGGACCTTAGTCAACAGTGGCGCCAACTGGTGAGCAAAGAAACGATAGTCCCCATTGACAGCTCACGCCACGCACGACTGTTAGGCGGAACAAAGTGGAATGGAATATCTCAAACATCATACACATATACTGTATATCTTGTATGACACTATTATTAATATGCAAGCCGACCCGGCGACTAGCAGTGGGCGGTACGAACTTCACCGGGTCAGCTCGTATATATAGATAGATAGATACATAATATTTGAGAGAATGAACTTCTATTTTTTTATTTCATAACTAGATTCTTCGCCTTTGTCTGCGTAGAATTCGATTATAGGCTGTTTGCACACTTCCGCCGCGAATTGGAAGTAGCGATACCGCTGAACATTTGCGATCGTTTGTCCGTTATACCTACACATCCTTGACGCCGTTCACATATCCGCGTTCAAACCGCTATTTCAGTTCCGCGGCGGAGACGTGAACGGCGTCAAAGATGTGTATAATGGACAATCGAGGGCAAATGTTCAGCGATACCGCTGTTTCAACTCCGCGGCGGAAGTGTGAAAACAGCCATAGCGTTCCGGCGGCAGCTATGTATTTTTCATGGATAAAAAATAGCTAATGTACCCGGGGACTCAAACTATCTCCACACCAAATTTCATTTAAATCGGTCCAGCGGTTTAAGCTTGAAGAGGCAACAGATACACAAACAGAGTAATTTTCGCATTTATACTATTAAGGATTATAGCCCAAACCCTCTCGTGATGAGAGGAGGCCTGTGCCCAGCAGTAGGACGCAAAATAGGCTGTAGTAGTAGTAATATTACAGATATATTAACTAGAGCTGGCACGAATGGAATGAACTAAACTAATGGCACTTTATTGTAGTGTGGATTAGGATTCAGATAATAAGAGGAAGATGTTCAATAGTTTTTCAGTTTATCCACTACAAACACAAACAAATTGTTCGCGCCACATCGAGCTTCGTGCGGGCCGCAGCCAATCAGCGGGCCTTCTGCCGGCGTTCCCCGCACTCCCCGCAGCTGGTTATATAAGGTGGGTCAGAAAATATGGCAAATAATTAACCCACAGTATCGGCTATCGATTCTAAGTATATTGTATAGGTCTTTAATTTTTTTTGAGTTAGTAAAAAAAAAAAATGGGATTGGTTGTGTGAGCGACGCCTGAATCCTATACAATTTTTTTTTTTTACCAACTCAAAAAAAATTAAGGACCTATACAATATACTTAGAATCGATAGCCGATACTGTGGGTTAATTATTTGCCATATTTTCTGACCCACCATGTATAAGTCGCCGGCGCGCCCGCCCCACCCCTTTTTTTCTAACCCAAAAAACAAGCGCACGCGTGTCGTACTAATACATATTTGCATTCTTGTATTGGTTTCAAACATAAGAATGCAAATGCATGTTTTTTGGGTTAGAAAAAAAGGGGTGGGGCGGGCGCGCCGGCGACTTATACATGGTGGGTCAGAAAATATGGCAAATAATTAACCCACAGTATCGGCTATCGATTCTAAGTATATTGTATAGGTCTTTATTTTTTATCGAGTTGGTAAAAAAATATTTTGTATAGGATTCAGGCGTCGCTCACACAACCAATCCCATATATATATTTTATATATTTTTTTTGTTACAATTACCATTAATTGTAATTAAATTAATTCAAAACTGAACTCGTTTTTATTCTATGCGCCGAAACAAATCTTCTTCCTTTCCATCCATTGTAATGAAATGATAAATGCGATAGTACAGGCATCGGCACGGAACTTGAACGGTGGCTTTCGATGCGCAGAAGTCAAAAACAAGGTCTCATCGGCAGAGAAGCGCGGGGCGCAGCGGGCGCTTTGTCGTGCACGCACGCTTATTGGCCCTTCAGTCGTAGACACGTGCAGAAATATATCTCTTCTACTTTCGCTCAAGATCCATGCCGCGACCTGTAAGGCCCTTTTCACACGGTCAAAAACAAGGTCTCATCGGCAGAGAAGCGCGGGGCGCAGTGGGCGCTTTGTCGTGCGCGTACGCTTATTGGCCCTTCAGTCGAAAAGACTTCAGAAATCCCTTCTACTTTCGCTCACCGCTCAAGATCCATGCCGCGCCCTGTAAGGCCCTTTTCACACGGTCACGGCACGGTCGCCGTGTAATGCAGTAATGTATGAGCCCCATAGACAGCTTTCACATGGCACTGCACTGTCTTTTTTTATTATTATTATAGACGGACAAACAGGCAGACGGCCCACCTGATGGAAAGCGGTTACCGCCGCCTATAGACATTTGTAATACCAGAGGCGTCACCAATGCGTTGCCGGTCCCGTAGATATTTAATGACACCCTTTTTAAAACATCCCATATTGTAGCGCGGAGGGAAAATTTCAGCAGGGAGTTCATTCCAAATGCCTATGGTATGCGTATAGTAGTAGTAGTCTATTTATTTATTTAAACTTCATTGCACATACAAAATGTATACAATTTAATGCCTCAAGGCATTCTCTACCAGTCAACTATAAAGCCAAACAGAAAGGAAAATGAGGAAGATAAGAAAATAATTTCAAGAGGATAATTTCCATAAACATACATAAATATTATATAAAAGATAAACATACAAACTAATACATACATAAACCAGCCGCACGAAGCAAAGAAAAATATGAAGGACTAGCTTCTGCCCGCGACTTCGCCCGCGTGGAATTCGGTTATCGCGCTCCCGCGGGAACTATGCACTTTTCCGGGATAAAAAGTAGCCTATGTCCTTTCCCGGGTCTCTCACTAGTAAATTCTTTTCTGACGTGTAAAAGTGCCCCTATGTGGCCAATTTGCTGAATAAATGATTGATTGATTGATTGATTCTAACTATCTCCATACCAAATTTCATCTCAATCGGTCCAGCGGTTGAAGCGTGAAGAGGTGCGAAAGTAACTCTGTCTGTCTGTCTGACAGATAGAGTTACTTTCGCATTTATAATATTAATATGGATTCCAAATCTACACAACCTGCTCAAACAAATGCTTATGCAGCATTCCCTTGAAGGAGAGCTTGGTTTGAGCTTGTCTAATGTCTATGTAGCTCATACATTACTGCATCACACGGGCACGGCGCCCGTGCCGTGACCGTGTGCATGGGAAAGTGGCCTAACACAGTGGATGGTCCGCCGTGGACGGGGATAGTTACCCATTGCTTGGAGATCCAGATGAGGGTCTCGTTGTCCAGTCTGGGCCCGATGAGGGGATTCATTTGCGCCATGTACGCGCACAGCCAGCTGGAACAAATATACACACACACACAAATTATTATTATTATCCTAATAATCTAAGGCAGGCCCAGGCAAACTCCGACTGCTTGTTAAGTTGGCGTCAAGTGAACCAACCCAAAGCTATGACAATCTTATAGTGAAATTGACACCGACTTTACAGCCTGCTGGAATTTGAAATTGGTTTAATATTTCAACCAACGAAAAAAGAAGGAGGAGATTCTCAAGTCGACGCGTATATACATATTTCTCGAAATTTGTTAGCATGTGTATGATTTTGGCATCAATTTCAAAGACTACAGGGAGACTTACGTCCCATCGTACACAAGTTTGGTTGAAGTCGGTTCTATTTTTCATTAAATTTTTTTTAATTTAAAAATTTTAGTGGACCTATTTATATCCAGTAGGATTCCCAAGAGATCAAAGATTCTGGTGGACTATCATGTCCAGTGAGATCACCCAGGTGATTGTGCTGGACATGGCATCCAATAGGATCACCAGGGTGATCTCACTGGACATATTCGTCTCATATAATCACCAGGTGATTCTACAGGATGTCCAGAGAGATACTACTTGAAAAAATATGTGCAAGCAAAGATACAAGCCACACAAGGTTAAGCAAATTGTGAATTTCCTGTTAAGTAACCTTCATAAGTTTTTCTGACTTTAAATTGGGCAACTGGGCTTTACTCGGGTGACCGAGTTTTTTCAGGATATGACACCTATCTATATCAATTTACCGCCCCTGTACGAGTAAGAAACGGCTCTAACAATTTGCACGACATTTGCAATATAGGAGTTCTATGGGGGCACCAAATTGTCTATCTCATATCTGGAAAATCTGATTTCTCAGCTAATTGTTTGATTAAAGTATGATATTCTAAAGCCGAAGTCACTCTGTCATGTTTATGTACATTATAATCTAAAAATTGTCCTAGTAAACAGACTTTATTCATATTTCAGACTTGAGTTTGACCAATTTTATAAAAGGTAATTTAATCTGATTTGATCTGATCTAATTGCGATCCTTAAGTGGCAGTGGGCAGGGCACATTGCTCGCAGGACTGATGGCCGATGGGGCAAGAAAGTCCTGGAGTGGCGTCCGCGAACCGGTAGACGAGCTGTCGGTAGGCCTCCAACAAGATGGAGTGACGACCTTGTAAAGGTCGCGGGAACGCGGTGGATGCGAGTGGCACAGGACCGGTCTGAGTGGCGCGCCTTGGGGGAGGCCTATGTCCAGCAGTGGACGTCTATCGGCTGAAATGATGATGATGATGAATTTAATCTGATGTGTTTTAAGTTCTATAAAACACTAAAAATAATGTTAGTAGGAAAGTGTAGATTACATTCCCTATACCAATTTATGTGAGAAAATCAGGGGTACTACATACATACCAAAGAACTGCAATTGGTTGTTGGCAAAGGTATTACCTTCCACCATAGCAAAATTGATTGATTGGTATACCAAACTATAATACAACATGAAATGCGTTCATTTTATCAGCCCCTGAGTGTCCTTAACCCCTCAAACGCATTAGAAAAAAAGTGAGTCAGAGCTCCTCGCTATTCACTACTTCTATCAAAAAGCATTAAAAAAAAGATACAAAAAGCATGTCGACATTGTAGGACGGATCCGGGACAAGGCGTTTGAAGGGTTAATCCTTAAAATTACTTATTAGTGCACTAATAATCATGTTGGCTATTGGCAACCAATTTGGTGACAGAAATGAAATGAAATAGTAGTATACTCACAACAACCAACACGTAGCAGCAGTGAGCATCAACACCACTTGGATAATCCTGGAAAATTTTGGTGAGATATTAGTCTTTAGGTCCATCAAAACACATTCATATGAATCATAAATATACGTTCATTATCGTCATGTGAAGTATGTAGTTACTTACCCTCTGTTAGGACCCTTTGGGGCGAAGAAGGGGCAAATGATACCAATAACGCCCCATAGGACGGTGAAAACGCCGAAGGGAACAAATGAAAAACCCATGTTGTAGGATTGTTTGCGATATTATTCAAGAATTTTAGAATCGCAAACAAATGTCAGCTGCCCCAACCAAGATGGAGGATATGTGTGAGGTTGGCAGCATTGAATAAATCATATGACAATTCGACGTTTAGTTATTGCAATGAAATCGTTGATGGTTGAAAAACTTCTGCAGTAAATTTTATTTTCTTCGGTTTCTTCCTCTTTCTCTAAACCTTCTTAGCAATACTATAAATTCTAGACGAATAAAAAGAAACTGATAGAAGCTGTTAAAATGACGTAAAAATTATTCGGAACAATGTGAACCCAAAATTTTAAAATTATAAATAATAGCGATGTAAATCGCTTAAAATTCATGTAGTATCTAATGTCTGGGTCAGAATATTATGCAGTTTTCATTTTTTGGTTGGGGATTTGTTCAATTTATACAACATTACTTACAGTTACTGCGCTTGCTGTTTTTTTCATTTTGTGAGTAACCAATAATCATTTGTATCACATTTGGGTAAGTAGCGAATGTTTATTGTTTAAAAGTTTGAATTGTAGTAAAGCATTTATTTGATTTATGAAACCAAAAGCGCTTGTTCGGAAATGTCATGACAAACTTTTCGTACGCTAACACGCTAAACAAGTATCGAAATATTTATTTTGAGCTACTGTACTAAAAATATGTATCTTATCCCTTCTGTACAAGAAGTACTAAGCTACATTTATACGCGCGTGCCCGAGCTCGTGAAGGTGCCTGTTGAATGTCGTTTTGAACGCCGTGCATGTAAACATACAATGATCTTTGCCTAACAACCTTCTAACAACCGATAGGAAACCGACAGCCAACAACCGATCGACGGCGTTCACGTGCACATTCACGAGCGTGTTCAAAAACAGCCTGTTTACACGCTCGTGCCTGCGAACGCGCCCGTGAATGCTTTTTTGAACGCCGTTCATGTAAGCGTACCATTAACAATCAACCTCAAAATCCTAGGATCCATGACAACATTGAATAAAAAATTTGATCAGTTGTCAAATAAGTCTCAAAACTGTCAAGCATTAATTTAAAAAATATTCGTTGAATTGTGTTGTTTGTAGAGAACAAGAACTGTGTTGCGTTTGCATACTAATCTCGCTTTAGATTTAGTATTATTTAAACTAAGTATTTAATAAGCAACGTCTTGAAATTATGAATTTGTGAACAATAGAAATAAGACTTGTTATTAGCTTAGAAAATGGACAGCTCAAAACCAAGGAAGTCTGATGCAGCCACGACGTAAGTACACAATAGCGGAAGTTTTGATTTTTATCAGTTCATCATCACTCATTTAATTCAAAATAAGTTTGTTGAGGCCCACTTGCACCAAGCTGTTAACTTCGGGTTAACCTTAACTCGATTTATTTGTATGAATTTGACGTAGGGTAAGAAGCTAACCCGAGGTTAGCGGCTTGGTAAAAGTGGGTCTCAATGTTTTGAGGTGACTTGAGCTAATCTGAGCATCGAAATCACCATGATACTTATTGAAAGTTTGTTGCCGTAGTTATTTCCATGGACCATCATAAGTTTATTGTGATTAGAAATAATTAATCGCTTAGAGGTGCTAACAAAACAAAAACAACTCATAATATAAAGAAATATGCACTACTCAAGCAATTGTTCAGGAGTCCTTACTTTGGAAGACATTGATTCCCCTCAAATAAGAAGAAGAATAATGTTTATTTACCAGAAAAATATGCAGAACTAGCTTTTTGCCCGCGACTTCGTCCGCGTGGGATTTGGTTATAGCGTTCCCGCAGGATCTAAGCGTTCTTCCGGAATAAACACTGAACCCCTGTAAACCGAACTTTTTCCTGCCCCGGGACTCGATTGTGCGCGCCACTCATATTGAACTCGTAATGAAAAACTACTGGTCATAATAAGCATCGCAAACGGATGGCTAACCACAAGGCCCTGTGTGTAGGCAAATAACACATTATGTGGGACCATTTTTATTTTATTTCTATTTTATTTATTTAATTTAGGCACAGTAACAAGTAACAAACAAATTAGCAGTTTTGATGCTTATTTTAAAAGTTAACTAGTGCTATGCCTGCCACTCGATTACAACCGTGCACGGCATTCGAATGACACTATTAAAAATACATTGACTTATTATAGGTTACATATAACACTGAAAATAAAGATGAAACTAGGATTTTAAGGTTGGTAAAATGTTTCTTTCGGCCTCATATATATGGGAACAATTCCTAGAGCCCTGTTAGAGCTCATTTATGTCATAAAATAAACCTTTTTTCCAAATTTCATGTTTCTAGGCCCAGTGGTTTAGAAGTTACATACAAACATTCAACCCCCTTTTTACCCCTTTAGGTGAGAAATTTCAAAAAATCCTTTATCAATGCTCACTAACGTTATAAAAGGAACCTACCTGCCAAGTTCGATATTTTTAAGCCTAGCGGTTTAGAAGTTTCATACAAACTTTTATCCCCTTTTTACCCCTCTTAAAGGGGGAATTTCCAAAAAATCTGTATTAATGCTCACTTACGTTATAAAAGGAACCTCCCTGCCAAGTTTGATATTTTTAAGCCTAGCGGTTTAGAAGTTTCATACAAACTTTTATCCCCCTTTTTTACCCCTCTAAAGGGGGAATTTCCAAAATTTCTTTAATTACGCTCACTGACGTTATAAAAAGAACCTCCCTGCCAAAATTCATGTTTCTAGGTCTAGCGGTTTAGAAGTTTCATACAAACTTTCAACCCCCTTTTTACCCCCTTAAAGGGGGAATTTCCAAAAATCCTCTCTTAGTGCTCCCCTATGTTCCCTAAGGAACCTGCATGCCAAATTTCAGCTCTCTACAACCAGTAGTTTCGGCTCTGCCTTGATCGATCAGTCAGTCAGTAAGTCAGTCAGTAAGTCAGTCAGTTTCTTGTCAACCGACAAAAAAAAAAGGAGGTTTTCAATTCGTCGCGTATATTTTTTATTTTTATATATATAGATTATGACGAAAGGCTGAAGATGTTAAAGTTGCCAATGCTAAGGAATGTAGGATCTTCATAAATATTTGCTGCATACTTTTGCATTAATGTTAAGATAAGATAAGGCTTTTATTTGCATTCATGATGGACACAGAAATATTATACTAAATATTATCAAGTAATCTCGAACTCATCACAATAGTGTTGTATAAGAATTTTGAATACAGTCTGTCATTTTTGTATGGATCTGTCATTTACGAAATTATTTTGAACTAGCTTCTGCCCGCGACTTCGCCCGCGTGGAATTCGGTTATCGCGCTCCCGCGGCAACTATGCGTTTTTCCGGGATGAAAAGTAGCCTATGTCCTTTCCCGGGACCCCAACTATCTCCATGCCAAATTTCATCTCAATCGGTCTAGCGGTTGAAGCGTGAAGAGGTAACAGACAGACAGACAGACAGACAGAGTTACTTTCGCATTTATAATATTAATATGGATAGTCAAGGAATTCGCCCTCAGTTGACATTGACAATAACTTTTGTCTAACTCTAAAGGTCCTTGGGCATTAGTCGTCATGGCAATATTTATATTTTTTTATGAAAAAGCTAAGAAAAAACTTTTTCGTTTTTCGATATCAACTAAAGTTCATTTACGGTATCGTTTCTGTTAATGTCCCAAGTACTATGCCGAAGTTAACGTATATCAACATAAATACCCTGTATAATTAACAGGGGTTCCCAAACCAGGCACAGCCTGTAAATCGGTCAACCATATGAATTACCTAGCTTTTCCCCGCAACTTCGTATGCGCAGAAATATTAAATGTAAAATCCCGTTTTTTTCCAATTCCCGTGGGAATTTCGCAAAATACTTTCTTAGCGTATGCCTACGTCATAACATCTACCTGCATGCTAAATTTCAGCGCGATCCGTAAAGTGGTTTGGGCTGTGCGTTGATAGATCACTATGTCAGTCAGTCAGTCAGTTATTTCAAATAAATATTTAAGATCTTCTTCTGCCTGAAACACAGGTTTAACCTAGCTCAGGCACAGAAGTAGGTAATGTTTTCGCCGCATTTAGATTGTTTATACCGTTGTCAGTTAATATCAGTTACCTTTGAGTTTTTATATATTTAGATTAAATAGTTTTTGAAAGAAGAAGAATACTTATTTGTAATTCATAATATTAGGTACTTATCTGAAACATTGAGTCAAAGCTACAAAATCCTTTTTATGCAAGTCTATGGCTGCGTTCCGAAACACGCTCTGAGCGCTCACAGCACCTTGCATCTCTTTTCCTCTTGAAAGTAGAGTCCTAAGAGGAAAAAAGATGCAAGGTGCTGTGAGCGCTTTAAGCGCGATTCGGAACGTAGCCTTTAGTTAACATTAGGACCAGTGAAAATGTCAATTTCGCATGTGTATCAAATGTCATTTTTTAATACATATGCGAACAAATAACACCCTCATGATGAGGGGAGGCCTGTGCCCAGCAGTGGGACGCAAATAGGCTGTAGTAGTAGTAGTGGAACAAATAACAAACGGAACTGCACAACATTGCGGCACAGCTACTCAATATGATGCTAGTTATTTATAATTAATAAACTTAATGAGATTCAATTAGATTTAAAACTTTTTTTCGGCCCCGATCTTATAAAGTCGCCTTTGACAGCGATACCTCTGGACCTTAGACAACAGTGGCGCCAACTGGTAAGCAAAGGAACGATAGTCCCCATTGATTGATTTGCCCTGTTGCAGGAGGAAGCGCCGTTCTTCGATCCTGAAAAGCCAGCGGGCGCCGCGGACGCCCTTCTCGGAACTGGAATTCAACGTGGCCACCCCTACAGACGCCAAGAGCCGCCGGGTCAGCTTCTCACGGCGGAATGGCGTCGCGTTAGTACCCGCATAGTGTAGTGGGGGGTTATCTATCTATACTATCTACCTATACTATAACAAAAGAACAGAACCCGGCGTGTCTGTACATAGAAAGAAAGTTCAAAGAAAGAAACGGAGGGTCTAAAGATGTATGGTAGACCACAAAACAGCGATTTTTAGAAATCTTGTCTGTTTGTTAGAGCCGGAACTACTGAACCGATTTAAACGCAGTTTTCAAAGGTAGATAGAGTATCATTCGGAGCTACATATAAGCTATGTTATAAAATCGGATATCGGAAAGTAAGGATATAGGCAACTTTTTATTCCACGCAGACGAAGTCGCGGGACACAACTAGTTTTATATATACACTAACTCTCGGAGCTAGTTCAAAGGGGCCGCCCCTACAGACGTCTGGAGCCGCCGCGTCAGCTTCTCACGGCGGAATGGAGTCTCGTTGGTACCCGCCTATTGTAGTGGGGGGTCATATGTCTACTATACACTAACCCTCGGAGCTAGTTCAAAGTGGCCACCCCTACAGATGTCAAGAGCCGCCCCGTCAGCTTCTCACGGCGGAATGGAGTCGCGTTGGTACCCGCCTATTGTAGTGGGGGGTCATATGTCTAATATACACTAACCCTCGGAGCTAGTTCAAAGTGGCCACCCCTACAGACGTCAAGACCCGCCGCGTCAGCTTCTCACGGCGGAATGGAGTCGCGTTGGTACCCGCCTATTGTAGTGGGGGGTCAAGAATGGGAACTAAACCATTTCCTTATTGGTTGGAAAATGAGTCCAAAACTACATACTCTCTCTCTTATAAAAAATCTCAGCTTCTTATAAAAAAATACTGTCTTCTCATTTATTCGATATCACTGCTTATTTTTACTTCGCAACTCCGCAATTCCTGCAATTTCTTTTAAAGAGTATTTTTGCTGTAAACTGAAGAACGTTTTTTTTTACAGAGAGTTCGAAATAACTGAAGCAACGACAGCGTGGAAAAACGTTTACGAAGAGCACAACAATTCTCTAGAGGCGTCTGCAAATGACTCGGACTCGAAGGGAGAGAAGAGGCCGTTGGTAGCGCATCTGAGCAGCCGCGCTGGGTTGATGTTCGAAGAGATCGAGGCCGAAGTCATTGTGACCGACACTCGCGAGCTCGTCACTTCCTTTAACGGCTTCCAAGACAACACGAACGATGAGAGAAGTCTCTCGGCCCCGCGCAGGCAATACGATCTCAGCGAGTGCACACACCAACGAACAGAACAACTGTTCGACAATGATGCCAATCCAACCATGAAAGAAATGACCGATCAGATCGACCTCAACTTCTCAGCGATGGCACCGATATCCGACCAGGAACTAGACTTAATTCAAGATAGAAAAAGCAACAGAATGTCGTTTATCGACGCGGATTTGAACGAGACGCACATTTCTCTAAAAGGCAATGACTCTGAAGTATCCGACATGTCGATCACGGACAACATTGTCAGTCCCAAAATAGCAACCTCCAAAGTTAAACCCGACGTCGACAATTGGATGGCCGATAAGGAGAATGTTTTTGTCAATCCGTACGTCGCTCCGTTGCCGGCCGTCAACTTTGCTGTAGCAAACGACTCTGATGATGTCCTTATTTTCGATGGGAAAAAGTGCAAGTTCCAGTCCGATCTTAAAACTAATTTGCCCGATGACAAAGCGTCGGATGAAGATAAAAGGAAAACAACCGTCTATAACGACGACGATGGTGATGTTTCTATGACACAAGCTGTATCAGCACAAATCCTAATTCCCAATGATCTCAATTCATCTAGTAGGAAAATGAACGCTACAGTATTCGAATCCAATATATCTATGACTCAAGCTATCCCAAGTAACATTATAATATCCAATGACCAAGAAATTAAACAAGAAACCATTTATTTTAATGACTTGGCAGACATTACGGTGACAGAAACTGTGCCGAGTGCTTTAGAGGTTAATAAAGAGCAGCGCAGGAAAACTATTGTTTATGAGGCTGATGAAGGTCACCTGTCCATGACTGAAGCGGTTCCAGCCAATATAATTGTTCCTGAGCGAAGAAAAACCATTGTATATGAAAATGATGAAGGTGACATTTCTATGACGCAGCCCGTCCCTGTTAACATCATACAAACAAATAATACAGTATCAGACAAAACGAAAACTATTTTGTACGAAGCAGACGCGTCAGAGCTTGAAATGACACAGGCCGTGCCGGTCAATGTGCTATTAACGAACAAGTGTGAGAAAAGGAAAACTATATTGTTCGCAAACGACGATGGTAATATGTCGATTACGCAGGCTATACCGGCCCATATTATACGCCCCAATGATTCAAGTCCAGATAAAAATATTCCAGCGAATTTAACGCATTTTGAAGTCAGTTTGCATGAAATACAGGGAAAAGTAAAAGAAATGCAAGAGTGCATTATTTCCGACGTTACCAGA
This sequence comes from Aethes cnicana, assembly GCA_963971205.1. Lineage (NCBI taxonomy): Eukaryota > Metazoa > Arthropoda > Insecta > Lepidoptera > Tortricidae > Aethes > Aethes cnicana. The sequence goes on along the minus strand of OZ020298.1, from coordinate 4,736,200 downwards.
TTATGTAGTGTGGCCATGTCAAATGATCAGAATGATACTGAGGCTAACAATAAACGTAAAACTATAGTATTTGACGATGATGAAGCGAATGTGTCGATCACTCAAGCACTACCTGCAAATATATTAGACCCAGTTCCACCAGTATTTAATAAGTCGATTGATATAGCTGATGATATAGATACAAACAAAAAGAATGACACAAGTTTGGTAAGAGGTCCCTTGCTAGACAGAAGTGTTGCTACACCGGTTGTAACTGATGATATAATCGTGAATAATACAGCTTTAACAGAAAAAGAAACAAATGATACAAGATTGACGAATGGTCCCTTGCCAAACAGTGGTGTTGCTATGCCGGTTGTAACTGATGATATGAGCGTAAATAATACAACTTTAACAGAAAAAGAGCCCACTTTACAACTCAATCACACTACTGCTACTAACTCTATCGAGCCTAAAAACGCTCTTAGTGAAGCTAATACTAATAATAGGTCTATAACCCAGGTGGTTAGTAATAAAACTGTCACAATATCTTATGATGATTCATGTAATATTCGGATGAAAAATCCAATACCAGCCCACATGATGTCCATTGAAAATGATCTTGGGGATGAAACGAAAGAGAAATCACACAAAGATATGAGTGAAATATATAATGCAATATTAGATAAATCCAAACCGGGCCTTCAAAGCATCATTGTTTACGAAGCTACAATAAAACTAGATAAAACTGATGATTTTTCTGGAGTCCAAGGTGCTGAAACGGTGAGTAACGAAACGTTACAACCTTCACCCAGCAATACTGGCACTCCGCAAGTACCTGAACCAATGGAAGAAGAAAATAGCGGGGATTCCGCCGAGTCGATGGAGGATATCCATGATGATCACTCAATAAAAGTAGAAAAAGACATGCCTATTGTCGTTCAGGCTTCAGTATTAAATGTGTTGCTGGATATGTCTAATGCCTCCATGGACGGAGAACAAGCAGACAAGACCGGAACTATGAAAATGGCTTCTGAATCTTCATTCGGAAAAGTCTCAATGAAAAGTAAAGCATCACAAGATAGCTATTTCGTAATCAAAGATTTCGATTCTGAACCGGTAAACGTGGTGAACTCTGAATCATGCAAACCCGTTGTAACGAATCAGCCACTGCCAATCGAGTTCGAAAACGATGGACCACAGACTGTAGTCGGAAAAGTAAAAGAGGAACTGGAAAAAGTTAAAACTTTGATCAACATCAAACGTTCGCCTAAAGTGATCAGATCTCCAGAAATGAAGCCAGAGCCAAAACACGAAAGGGAGTCCATTTCGCCATTAGCTCCGGAAGTTGATATAGCTGCGAAAGAAGCCAACGACACCAAGTATCTTCTAGATATGCTTTCTCATTTGACCGAGAGTCGTTTTTCAAGAGACTTCACTCCTAAAGACGACGTAGAGGTGGCCCCTATAGAGTTGGATGGGGAACATGCAGTCAAAACCGAAGCCATCGTGAGACGGAGCATGGTTCCCGAAAGAAAGTCGCTGGTTCGTAGCAGAGAGGACTTGCTGAAGGATATATCCATGGCTCAGGCGATGCTGGAGTTAAATGACGAGGAGGAGGAGGATAATGAACCCGAAGAAAGCGCGGACGAAACCACCGAGATACGAGAGGAGCTCGTTCTGCTTAGCCCAGTCCGCTCCGTGCGCATCAGCAACGAGGTCGTCAAAACGTTGAGATTCGACGACGAGATCGACGAGACATTGCGTACAATCGATACGCCCCTGAAGAAAACCGCGTTCGCAATCTCTGACGCAGCGCAACTGGCCGACAGCAAGACCAAAGTCATACCGGATTACTTGTCGTATGTGAGTGACTTGAAGGGCCTCATGAACGATCTCGTCAAGCCGATGGCCGACATCGACAAAGTCCCGACCAGCCCGCGCAAGTCTGCGTCCACTTGCAGTACGCAGATTCAAGCGAATTTGGTTACATCGAGCCAGATCGACCTAGTGACCGAACTGGACTCCTCGGACTCTATTGTGCCGCAACAGAATCTCACCCCCGCTGCGGCGCCGTCAAGCAAAAGTGTCGAATTCAAAGACGTGGAATCCATCAGTGAATTGCCGCCCCTTCGCCTCCGTTCTCCAGCAAATAGAGTGCTCTTGTTTGACCATAACAATCCACTCAACAATGTGCTTCTGCCGGCGATAGACGCTAGCGAAGTGCACCCTTACAATCCACGCATGTCTGCGATGTCCCTTAACGTCTCTCAGAAGAGCAACGCCACCCTAAAGTCGGACACACATAACAATATAGAGAGTCGACTCGTTCTCCACAATGTGGCCCTTCCGTCCGGAGATGCCTCGCCCGGATTGATGAGTGTGAAGCACAGCGTCGACTCCACAAGGCCGTCATCGGTCGACCAGAGCATCGACGCCGCTCACGTCGACCTGAAGGATTGCGACATGAACACTGTCATCGCGATGAAGCGGAACCACGAGTTGTTGAACGCGAGCTCTTCGCTGACTCTCGTCGACGACTTGATGCAAAGTGGCGACGAATCGAACTCCCCCTCGCCGACGGAACGCTCCCGCGTCAAAGTAATATTCAAGGGCGAGGACGAATCGTCGGATATAACGGACGACCTCAATTCGGCCGACGACGACGCGTCCGCGACGCAAGCGAAGAAGCGACTCTACAGTCCCGCGAATCGCGAGAAGAAGCACTGTACGTTCGCGATGGATGTCACGCCCAAACCGGCCGTTAAGGTTCAAAAAGTGTCCGACAGTCCGTCGGAACAAAGGAATTCGGTGTTAACAAACTCTCCGAATAACGAAAGCTCGATGCAAAAGCGAATGGGGGATTCTAGATCTGTATGCGACGACGCGGACGTCTCTAAAAAGTCGCCCGGCCGGAAATCGTGCAGCCCCATATTCAAGCGATCCACGACGGCGATGACGATACACCAGTTGATAACTAAATACAACTTGGACGGCAATATGGATAAGACGACGTTGGCGCATCAGCTCCTCACGGCCCTCAGCAGTCAAAGCGGGAAGTCTGAACATTCGCAGTGTAGTGAGAATCCTGAAGTCTGTAAGAGCTTGGAGGTTGTTAGTGATTGGGACGGCAGACGCGATCTTATGAGTGAGTCGGGGACCAGCGAGCGTAGCGGCAGCTCGGCGCGGCCTGCGTGGATGCCCGAGTTGCTCAACGAGATGAGCTCGAAGAACTTGGTCGCCCAGTGCGACTCCGGAGTGAATGTCATCGCCAAGATCGACGTGCTGCCGTTTATGGGGTAAGCCTTCAACATTCGTAAATTATCTGTTAAGAGGATTTAATGCGAAAGTTGGCAACGTCGCATATAGCTGTCAAGTATTTAGCTGTTTACATTAATTTCTCAATATCATTGAATGAAAAATTAAATGGTCGTTCTGTTAATGAATGACACTTGTCGTTTTATATTTGTTGGGTTGGCTTTATAAAGTGATAATAGTACATTATTGCAGAGGCCGCCAAGTAGCGCATTGCCGGACGAGTCAGTTAGAAGGCTGAGCGAAGCGAAGCCTTCTATTAGTACGAGTCCGGCAATCGCAATTGCGGCCGAGGTATATATAATGCTTTTCTCAAACAGCGAGGAAATACGTAAGGTCAGTCGGGGCAAGTGCGCCAGGATGGGGTAAGTGCGCCTAGCATAAATATATCGAAACCTATAAATATTACTCAACTAGTAGTTGGCTGTTTACAAGGCATAGGGGCGAAATAAATTTAGGCGCACTTACCCCACATCAGTATTTACTACTTCGATGGTCGTGGTTGATTTGGAAGTTGTACTACTTATTACCTCCATGGGTTTGTCAGTTTCTCTAAAGAGGTCTCAAATAGCAAGCGAATTAAAAAAAACACACACACGACAATAATGTTTTTGCTGGCCAAGGCCGGCAATGGACAGCCTCGCGTCTTCTTTTTTGAAAGTAACACGAACATTCCCGAGCATGTTTGAGAAAAATTATATTAAAATGCATGGAAAATGTCGTGGAAAGTTTTCAAACGATATTACTTCTATAACACTAAAATTTTCATGTTACGATGATAATTGTTGCAATCCATAATTAATGTTTTATTCAATGTCATAGCGATTATTCATGTATTCATTCAGTAATGTTTAGAAATGAATGAAAACAGCGAATGATTGGACAGATATTTGCGACATTGCCAACTTTCGCAATAAACCCTCTATAAAAATCAATCGCAAAAAAAAGTTTGCAAACCGCCTTAAGAGGGTGCGCGCACTGGTGACTTGTCGCCGTGATGGATTATCAGGATGATTTTGTTTTGCCGCCAGTACGTCCGAGTGCGAGTGGGAGTCGCGCGGCGCGGACGCGTGGTCGGTGCGCTTCCTGCGCGGGCGCATCCGGCTGCTGGTGCGGCTCGAGCACCGCCACGACAACGCCACGCGCACGCGCGTGCGCGCCGACACGCGCGTGCGCGACGCGTGCGTGCAGCCCGTCGAATACGGTCAGTGCGGCTGGCGAGCTTGCTTAGCTATTCACTAATTTTAACAACACATCAGCCTACTTCAACGGGAATTAGGCATGTATGTATGTACTTTTATAGTAGTTTATGTAACTGCTACATAATAAAGGTGCTACATAATGAAACGAGCCGCTAGGCGAGTTTCATAATAATATCGCACGAGTGTTTTAAGGCCTAATTATTCGATTTTCAAAAAGCATAGACTAAATAGAGCCAACATTTGAATTTGGAACAAACTTTCGCCCTGTCTGACTGAAGATTATAGGTGGGCATTGCTGTTCGAAGATGTTCGATACTTGAATGCTATTAAACAATGGAATTTGATGGTCTAATAGAGCCATAAGATCATTTTCACATCCTCTTCGCTCTCGGCCTCCGCAGTGATCGGACGTGTCCAATAAACTCTTTAATTAATTAAACAATTATTACGTGCTAAACAATTACCTACGTGACCAAAGTGAATATCGTGGACGTGATTTATCTGGGCCATATTCGTGTAAGCATTATTGTGTGTGTCCCTATAATGTTGAAGCTATTAAATCGCTTAAAATAATGGACAGCAGCCCCTAGGCCTATTTCCAAAAGTTCAAGGGTACTATTTTTTTAACCTAGATATTCCGTAGGTACTATTTGGGTACTATCTATTTGCATAATCAAATCCTGGATATCGTTACGGTGTACGCTATCTGGACGGTCACTATACGTGCCACGATAAATAAGTGGGTTAAATAAAGGCTGCGTTCCGAATCGCGCACATTTTCCGCGGCACCTTGCATCCTTTTTCCTCTTGGGAGTCGACTTTCAAGAGGCAAAAGGATGCAAGGTACTGTGAGCGTTCTGAGCGTAATTCGGAACGTTGCTAAAGCTTGCAGGATTCCTTGCATAGTGTTGTTAGCGTTAGTTACACGATTACCTGGGTCAATCAACTATTTCTTGTTGTTATTCTGTCCCATTGTCCACGGGACAAAATGAGAGGGTTTTCTTAGAAAAACTGTAACAATATAGAATTCTAAGACGCTTAGAAAGTGCTTCATTAGGGAAGGGATTGAAAATGGCAAAGAAACCCCACATTTAGTGTATTTAAATTAAACCCACAGATCATTGGTCACTCTAGCTTCAAATCCTACGATACACATACAGTCATTCATACCTATTTACCATCACATCTAACCTACACTCACACGGACACCCACCGTACACACTCACACTGGGTCCTCTGAAAACCAGCGTCGGAACGTCTAGGCGTTTTTCGACCAAAGCTGAGAGGTACCTTTTTCAAATTT
>OZ020298.1:4631247-4730201 GCA_963971205.1 Aethes cnicana | reverse complement strand
CGTCGCCGCTGGCCTTGGACGCGGGCGCGGTGCGCGTCGTGTCCGAGCACAGCGTCACGGCCGAGGAGCTGACGCGCGCGCTGGCGCCACTGCCGCGCGACTGGGGCCACGCGCCGCGCGCACTCTGGTGAGTTCGACTAAGGCCCGTCGGGGCTAATGCGCCAGGGTCGGGGGGGGGGGGGGGGGAGTAAGTGCGCCAATAGGGTATTACACCATTTTTAGGGTTCCGAAGTCCACAAATTTTGGAATAATTTTTTTTTATAGGGTATCTCCCCTACTCGTGCAGTGGGATGTATTTTTTTTTCTTGCGTACCCCATGGTGCGGCATATCGTTGAATAGGTCTTAAAAAATATTGTGGGTTTGTTAAATCTATTTTTTGATAAGTAGTGTGAAATATTAAGCTTTAAAGTGCTATTTTTAGGGTTCCGAAGTCTATAAGGAACCCTTATAGTTTCGCCATGTCCGTCCGTCTGTCCGCACTATTGCTCGGAGATGCTTAGGTCTAGAGAGCTGTAATTTGGCATGAATATGCATATTAGTTATGCTGACAAAGTGGTACAATAAAATTTTGAAATATTTTTTTTTTATAGGGTACCTCCCCTACTCGTAAAGTGGGGATGTAATATTTTTTTCTTGCATACCCCATGGTGCGGCATATCGTTGAATAGGTCTCGAAAAAATATTGTGGGTTTGTTAAAACGATTTTTTGATTAAGTGATGCGTTTGTGAAATATTAAGCTTTAAAGTGCTATTTTTTGTTAGAGTCACGTGTCCCCCCCCCCCTGCCAGCTAAATGGTGGTATTTGGATGGCTGAAAAAAATCACGGTTGTGGCATATATAACGTAGTTGAAAGGAAAACTATCAGAGCTAAGTAGGCTGTACAAACTTACGAGTAATAGTCGACCAACTTATAATGATGATTTTTCTCGAGCGGCAGGGGAGTCGGGCGGGCACGTCATACCACAGGCTAGCTAGATGCTAATAAGTCTTAGAAAGGTACTGTGGGCATCGTCAACTTCGGAACCCTATAATTTGCGCGTGGCCCGACACGCACTTGGCCGGTTTTTTATTTGTTAGAGTGACGTGTCCCCCCCCCCCCCCCCCTGCCAGCTAAATGGTGGTATTTGGATGGCTGCAAAAATCACGGTTATGGCATATATAACGTAGTTGAAAGGAAAACTATCACAGCTAAGTAGGCTGTACAAACTTACGAGTCAAAAAAGTAGCCTATGTTCTTTCCCAGGACCCCAACTATCTCCATGCCAAATTTCATCTCAATCGGTCCAGCGGTTGAAGCGTGAAGAGGTAACAGACAGACAGACTAGAGTTACTTTCGCATTATATTAACTAGCTTTCTGCCCGCGACTTCGCCCGTGTAGAATTCGGTTATCGCGTTCCCACGGGAACTATGCTTTTTTCCCGAATAATGTCCTTTCCCAAGACCTTTCCATGCCAAATTTCATCTCAAGCGGTCCAGTGGTTGAAGCGTGAAGAGGTAACAGACAGACAGTTACTTTCGCATTTATAATCAAAGGCGGATCCGGGGGGGGGGGGTCATGGGGGTCATGACCCCCATGACCCCCCCCCCGGCAGGACTAGGTCTACTGTTATTATGTATTTTTAACCCCTGACGCGGGGGGGAGTTGTATGACGTGACCCCCCCCTGAGTCGAAAGCTGGATCCGCCCTTGTTTATAATATTAGTATGGATATGGATTACATAATATTATTTCTGTTACAGGAAAATATTCAAACACCTGAAGCACAAAACGCTGGACGAAGACATACTCATTATATAGCCGCTGACCTTGCAACGTGTTGAAATTATCTTAAGCAATGTATGTGACGTGCCAATCTTGTAAGGAATAACAACTTGCCGTTGTTATGCACAGTATAAGAAGTACAGGGCCTATATGCGAAGTCTTAAATAGAGATCTCGCTGTTCCCTATAGGATCGCTCACGCCTCGCGTGAACTTTTAGCAGCTAGATTTACAGTACAATTTGCCGCGTGAGCGATCCTATAGGACGACCTCGGCCTCTTCTCACACTCCTCTTCAGAAGTGGTGGTGTGGGGGGGACTTGGTGCTTTGCCCCTTTTGTCGGTTTCTGTCGCAGTCACTACAGTGAACTGGTCATCTTCTTATACCCTTCTCGGTAATTTGTTGGCCTCATATTTGGCTTTGCGGTTCACCGGTAGCTATTCTGCGGCGTGCGGGCTCGTTGGCCTGTCTGTGGCTTGGTGGATCCCTGGTTCCACGGACAGGAGACTGCTGTGTGGCTTCTTCTGGTGACGATATTCTTGGTTCATTGTTGAATTGTTCTAGGCCGGTTTGAGATAGCTGCTGATAGTGCTGTTGGAGCGTCTGTTCCTCCCTGACTCGCCAGTAGGAGCTCCCTTAGGAGGTCAAAGATAGCTAGCGCGTCTAGAGGGATCGCTGCTGGTGCCTTCTTTGGTTCTTCCGGTACCGATTTTGTTTGGGTTGTGGTGGCCTTCTTCTTTTTGTTGCGCCTCTTTGCCTTAGATGGTGCGGCTTGGTCAGTGGGTTTTGCGGTTTGCGGCTCGTTAAAACACCCCTTTTGTTTGGGGGCGTTGGCCGGCGCCATTAGAGATCCTGGCGCCGACTCTTCCACCGTGGGTTGGTGAACGGCTGCTCTGGTTACTGGACCAGGGCGGGCGGCGATGGTGCGTGCAACTGTGCCCGCTCTTTTATTCCTCGATCCTATAGGGAACTGCGATTTCCCTATTTAAGACTTCGAATATAGGCCCAGTAGTTGCGAGTGCGGTAGCGAGAGGGGGGGAGTGCCGTCCCGAGCTACGTACGCGTCCGCACTTCGTAGCTCGGGACCATTCTATGCGTCTGTCCCCCCCCCCCGCACATTGCTATCTATCAAAAAGACTCCTTCGTCAACCGAATAGACTGCGGTTATGCTTTAAAACTCTTACGCAAGAAATTGCAAACTTAAAGCCTCAAGCTGTTAAAATAGATTATTTACGCCTATATCATGTAAGACTATCATATAGTTAACAAAAAATAATGATACACGAAAAGAACTGTCATATACCGACTTCGAAAGAGTTTAGACATGTCGAGGAGTATGAAATGTGCTTATGCTTTTCATACAAATTATGTATGTAACTAGCTGACTGAGTTAGATATAAAAATAATTAGATACTACACTAAAAAAAATGTGCAACATTCGGTATTGATTTTGTTATGTAATTAGACTGTTTGTTATTGATTGATACATACGTGTACCTATAAGATTTGATAATAGAATTTATATTTTGTGAAAAGACCATTTTTTTATTTAAAAACTTCGCTTTCATTTAATTTTTAATATTGAATTTTTGGTGCCCTATCACAGTACAGGTTTACACAACTTGGAAGGCGCGTGGATTAAGCAAAAATAGACTCTGCGTCAACGGCTTAAGTGCTTCACCGCGCGACTTCTAAGTTGTGTCGTGCTGTATAAATATGTAGTTTCAAACTAATCTGTTCTGTGAATTCTTTACGAAGCCGCGTCTGAAACTTGAACATTAAAAAAAACTATCAAGTCGAGGGGATTATATCGATACTGAACACAAAATAACGTTTTTTTGTATGTATGTCCGGATTTAACTCGAAAACTATTGGACGGATTGCAACAAAATTTGGTATGGGGGTAGTTTATAACACTGGTCAACATACAGGCTACTTTTTACCCCGGAAAATGCATAGTTCCCGCGGGAATGCTATCAACCAACTCCACGCGGACGAAGTCGCAAGCAGAAGCTAAAGCCCCATTTACATACAGCCGAAGTGAGCAGTATATAGCAATACCATGAGTTTACAGTGACCGTACTCGCTAGCGACTACGTAAACGATTTGTATGAAGAATAGTACAGCGCCCCTGGCGGTCACTCGTTGAACTAAAATTATTCATACAAATCGTTTACGTAGTCGCTAGCGAGTACAGTCACTGTAAACTCATGGTAGTGCTACAGGGAAGTGGGCGGGACGAGAATGTGAACACGATACTTCTCATGCCACTGCCATTGCTACTCGCGCTGCCCCGCGCTCCCCAAAAGAGCGGTTTTTGTGCAAAAGTCAAAGGACCGGCAGTGCGTGTTCACATTCAGCTCCATCGCTCGTACTCACTGAGAGCAGAAAAAGTATCTTGTTTGGCGATAATAGGAGCAACTTTGTTCAATAAGTATTCAAAATCGAAGAAAGACATGCGTACAAAATTTTCAGATTCACCAGAATGATTTAAACATCGAACGTAACTATGTATCGCAAAAATACACAGCGCGGACGCTGCCATTATTTCGACGTCTGCCATTGCCGAAACTCGAAGCGAAGTGATTAAGTAGGGCAGTATGTGATCGATCACACACTCTTCTCGATCCTTATGCTGCTGCAGCATTATTTAGAGAAATATTTCCAGCGCGAGGGGCAGCGGCAGGGGCTGAATGTGAATGAGGCATACAGGATGGCAAGCACATACATTTGCAACTGATGCGTATGGCAATTTTAATTTACAAAACTCCTCTACAGAACTAGGCATGACATGACGAGGAAAGAAAGGCCCGGCACAATGGTGTGTTTACATGAACGGCGTTCAAAACGACACAGGCGCGTTCACAGGTACACGCGTGTGTAAACAGGCTGATTTTGAACGCGCTCGTGAACGTGAACGCCGTCGATCGGTCGGCTGGCGGTTTTTCGGCAAAGATCAAAGGTGAATTTGATAGTGCTCCTTCGCGCGCTTGCACCTTTGTGGCGTACGGACGATGACGACTTGCCGAATAATAGTAGATTGTTTATCAAGGGACTAAAACAAGCCATTATGACACGAGATGTTTAGCCACCCGAGCAGAGCGAGGGTGGCTATAGTTCGAGTGTCATTATGGTTGTTTAGTCACGCGTTAAACACTCTGCTTTTCACTTCGAATGCGAGGAAAAAAAACGAAGTTCCATACAAAATTACAATATTTATTATAACAAAGTAGATAACCGGCTACTTCCCGATGACCTAGAATCATGAAATTTGGCCAGAAGCAAGGTCTTACAGCACACGTACAGGAATAAATCTGATAACCGTAGATATTATATATTTTGGTCCAAAAAAAAGCCAATTTACTAATACAAACTTATCATTTGCGGTTGGCCCAGTAGCCGTGTCGACTTCACCAACCGCAAACAATAAATTTGTATTGTTAAATTTGCATCATCAAGTTTGTAGGTACGGAACCCTCGGTGCGCGAGTCCAACTCGCACTTGACCTGTTTTTTATCACGTGACGTTTTGAATGATATTTAGCCAACAGATTCAAACTTGAAAACTATTATTTTAAAACTAATTGGGTCATGCATTATTAAATGAATTCACTTTAAATAAAAGAAGATTCATAGGTATTCGTAATCATTAAATCGTGTTTCACGAAATTAAATCGTTTTTTCACGCCCTAGAAATTGTCTAGGTTCACTGGAAATGGGGATAATCCTCCTTTCACAAACTCTGTGGTTGGCTGTTTAGGCGGGTTCCCAATGTAAATTAAAAAAAAAATACTTTAGTCCCTAGAGACTAAAAAAGAGCTTTAGTCCCGATGTGCAGAGACTAAAGTAACATTTTAAGAGCATGAGAAGTGAAAAATTAATTTAACAATGGCAATTTGTCGGCATGGTCAAACGACCAAAATTTTACATTTCCTGTGGTGTTACCAAGGAGAACCAATAATATGGACCCCCTCAAATAAGCAACATAAATGTAAAAAAATGTTGCAGGTGCTTAGGAGAGGTTGACAAACTCATGCAGGAGTTCAAACGGAGAAAAGAAGTACTTACGGGCACACTACTTTACTTACCTCCTGCCCGTGATTTCACCCATGTGGAATTCGGTTCTCTTTTCCGTGGAAACTGCATCTTTTCGAAATAAAAAAAAGCCTATCCAACTATCTCCATATCAAATTTCATTGAAATCGGTCCAGAGGTTTAAACGTGAAGAGGGAACAGACAGGCAGAATGCGAAAGTAACTGTAATTTCGCATTCATAATATTAGTACGGGTGGATTAAGACGCAACCTGAAAAAAAAACATCATCATCATCATTTTTCCTATAAAAGTATATGAAACCCACAGCAGTTAGCCCCCACGAGATTAACGTCTTCGTCGTCTGCCATGCTTGCACTGACTAGCATGCCTGCGATCGTGTAAAAACTCTGCTTTTAGTGCGTTTACATGAACGGCGTTCAAAACAACGTTCAACGGGCACGTTTACGAGCCCGGGCGCATGCGTATAAGTAGCACTGGTCTGGCGCTCCAGGTGATGTGTCACCGTAACGTCAAAGTCGAGTTGCCACTTTATTACAATAAAACAAAAATGAAGGAAATATTTTCTGCCATTATAATGCAAAATAAATTATTTGCGAATTAGAATTGTCATTTACTTATTTAAACACACAAAATAGAACAAGTTAAAAACGCAATAATTTAATGAAACACACAGGATACATGGGGGTCGGGGATTATTTTAATACACCTCATGCAACATACAGCAGTGCGAAATGACGTTAGGGTGACACCCAGGGTCAAAGCGTTCACAACGCTCATAAGTGTCCCGAATTGATTGTCACGCTCACGACCGTGTGAGCGCGTTTTTGATTCGGAATGATTATAAGCACGCTCACGGCGCCAACACTAGTAGCTGACCATCTTTTTTTAAAAATAGGGAGCCATGTTCTGTCAAATGTCACTTTGACGTTTGCGCTCACAGTGCCCATGCTCCGCAGCGTGAGCACCGTGAGCGTCGATCAATGACGTCATCAATTTCCTGAGCGTTGTGAGCAGAGCACGCTCACAAAGTGTCCCGAAATGCGCTCAAAGCGCTGTGAGCGCGATTCGGAACGCACTCCCACACTACTACAGAATACCGGACTGGACTGTCATTGACTGTCATACCTGGCGAAGTATATTATTGATTGTATCATGATTTTAAAAATATTTACATAGTTATGATTGTTTGTTAGCGTGTTGTTAGCGAAATCAGTGAGAAAAAGCGGGTAAAGTGTAATTAGTAACACAGTTAATTTTAAAAACAATTTTATACCTGATTTAATATTATTACCTCAGTACTTACTTACCTGTTTGTAAAGAGAGTAGACACCTGTGGTAGAGACTGATTGATCCCACTCCACAGTCAAATAGTGTACTTTAAACTGTTTTGTAGTGGGACATAATTATAACTAAGATTTTAGCATTCGTTAATAAATAAATAATGAAAATAAAATAATAATGCATGAATGTGTTCATTTGTGTTTGTTACAATATCATGAACCAGGTTTCTTATTAAATTCTAATGAAGATGCTGTGCTTTTCAGATGTTACAAGTTTACAACCAGAAGAACAACCCCTATGTCTTTAAAGCAATGTCGTTGGAGTCAACATGTGTTCCACAGGAGTGGGAAGGCAGAGTGCGAGTGAAAGAGGAGAAGAGAAACAGACAGCAGGTATTGGAGGAAGAGACAGACGGACAGCAGGAGCATGACATTTACATAGAAGTGGAGATTGAGCCAACAGACCTCAACTCAAGCTTGAGCGGAGTTGTTAAAGAGGAAAGCAGCCCGCTTGACTTGTATGCTGGGCACTGTAAGGTCGAGGAGGACCTCGTGCTGGGCCCCGAGAGGCTACAGCTGCCTGACAGTGCCTTTACCGAGCCGAGTGAGTACCAAACATACTTCACGCTACAATTATCATTCATTTTCAGTTGGGATGGCTGACTGGTCACTGACGGGCATGACGGGCATGGGAACATAGGCATGATGATATGTATATATGTGTGTACATGATGAGAGGAGGCCTGTGCCCAGCAGTGGGACGCAAATAGGCTGTAGTAGTAGTAGTAGTAGTAGTAGATGTATAATAATATGTTTAGAGTTCTTCAGAACCCTAAAACTATAAGGGTTCCTTGTGGACTTCGGTGGAAGGAACCCTTATGGTTTCGCTATGTCTATCCGCCCATCTGTCCACAGCACAGCTCAGAGATGCTTAGTTCTAGAAAGCTGTAATTTGGCATGTTTACGTCATAGTCAACCAGTTTAGGAAATTCGCACGGAAAAGTAAAATATCAATATAATACATACCATTGAAAATCTATCTATCTTCTGTCTATACTATAATAAAAGAGCAGAACCCAGCGTGTCTGTACATAGAAATAAAAATTCAAAAAAAGGAACAGGGGGTCTTAAGATGTATGGTAGACCACATAACAGCGATTTTTAGAAATCTTTTATGTCTTTCTGTCTGTCTGTTTGTTAGAGTTAATCTCCGACACTACTGAACCGATTTGAATGCAGTTTTCAAGGGTAGATAGAGCATCATTTGGAGCAACATATAAACTATGTTTGATTAAAATCGGATATTGGAAAGAAAAGTTATCAGCAATTTTATATTCCACACAGACGAAGTCGTGGGGCACAACTGGTTACTAATATAACGTTGTAAGCTGTGTAAAACAGGTTCTAATGTTAAGTTATGAGCCACAAATGTCATTTTAAATATCATTTTTATTCACATCGTAATGATTATTAAAAATCAAAGATTTTCTCGAGTGGCATAGGGTGTACTTTTAACTAATTAACGTAGCGTAATATTACAGGACTCGTTGCTTTATTTATTCAGAAACTAGCCGGCCCAGTGACTTCGTATCACCCAAAGGCGATTCCCATACAAAGTTATTTTCTTTTTTTTGGCTGCTCCTTTAGACTTTTTCCATTTCTTTTGATTTCTAAACCTTCCCAGAATCCTCACTACATAGTTTAAAACGAAGTCGCTTCCTGATATTTGTCCCTATGTATGCTTACATCTTTAAAAATAGGCAACGGATTTTGAAGCGGTTTTTTTAAAGAGGTTTTAGTATATAATTTATTATAGTTTAACTCTCAATTCCCGCAAGAACCTTATAACCGAATTCCACGCGGACGAAGTCGCGGGCAGAAGCTAGTGGGGAATAAAACAAAAAAGAATCACCCAAATCGGTCCAGCGGTTCTCGAGCCTTAACAAGACTAACACACGGCAATTTATTTATTTATTATAAACTTTATTGCACATAAAGAAAACTTAGTGTACAAAAGGCGGACTTAATGCCTTGAGGCATTCTCTACCAGTCAACCTTTAGGCAAAGCAGAAAATGGTTAGGGGCGGTGCCAAAAAAAAAAAAAATTACTGAATATACTTAGACACTAGCAATTCATTTTTATATTTAGAAATATTTCATTGCCTTTTTCAGCGTGTGCCGGCCGCGCGCGCCGCGCCAGCCGAGTCGACCAGGCGAAGGGACCTGACAGCTCGGTGCTTCTAGAACAATCTACCAGCAGCCATGGTAGCCGGAAACAAAAACCTCAGACACAATTAGCATCCGGTTCTTTTTTTCATGCACATTTAAAAGAACAGAAGCCTTATTGTTGCGATGTGTGCAAGAAAAGTTTTAAAACTAAATCATATTTCCGTCAGCATAGACGAAGTCACCTGGGCGAGAAACCTTACCCTTGTGAAATGTGCGTGGAACGGTTTACAAGACGACATGATTTGGTAGTCCATAGACAAACTCACGCTAGTGAAAATCGTTATGTGTTTGATAAACAAACATGATCATTTTAAGTAATAATTTATAACATGTTCAAGACTTTTAGGGTGTTGTACGTCAAAAGGATAAAACGGAACCCTTATAGGATCACTTCGTTGTCCGTCTGTCTGTCTGTCTTCATTCTCTCGACATTTTTCTCAGGAAAGCATAGCGGTGTCAAGTTGAAAGGACCATGGGCAACTTTGTATGGAGCCTGGTTCTGAAACCAACAGAGCTGAAACTTAAGTCATTAAATAGGTCTTTAAATCTACTTTATTTCATTATATGGGCACACAGCCGAATTCCATTGCAGAACTGAGATATTTATATTTCAGTCAGAGTAAATAAGATCTATTAAAAAACAGGTTCTCTTTGAGATAGAGATAGGTACTTAAGAATAGATACCTAGGTAAGAGGTTTTAAATGACTCGAAATAATATTATTATTGGTAAAACACGATATTCAACAAGAAATGACACCGAACGAATAATTAATGGAACGGTCAATATCCCTACCTTCATTTTTTAAATTGGGTTTGCTCAATACCTCCAGAATATGAATATTCTCCGAATGCATTTATCGTAGCTCGTACTCACCGTGACTAAAATATAAATATCTCAGTTCTGCAATGGAATTCGGCTTTGTGCCCATATAATGAAATAAAGTAGATTTTAAGACCTATTTATTGACATAACTCTCAATGCGGTTGGTTTCAGGCCCATTTTGACGCATGGTCCTTTAGGGTGCGTTCCGAATCGCGCTCACAGCGCTTTGAGCGCATTTCGGGACACTTTGTGAGCGTGCTCACAACGCTCAGGAAATTGATGACGTCATCAATCGACGCTCACGGTGCTCACGCTGCGGGGCATGGGCGCTGTGAGCGCAAACGTCAAAGTGACATTTGACTATATACATTTGACAGGACATGAATCCCTATTTAAAAAAAGATTGTCAGTTACTAGTGTTGGCGCCGTGAGCGTGATTATGATCATTCCGAATCAAAAACGCGCTCACACGATCGTGAGCGTGACAATCAATTCGGGACACTTGAACGTTGTGAACGCTGTGAGAGCTTTGAGCGCGATACGGAACGCACCCTTATATGAAACTAGCTGTAATTTTTTTAATAATGAAAAGGGATTACCATGATGAGTCCGTTAATTTTCTTGACAGGATGTAACACAGGCTAATTTTAAAGTTCAATTTGAGCGCCGTGACGTTTTGACAGAGAGATAGAGACATTCCTTTTCCCTATGTAACATTTCGAATAGAACCCCCTGGGGCTTTATTGTGTTTGCCCACTACCAATTGGTTTGGAACAAATCGCACTTTCCAATTGGGAATGGCACTCATATAAAGTGCGCTTGGTTTGAAATGTCAAATGAAAGATCGAAATCTCAGAAAATATCATTCAGTCGGTGAATTAATATTTACTTATACGAAATGGAACCGAACTAAGAGCTTACTAAATAAGGTTCAATTTCGTATAGGTAATTAGAAAAAATACGATTACTTATGTTGAAAAAAATTGCCGAAAACAATTGCCACAAAAAGCGCAATTGGTTTGGATTCGAAGAGCGCAGTTGGTTTGGATTCGAACAATGGGAAAAAGTTACGATTATAACTAAGAAGTGTGTTACTTAACGAGTTCTAGCAATGTTTGTGAAAGCTACCTAGGTAACTTTAGGCTTATGAAAATAAAAGGCTATAAATAAATAGACAAACTTTTTCTCTTTTATTTGAATTCAGCAGCCACGATTTCAATAACGGGCTGCGTGCTGGTCGCGCATCCTAGCGGCTGCATGTTCGTGAACGTGCGTGAGGGAAGCGCTACCTGCCACAGAATATAAATATGTATCATCTATACTAATCTACTATATAAAAATAAGTCGGGTTTTCCTCCCTGACGCTATAACTCCAGAACGCACGAACCGATTTCCACGGTTTTGCATTCGTTGGAAAGGTCTCGGGCTCCGTGAGGTTTAAGGCGGTACGAAGTCCGCGGGGTCAGCTAGTCTAATATCTACTATATAAAAATAAGTCGGGTTTTCCTCCCTGACGCTATAACTCCAGAACGCACGAACCGATTTCCACGGTTTTGCATTCGTTGGAAAGGTCTCGGGCTCCGTGAGGTTTAAGGCGGTACGAAGTCCGCGGGGTCAGCTAGTCTAATATATAAAAATAAGTCGGGTTTTCCTCCCTGACGCTATAACTCCAGAACGCACGAACCGATTTCCACGGTTTTGCATTCGTTGGAAAGGTCTCGGGCTCCGTGAGGTTTAAGGCGGTACGAAGTCCGCGGGGTCAGCTAGTCTTCTACTATATAAAAATAAGTCGGGTTTTCCTTCCTGACGCTATAACTCCAGAACGCACCAACCGATTTCCACGGTTTTGCATTCGTTGGTAAGGTCTCGGGCTCCGTGAGGTTTATAAAAAAAAACTAAGGCGGTACGGCGCGGGGTCAGCTAGTATTCTACATAAATTAATGGCTTCTGTCTTGGACACTTCGCCAATATCAAAGTAAGGGCCACAGGCCTGCAAGTTGTTCGGTAATAAAGGTAAAATGTACGGTGTAAATGATTAATAAAATAAAATTGGAGAGACTCAACAAACGTCAACGTCCATCTTGGGCGACGGCCATTGAGAAACCCCCTTCTATACTAATAATAAGTCTGTTGAAAAAGTCGCGTCTGAAACTTGAAAATTAAAATAAACTATCAAGTCCTAATACCTAATATACCTAATTATAGATAATATGCTTACATAATTTCTCAGATATGATATCTAGCTAAATCGATTTGTCGCCCCCGTAAACCCCTATATTACAAATTTCGTCAAAATCGTAAGAGCCGTTTCTGAGATTACTTGTATAAATAATATACAAGATATATCTATAGAGAAATATTCAAGATTAGCGCGTTTAAAGTATAAGATATTGGAAAAATTAAATTTCAAGCAATTTACCTATTTTGTTGATCATTGGCAACCTGGCAACACAATAATAAAAATAAAGAAAAGAACCACTAAGGCCGGAACCCCACCGCGGCGCACAAAAGCAAGAAGGTGCTTAGGTACCCTGCCAAAGACGACGCTCCGTAGGTCGAGCTGCGGCAACGGCTTGAATATGATACTGAAGGTGCCGCACACTTCATTGTCGCGGGTCACGTGCATCGTCAGCAGGCCTGCGGCAGGGAGCTAAACTAATAAATCTTGGTACGTTTACATGAACGGCGTTCAAAACGACATTCACGGGCGCGTTCCCAGGCACGAGCGTGTAAACGTGCTGTTTTTGAACGCGCTTCGTGAATGTGCACGTGAACGCCGTCGATGGGTCGGCTGTCGGTTTCCTATCGGTTGTTCGGCAAAGTAGTCATACTTATTACGGTCAAAATACCGCACTTTTGGAAAAAAGCAAGCCGCTTTGCACAGTGATAGTAGGGACCAAAATAAGCGATTTGATCCGAGGCAACCTCTGATTAGACCCTTAGGAACAGAGATGGCGCCACTTGTTCAAAATTTTATTTAAAAATTTCTAAAACCTGAACGGGTTGTCCGATTTTGACGATTAAGATGTCAATCGAAAGGAAATGAATTGTTCTATCATAAAAAAAATAATGAAGTGGTAAAAAAATATGATAAATAGCAGAAAAACCTTCATTATTGAAAAAAATAATTTAGTTTTTTCGTTTTTTTGTAATTTTATGAAAAAAATGTATGAAACTTTAATAAAGCATTACTATGATCATTAGGATTTCTGAATCTGTATTTTACTTTCGCATTTGGCCTTTGGCGAAATATAGTAATGCTATATTTCATCATCATCAGCGTGCATCAGTCCACTGCTGGGCATAGGCCTCTCCCATTGATTGCCACTTAGCTCTGTATTCAGCTATTAGCTTCCAGTTTCTGCCACCAACCCTGCGAAAGTTATCTCTCCATCTAGCCAGTAGCCACAGGGCGTCCTACGCTTCTTTTGCCGATTCGTGGTCTCCACTCGAGAACTCGTCTGCTCCAGCGTTCGTCGGTCCTTTGGCAAAAGTGACCGGACCATGCCACTTTAGCTTGCTAATTCTTTGGGCTATGTCTGTTCACTTTGGTGCTCTGCCGAATTATTTCGTTCTAGATTCGATCCCTTAGAGATAAACCAAGCATAGCCCTTTCCATAGCTTGCTGAGCAACCTTTAGTTGATGGTGGACCAGACGGATCGTGAGTGTCCACGTTACGGCTCCGTATGTCATTACCAGTAGGACGCACTGATTGAAGACTTTAATCTTCAAGTTTTGTAGTATTGACGCTGAGAAAACTCGCCGAAGTTTGCCAAATGCTGCCCAGCCCATTCGAATTCTTGTCTTGATTTCTTTCTTGAAGTTGATTTGTCCTAGGTAAGCATATTCCGAAACAACCTCAAGAGAGATCCCATCTACGGAGACCGGTCCCGGATCAACGTGCTCGTTGAACATGACCTTGGTTTTAACCAAGTTCATCCGGAGAACAATGAGCTGGGATAAATGAGCTAGGTCGCTCAATATCTGTTGTAATTCCTGCAGCGTTTCAGTCATAACATATGCTATATTTCATAGCGATTTCATTTTCAGGAAGGCCAGCGTTGAAGAGGAAGAATGAATAAGATAATGCCACTACCACCACCACAACAGCCTATTAACGGCCCACTGCTGGGCACAGGCCTCCTCACATCATGAGAGGGTTTGGGCCATAGTCCAGTCCCCACGCGGGCCCAGTGGGGATTGGGGACTTCACATACATCCTTTCGCAGATGCGTACAGGTTTTCTCAGGATGTTTTCCTTCACAGAAAAGCCCAGTGGTACATTCAAATTTAATTTCGCACATAAGTAAACTTAAAGGTGCGAGCCGGATTCGAAATTCCGACCCTCTACATGCGAGGCGGAGGTCGAACCACTAGGCCACCGCAGCTTAAATAAGATACCTAATAAAAATATTAAATTAATTGTTTGACAAATACAACGTACCATTATCCCATATAGCAAATTTTGAACAAAAAGGGCCTTGAGCACTTCGGGCAGGCAAGGTAAGGTATCGAAATTGCACGTATGGCGGCAGCACCGCACTGACAACGTGTAGTGTATTGTTTAATAACTTCGGAACTATATAAGATATTGATGTGCGGTTTTTTGTAATAAGTGCTCAATGAATTGCGCAATATAATAGATATATAAAAATGTACAAGTTTCATACATTTTTTTCATAAAATTACAAAAAAACGAAAAAACTAAATTATTTTTTTCAATAATGAAGGTTTTTCTGCTATTTATCATATTTTTTACCACTTCATTATTTTTTTTATGATAGAACAATTCATTTCCTTTCGATTGACATCTTAATCGTCAAAATCGGACAACCCGTTCAGGTTTTAGAAATTTTTAAATAAAATTATGAACAAGTGGCGCCATCTCTGTTCCTAAGGGTCGAATCAGAGGTTGCCTCGGATCAAATCGCTTATTTTGGTCCCTACTATCACTGTGCAAAGCGGCTTGCTTTTTTCCAAAAGTGCGGTATTTTGTCAAAAATGGACCGTAATAAGTATGACTAAAGATCATTGTAGCATTGTACATGCACGGCGTTCAAAATTACATTTAACGGGCACGTTCACGAGCTCGGTCAGGTGCATATAAACGTAGCTTTTTATACTTTACGCGACTCAACAGGGGCTATATTCGAAGTCTTAAATAGGAATCTCCCTGTTCCCTATAGGATCGCTCACGCGTCGCGTGAACTTTAAGCAGCTAGATTTAAATTTGAAATTGACGCGTGAGCGATCCTATAGGGACCGGGAGATCCCAATTTAAGACTTCGAATGGGTGATCAATCCAAATGGGTCAGTAGGGAGAAGTCAAAAACTATGATAGATAGCGACATCTGTTCTTAGGAACCATGGCTTCGATTTTAGATTTAATAATAATGGCATAGGTCTGCAATCTGCAAGTAATATATCTCAAAATGGCCGACCTGGCGCGCAATGGGGGAAATGGTAGTTCTCAGCGGGAGGCGGGGCGACGCGGCCGACCGGCGCGTAGCAGCCGAAGCCACAGTCGTGGATGACGTCGCCGCCGCTCCAGTAGAGCCCCGGGACCTTCCTGCAAAGGCCATGGCCTTAGTCCGGGTTACAACCCACAGTCACCAGCAGACAGCTGGAGGGCGAGGTGATCAATATATGAACATGCACTGTTAACATCTTCACAATAAGATTGTGATAAGTATTTACGAGAAAAGCCGTGGTGGCCTACCGCCTCTCATGCAGAGGGTCGGGGGTTCGATTCCGGCTCGCACCTCTAAGCTTACTTCTGTGCGAAATTCAATTTGAATTTACCACTGAGCTTTTCGGTGAAGGAAAACATCGTGAGGAAACCTGCATGCATCTGCGAAGTAATTCAAAGATGGGTGTGACGTCCCCAATCCACACTGGGCCCGCGCTGGGACTATACTTAGCGCAAACCCTTTCGCGATGAGTAGGCCTGTGCCCAGCAGTGGGACGCAAATAGGCTGTAGTAGTAGTAAGTATTATACGCGGCGCTTCTTCTCAAGCAATGGGTCTAGGAAGCGCAGGTAAATTCTTTTTCTGATGTGTAAAAGTGCCCCTATGTGGCCAATTTGCTGAATAAATGATTGAATTTTGAATACCTATAAGTAAGTATAGTTGTTCTCTCGCTGCGCTAGGTTAGGCAAACTTAATACCAGAGTCAAAATAAGAAGACAAAGATAACAAGTAGATTTTATTGTCATCGCTGGCGCGAGGTGGAGGGCCCGTCGGCGCTGAACTGGTTGACGGCGAGGCAGTACTTCTCCGAGTGGTACGTGCGCGATATCTGCGAGAGCAGCGGGCTGCCGTGCGGCGAGTTGAGCCACAGGCCCGCGCTGCCCGACTGGCCGACCATCGCGATGAACGCCGTCAGCATACGGGTGTTCAGCAGCCCGCGTTGTATCTGGAACGCACGAAAGTTACGAGCCCGTTCACACGGCGTCAAGTTTTGTCGGATCTAAGTACTACTTAACTAACTATCGGGCATAAGCTAGTTTATATACATGGTGGGTCAGAAAATATGGAAAATAATTAACCCACAGTATCGGCTATCGATTCTAAGTAGGTATATTGTATAGGTCTTTAATTTTTTTTGAGTTGTTAAAAAAAAAAAATTGTATAGGATTCAGGCGTCGCTCACACAACCAATCCCATATACATTTGTTTTTTTTACTAACTCAAAAAAAATTAAAGACCTATACAATATACTTAGAATCGATAGCCGATACTGTGGGTTAATTATTTGCCATATTTTCTGACCCACCGTGTATATACAAATATTGCTCGTTTAATGGTAGAGATCTTCTACTATCTAAAGTCCCGCGCCTTCACATTTCAAAACGCTCAATGTATGTATTTAAAAAGCAGCCACCAACACTCTCAACACATGTGTGCGTGCTGAGACAGCCATCAACTATGCGTTGAGAGTGGTGGTGGTGCTTTTAAAATAATAATGAAAAAATTGAAGCGTTTTGAAATGTGAAAGCGCGGGACTTTAGATAGTAGAAGATCTCTATAGGATATATGTAGGTATATATATATATATCGGATGACACATATTGCACGATCCGGTTTTTTGCCTGATATTGCAACCGTTATGCTTGTGTGAACGCGTACATTGAAACACTGTTGACACTAAATCGGATCCTACAAAAAACAGCTCCTGCAAATAATCGGATATCTCCGTGAACGGGCTCGAAGTGTAAACCTGCATTGGTATTGCTTCTGAGGAGACAACGGTATTGTGGGGGATTTCTTCTTCGTATTTCAATACAAATCCCTTTCTTAATATTTATAACATCGTTTTATTTTCCAACCATTAACAGACAACGCCACAGATACAGAGCAACGAGCCAAAGAGCATATTAAATAGTCTTAAAAAGGTAGCCAGTGCTGCCATCTAATCAGTACTGTAAAATAATCTACAACAGGTATAGTGACCGCTTGTAAGGTTAGACTTCAGACTTTGCGATAAAGATTCGTACCTGCGGCTGTTTCAACAGCGTCTGCAGTATCAACCCGTCTGGCAGCCCGTTGACAAGCTCAAACACACTAGAACCCCGCTCTCCGATGAGCCAGAATGCCGCGGTGTTGCAGCCACGCGGACAGAAGCTCTATAAGCAGTATAGTGACCGCTTTCGAGAGTAGACGTCAGACTTTGCGATAAAGATTCGTACCTGCGGCTGTTTCAACAGCGTCTGCAGTATCAACCCATCTGGCAGCCCGTTGACAAGCTCAACCACACTAGAACCCCGCTCTCCGATGAGCCGGAATGCCGCGGTGTTGCAGCCACGCGGACAGAAGCTCTATAAGCAGTATAGTGACCGCTTTCAAGGTTAGACGTCAGACTTTGCGATAAAGATTCGTACCTGCGGCTGTTTCAACAGCGTCTGCAGTATCAACCCGTCTGGCAACCCATTGACAAGCTCAAACACACTAGAACCCCGCTCTCCGATGAGCCGGAATGCCGCGGTGTTGCAGCCACGCGGACAGAAGCTCTATAAGCGGTATAGTGACCGCTTTCGAGGGTAGACGACAGACTTTGCGATAAAGATTCGTACCTGCGGCTGTTTCAAGAGCGTCTGCAGTATCAACCCGTCTGGCAGCCCGTTGACAAGCTCAAACACACTTGAACCCCGCTCTCCGATGAGCCAGGATGCCGCGGCGGGCACGTTGCAACCTGTGGAGCGCAGCGCCTGGTCGGCCGCCTCCTTAGATAAGCAAAATTACGGTTTGAGATTCCATAAAATCCGTATTTGAAAATAATAGAAGTCAACATAATAATAGTATTCAAAAACTTCTAAATGCCTCTACCTTTTATTAACCGATTTCGACAAAACGAGGAGGTTCTCAATTCGACTGTATGTTTTTTTTTACCCGACTGCGCACCGCAAAGGAGGGTTATGTGTTTACCTGTCTATGTATGTATGTATGTATGTATGTATGTATGTTTGTTCCTTTGTGGCACACTAGAGCTCAAACGCGTGGGTCGATTTTAATGAATCATACGTCAATCGATTCGTCTGAATCGCGCGAGTGTCACTGAAGATATAAAATTAATCAAAATTCAAAATGGCGGCCACCAGACGCCATATTGTACAAAATAAAAAAATAAAAGTCAACCAACTATGGCATGTGAGGTATCGTTGAATAGGTATTTAAAAATCATTATTAGGTTTCTTTGACTATTTTTCAGACAAAAGAACCGTTTATGATTTATAACGATTCAAAGTTCCTTTACTAACCACGTAAAGTAGGTACCTATCCACCCAGTAGTAAATCCGTTCGAATTAGCAACACAGGAAATAATCTAGGCCACCGAGTCTTCAAGCAGGTCATGACGACTATAAAATAATAATAATGTTTTTCATAAATCTCAAACTTCAATCAAGTACGTACGCATGTGCAATGTAGTGTACCAGTAGCGTCATCTATCCGTTGACTTGAAGACTTTTAGTTTCGTTATTACATTTAAAGTGTCAATAGTGTTATTTACCTACTTAATACAGTAAAATATAACCTAATTGATTATAGGTACCAATTACAATAGTCAGTAGGTACTCAGCGCTCGTAAATAAATAAAATAGCTACCTAATACTCTAATGTAGTACCAGTAGCGCCATCTATCGGTTGACTTGAAGAATTTTAATAGGGTCAGGCCTTTGTGGCGTTTTGAGCCGGGTTAGGTCTCTAGAGGGATTAATAATCAGTAATTTAGATCATCGCAAGCTACTTAATAATCCCCACGATAGCAACTCTCTCCATGAAATGACAAGATTGCGGAATTTAGGGTCTTATAATCCCTAACTAAAAATAGTAAAATAAAAAAAGTTAATTAAAAAAAAACAAAAAACCCGACTGCGTAAAAAACTAAAAAGAAAAAAACAAGACTTTACTTAGTTCAGTAGTAGCCTAGTAGCTAAATAGCAATCAATATTTGATTATTTATCTGATGGCGACGGTAAATATTACTTAACATAATCCTAGCTAGTAGCTAGGATTATCTTAAGTAATAGCTACTAGCTAGGATTATGTTAAGTAATATTTACCGTCGCCATCAGATAAATAATCAAATATTGATTGCTATTGAGGAATCTAAAGATGCCTACAGTCGGGACCCATTTAAAATCTAGGTTAAAATGTTACAAATAATGGGTCCCGATAGTAGGCATCTTTAGATTCCTCAATAGCAATCAATATTTGATTATTTATCTGATGGCGACGGTAAATATTACTTAACATAATCCTAGCTACTAGGCTACTACTGAACTAAGTAGTCTTGTTTTTTTCTTTTTAGTTTTTTACGCAGTCGGGTTTTTTGTTTTTTTTTAATTAATTGGTATGAATGTTCCGCGATTACTCTGTCAGTTTTCGATGATTCTTTTTTTAATTGAAAGGTGGTACCTCCGGATTGTCCAATTTTAATTTGGTTTAGTTCTGATGTTGAAATCCATGAGAAAATGAGGGAACTCCTCAAAATTTGTTAGCACTTGTACGATTTTGGCATCAATTTCAAAGACTACAGTGAGACTTACCGACACCGACTTTGTAGGCTGTCGGCGTTTGAACTCTTTTTTTTTAATTTTTAATTTAATTTTCTGAGGCGATAAATCGTTAAATAGTAATCCATACTAATATAACAAATGTGAAAGTAACTTTTTGTTACCTGTTCACGCTTAAACCGCTGGACCGATTTAGATGAAATTTGGTACGGAGATAGATGGAGTCCCGGGGATGGACATAGGCTACTTTTTACGCCGGGAAAAAGCATATTAACGGAATTTCACGCGGGCGAAGTCGCGGGCGGAATATGGTGTGGGTAGGTGAAGCCGTGGTGGCCTAGTGGTTCGACCTACCGCCTCTCATGCAAAGGGTCGGGGGTTCGATTCCGGCTCGCACCTCTAAGTTTACTACCTATGTGCGAAATTCAACTTGAATTTACCACTAAGCTTTTCGGTGAAGGAAAACATGCATCGTGAGGAAACTTGCACGCATCTGCGAATTAATTCAAAGATGTATTGTGAAGTCCCCAATCCGCACTGGGTCCGCGTGGGGACTATAGCCCGAATTAACCCTCTTGTGGTGAGAGGAGGCCTGTGCCCAGCAGTGGGACGCAAATAGGCCGTAGTAGTAGTGGAGTAGGTACTTACCTGAGAGAAGCCGAGCTCCTTCAGCGTCGCGAGGGCGTCTGCGCTGGGCACTTCTGCGAGCTTGGCGCGCCAAGCGCGGAACTTCTCGAGGAACCTTTACAAAAACTTACTCTAATTTAACTACTACTACTACAGCCTATTTACGTCCCACTGCTGGGCACAGGCCTCCTCTCATCACGAGAGGGTTTGGGCTATAGTCCCCACGCGGGCCCAGAGCGGATTGGGGACTTAACACATATCCTTTGAATTACTTCGCAGATGCGTCCAGCTTTCCTCACGATGTTTTCCTTCACCGAAAAGCTCAGTCGTAAATTCAAATTGAATTTCGCACATAAGTAAACTTAGAGATGCGAGCCGGAATCGAACCCCCGCACCCTCTGCATGAGAGGCGGTAGGTTGAACCACTAGCCCACCACGGCTTGTAAAGACTAATTTAACGTCTGGCATTAATAAAATTTGTAAATCTTGACCAGGGGCTCTACGCGAAGTCTTATATAGCGATCTCGCTTTTCCTTATAGGATCGCTCACGCGTGAAGTTGATCTTTAAATTTAATGTAGCTGCTTAAAGTTCACGCGAAGAGAGCCTCAGGGTCCTCATCCGGAAAGAAAAGGGATCTCATTGGGATTATAGAATCCCAATGACCGCACAACGTAACGGCGTTCAAACTGAACTTCAAGATAGATTGAAATACAATAAAATCTTATGTCTTAGCTTAGCCTCAATTACAATTTTATACGGGGCTGTGATCAAAATGCTTTCATTCAAGTGGTGCCAAGCAGAATATTTTGTGACACTATTTAAGCCGCAATACGGCGAGAGGTCTGCTGAATTTCTGTTTAGACTTTACCTAGTTTTCGTTAAAAATTAATAAACGAAATTAAAATAATGTCCTGACCTCTGCAAGTGTTCCGCTCGGCGGAACAAGTCCGTGCTTTCTTCAGACTTGTTTATAGTCAGCACTTCTGACGGGGTCAGCTCTTCGGGGCAGTTCAGACGCGCCGCGATATCTTCGGGTGTGATGACCTGTGGTAGCGTTTACTGATTAGGCCTCAACTTTTGCTGGTGGTGATCTGGTCCGGATAGCTACCGCCGTCTTACTCGCTAACCGGCGCCAGACAACAGTGCTCGCACTGTTGTGTTCCGGTAAGGGGGTCAAATAGAATTTATCTACCGATCATAATCAGGGACCATCTTCCTCTCTCTCTCTGCTAGCACAGAATATTTAATAGACACAGCACTGAACTGCCACGGAATGGACGGCCTGAATCTAGCCCGCGCGGTCCTGTCCGCCGTGTGTCTCTTGTGGTATCGGTCCTTCAGGCTGTTTTCACACCTCCGCCGTGGATTTGAAACAGAAGCGGTACCGCTCAACATTTGCCATCGTTTGTCCATTATACACATCTTTGACGCCGTCAAACTGACACTGAAATAGTGGTTTGAACGCGGATTGGAACGCTATTTTCAATCCGCGGCGGAGTTGTGAAAACAGCCTCATGTCTGAAGATCGTGGTCATGGTGGGATGAAAGTGTAGAACAGATGAATCGTCTCCATCAGCTCCTGTCATTCCCTATGTTAGTTTCAAGTCGGTTAAAAACAACGTATCAAACCTCTATGACAGCCTGTTGACCGCGCCTCGGCTCCTCGAGGGCAGCCGACAGCTGTGCCAGCGTCATCTCATAGTTCTGCCCGGCGGCCGCCAACCGCGCGCCCGCTTCTATCAAACTGATCAGGATTTTCCTCAACTCGTAAGACAACTCGTTGGTCGACAGCAGAGACTGCAAGTTGGGCTGTCGGACCGTGTTCTGGGCCGGGGGTAGCGAGGCGGTAGCGGCGGCGATAGTTGCGTGCTGCGGAGCGCGCACGGCTCCCAAATCCCAAAGGGTGCCAGCTTCTGGCACGCGGCGCTCCACTAGCAGGAGCTCTTCCTGAAAAACGGCTATATATGTTCATCCAAAATATGATAACGAAAATGCACTTAAAACTGATCATCTCCGCAGCCGGTGAAATTTCTGGCACAGAGGCATTCCATCTTAGGCCTCAGGGTAGGCAACGCATTCGAGATCTTATGGATTCTTAATGGGGGATCATAGGATTTCGGTGTCCATGGGCCGCAGTGACCACTTACCATCAGGTGGGCTGTGCGCTCGTTTGCCTATACAAAAACCTCCAATTTACCTATTGTTTAATTGTTATCTTCAAGTAGGGTTGTATCTGCACTGGGCCCGCGTGGAGACTATAGCCCACCTATAGCCCAAACCCTATAGTAGTAGTAGTGGGGTTGTAAAATGATAACAGAGGCACAAAGTATAATGTGAACAAAATAGTAGATTGTATGACTAGGGAGCAAAAAGGTATATTTTACCGCGGGTGACGGATTGAATCCAGAGCGACGCGAAAGATTCCAGAATAGAATCCCGAGCGTAAGCGAGGGATTCTAGCGTGGAATCTTGAGCTAGCGAGGGATTCAAGCTTTGTCACCCAAGGCATAAATAAGTTTGCTACCGTGTTGTACACTCTGCTTTTCACCCCTCCTATGAGAAAATCATTAGATCATTCGTTCATTATTGTCTTTAAATTAAGTAAAACAAAAAAATAACACATTTAGAAACAAACAAGGTTAAAAAAAAGTTAATTAAAAAAAACAAAAAACCCGACTGCGTAAAAACTAAAAAGAAAAAAAACAAGACTACTTAGTTCAGTAGTAGCTAGGATTATGTTAAGTAATTGATTGCTATTGAGGAATCTAAAGATGCCTACTATCGGGACCCATTATTTGTAACATTTTAACCTAGATTTTAAATGGGTCCCGACTGTAGGCATCTTTAGATTCCTCAATAGCAATCAATTACTTAACATAATCCTAGCTACTACTGAACTAAGTAGTCTTGTTTTTTTTCTTTTTAGTTTTTACGCAGTCGGGTTTTTTGTTTTTTTTAATTAACTTTTTTATTTTATTATTTTTAGTTAGAGATTAAAAGACCGTAAATTCCGCAATCTTGTCATTTCATGGAGAGAGTTGCTATCGTGGGGATTATTAAGTAGCTTGCGATGATCTTAAATTACTGATTATTAATCCCTCTAGAGACCTAACCCGGCTCAAAACGCTACATAAGCCTGAACCTATTAAAATTCTTCAAGTCAACCGATAGATGGCGCTACTGGTACTACATAAGAGTATTAGGTAGCTATTTTATTTATTTACGAGCGCTGAGTACTGACTAGTGTACCTAATTGGTACCTATAATCAATTAGGTTATATTTCACTGTATCACACACACTATTGACACTTTAAATGTAATAACGAAACTAAAAGTCTTCAAGTCAACGGATAGATGACGCTACTGGTACACTACATTGCACATGCGTACGTACTTGATTGAAGTTTGAGATTTATGAAAAACATTATTATTAAGTATTTTATAGTCGTGGTGACCTGCTTGAAGACTCGTTGGTCTAGATTATTTCCTGTGTTGCTAATTCGAACGGATGTACTACTGGGTGGATAGGTAGGTACCTACTTTACGTGGTTAGTAAAGGAACTTTGAATCGTTATAAATCATAAACGGTTCTTTTGTCTGAAAAATGGTCAAAGAAACCTAATAATGATTTTTAAATACCTATTCAACGATACCTCACATGCCATAGTTGGTTGACTTTTATTTTTTTATTTTGTACAATATGGCGTCTGGTAGCCGCCATTTTGAATTTTGATAAATTTCATATCTTCAGTGACACTCGCGCAATTCAGACGAATCGATTGACGTATGATTCATTAAAATCGACCCACGCGTTTGATCTCTAGTGTGCCACAAAGGAACAAACATACATACATACATACATACATACATACATACATACATAGACAGGTAAACACATAACCCTCCTTTGCGGTGCGCAGTCGGGTAAAAAGAACGTGTGTTTCGCGCGCTTATCATAAATTCATAGGTAGAAGGCGAAAATGGCTTCCATATTGAAGAATCAGTAACTATATTGTATTTATATTCTGTCATGCTCGCACGCGTTGCGTTCATAATAATAGGTAAATTTAACAAATGTGAAATAAAGTACATTTTATGACAATTTCGCACATACTGTATCACACAAAGTTTTTTAATACATTTGCAATAAAATGAAAAAAGGGCAGTGCAATTCATATTACGGACTTACATAATATTCCTTTGGAATTCTCAGAGGTGTTGATCCCAATACATTGCATCACCTAAATCACTTTTTGATTTCATTCATTTTCTACGAAATAATTCATAACACTACATAAGGTACGTTTTATTTTGGAAATTAAGTGTAAAATAATACGGCAAGGAAATGAGCGCTCACGAAATTCGCGGGTTCGAGTTTTTATTTTAATTCGATCACACGACGAGTTTACGAGGAATGCTGCGGCATTGGCCTGCGCCATTCAGCCAAATTGAAAATAAAAAATAGAAAATAATTTATCAAAAGTAAGTATATATCTATGAATTTATGGATTTTTAGTATGTGTAATAAAGTATTTATGTAAAATGCCGATATATAAAATTCTAAATACGAAAAAGACGCGACTTTTGAATGCAACTTTTTACAGTCTCCGCAGCTCCGTGAACGCACTGCTAAGACGTATTTTGCTCCCTGTTAGCGGGGCAGAAATTAAAAAAATTAAAAAAAAGCGAAGAGGGAGCAAAATCGCACTTTGCTCCCTCTAAACGGGGAACAAAACACTTCTTTTCGAATAGGAGGGGTGAAAAAATAGTACCTACACGTGCTACACTTCGGTCAGTTTTCTTGCGTCTCTTTGTTATCTGGTACTTTCATGTTTAGCAAACAAAAGCAGTTATAAAACCCAACGTTAAGGGGCTGTATTCGAATTTTAAATAAGGACAGGGAGATTCCCTATGGCTTCGGAAATACGGTTTCTGCAAACCCACAATATTTTTTAAAGAATTATCCAATTACACCCCAAAAGGACCAATCCGTTAGGCATTATTTTTTATTTTGGTCTAATTATTCATTTGCATTTAGAAAACACAAACGATCCTACCTGCATCGTGACCTGTTCCTGGCCCAACGTAAGGAAGTCATGAAGCGTGCTCGTGTCCAAGACCCTCACGATCTTGAAGCGACTGGCTCCTGTCTCCCCTGAAGGGTAGAAGTAGTCTATGGATCTGTTCTTCACCTCCTCGATGAGAGTGTCTTCGGGGAAGTACGCGGTAAACGTCAAGCCCTCTGGGCTAACCACTTTGATCAGCAACTCACTGCTACCCGGCAAACCGGATTCGGGCACCAACATTTTCAATCTCGAGTTTAGTTTAATGTAAATCGATGTAAAATTTTAATAATAAGAAAAATTACAAGTTAATAAATCACTGTGATCGACACTGTCAATTGGTTGTCGTCGGATATTGTTGTTTTAAAAATCATACGAAGGTTTAAATATAAAAGGTCGACGGCTATAACAAAGCAAAAAGTTCGTATGTCAAATCCCCGCACAGTAGAGATCTTCTACTATCTAAAGTCCCGCGCCTTCACATTTCAAAACACTTCAATTTTTTTATTATTATTTAAAAAGCACCACTAACACTCTCAACGCATAGTTGATGGCTGTCTCAGCACGCACACATGTGTTGAGAGTGTTGGTGGTGCTTTTTAAATACATTGAAGCGCTTTGAAATGTGAAGGCGCGGGACTTTAGATAGTAGAAGCTAGATCTCTAGCATATACTCCAATAGAATGAACTGGTTGACGACATTGGTGTAGGAAAAACCAAACGAAGTATTTTAAATAGAAATAGAAATTTCAAAGAGATTAGTCGACGTGTCCAGGGACCGAAGAGTGGCATGCTTCCTCGCTCAACGCTTGAGCATCGCCATACAACGGGGAAATGCTGCCAGCATCTTCGGTACAATGCCGCGGGGGTCGTTTTTAAATTTTTGTTTAATTTTTATATATTTATAAGTAATTTTAAGTATTTTAGTTATTTTTAAGTAGTTTTAATTCTTGTTTAGTATATATATCACGAGCAAATAAATGAAAATGATACTGACCTACTAACGAAGTATGAGGTTATCAATTTCACGTCCTCCCCTGCTGCCCGACCATCTCTTACCCCGAGGGAGGGCAAGCGCGGATCCAGGGGGGAGGTCGTGGGGGTCATGACCCCCCCCCCCCTCGGCTTATTTATTTTTAACACCTGACGCAAAAAGGGGGGGGGGGTTGTATGACGTGACCCCCCCTTGAGTCTAAAGCTGGATCCGCCCTTGAGGGAGGGTCGGGAACGAAGTTGACGACTATATAGATACCCGATGTCCGCGAACTTCGTCCCGCGTAGACTTAGAATTTGCGTGCCCGATGATACTGATGTACATATGGAAAACCCATTCCCGTGGAAATATCGAGATAAAAAGTAAATCCTATGTTATTCCCCGGGTCTCAAACTATCTCCATACCAAATTTCATCCAAATCGGTCCACTCGTTGCGACGTGAAGGACGGACAAATAAACAAACAAACACACTTTCACATTTATAATATACATGGTGGGCAGAGATGGTCATTTTGTAATCGATTCCTGATTACACGATTACTTGATTTTACTTTGTAATCCGCTACTGCGTGTCAGATTACTTGTAATGTATTCAAGTGACACGGTGAATTACCATTTCATATTAAGGAATCAGTAATCATCTATACAAATATTCTAATTACAAGTAATTGGAATCAATGTCGATTCCAAATTACTGGAATTGTTGACTTGATTACTTCCAGATTACTTTTATATATTAAGTAGCTGAGTTCACGTTTGGGCTTCGGGCGTCAAAACTATCAAAATTATACTCACTTCTCGCCGCTCGCCAACCATTTTGTATAAATAATCAATCCTGATAATCCTAACGAGCTCATCTTGCTAGATGTAAACAAGAAATAATTTTAGATACCTTTAAAGATTATTTAATAATAGTCAGAATATTCCTTCAAAAGTAAATTTAATTCAAAACTACATTGTAATTATATTTGTAGCAGTAAATTTAAATATTTAGCGACTGGCTTAGATAGATATAAGATGTTTATGTATAGTTGTGATGGTAAGAAAAAAAAAATATTAAAAAATATTAAACTTATCAAAGGGATTCAACACCAACAATCAACATTTATTTAAGAAATGTGGTGAAAGACTAGAGTGACACGTTTGTCAAAACAATTTTGTCTTAGCTTAGTGACATTTGACAAACTTATAAAATAAGGTCAGACTTAAGTAGGTAATCTAGCCTGGAATTGGAGTAAAGTAATTCAGATTACTTTAGTACTTGATTACTGAAGAATCAAGAATACAGTAGTGGTTTACAATACCAATTCCAAAGGAGTGGATTACAAATGTAATCATGGTACTAGTATTACAGTAATTTAGATTATTCAAGTAATCGATTACTGAGGAATCATGATTACTGGAATGTAAACGTGTAATTAATTCCCAAAGTAATTGATTACGCCCATCTCTGATGGTGGGTCAGAAAATATGGCAAATAATTAACCCACAGTATCGGCTATCGATTCTAAGTATATTGTATAGGTCTTTAATTTTTTTTGAGTTGGTAAAAAAAAAAAATTGTATAGGATTCAGGCGTCGCTCACACAACCAATCCAATGTACAATTTTTTTTTTACCAACTCGAAAAAATTAAAGACCTATACAATATACTTAGAATCGATAGCCGATACGGTGGGTTAATTATTTGCCATATTTTCTGACCCACCGTGTATAATAAACATAATTTACCTGTAAATTTGTAACTAGTATTGTACCTGTAGAAGCAGGTCCCGACGTACGAATGGCCTCGGCCGTCTCCGCGCAGTAGGTCTAAGAACAGCTGGCAGGTGCGCGGGCAGGCGTCCACGAAGAGTTCGAGAGGCAGCGAACCCAGCCGCGCGCCGCCGCGGAATCCCAGCGTTATGGCGACCCTATGGGCACACCCACGCACGACACTCCATACAAACCGTATATATAATTCTCGTGTCACATTATTTTGTAACAAAACTCCGAAACGGCTTGACCGATTGTTATCAAAATTTGTGTTTAAATTCAGCAGGTCTGAGAATAGGACGTAAACTTTTTCTGTTACCTCTTCACGCTTCAACCGCTTCATGTCTCATCCCAAATAAGAATAGGCAGTCTCCCAATTGTTGCCAGAGAGCCAATTACTCGTACAATTAATACAATTCAAAGAAGCACGTTTTGCCCACCCGTGCGTCTCGCGCATACACTTTCATGATTAGACTGCGCGGGGTCAGCTGTTTCACTTTACACGCCTAACGACGATTGGACTTTGGGATCTAGTGTGAGAACTCAGCAGTCACTTTTGACGTCTCGAATAACAAGCTTGTTCGTGAAGCTATAGGGAGATTCCTTTTCCGTTCCCTATAGAATCACTTTGTGGAGCGAATAGACGCCCGCTATTAAACTGGGCGTATTAACGCTCAAAATTTCACTTCGCTTCTGTTATAAAAGCCAGGGGGCCCTATTCGAAACATTATATCGGGAAAGGAGATTCCCTATCCCTGCGCTCACGCGTCACGGCGCTCATATTGATCTTTAAATCTAGCTGCTTAAAGTTCGATAGCGAATCTCCCTTTCCCTATGTAACGTTTCGATTCAATAGAGCCCCTGTGTTCCCTATGGTACCTGGGTCGCTTGACGCCCTCCGGCGGCGCGAACATCCTGCACTGCGCCGGCGGCGGCGGGAACAGCAGGAACTTTCCGCCGGCGCGTCTTAACAGCTCGCTACGGACCGCCTGCCAGTGGCGTTCGAGCTCGGCGGTGGGGGTCACTCGAGGACCCTGTAGAAAGGCGAAAATAAAAGTATAGGTAAAAAACATAGCTAATTGACCTCGTATATGTAGTAGTAACCTGTCTGTATACAAAAGTTGACGTTCCATATTTGAATTTTCGTCGAAATTTCATATAATTTTGGAACACAACTACACACAACAGGTGACTTACTTAAGTTTTTCACCTATAGTTTATGTAACTGCTACATAATAAAGGTCCATAAAACACGAGTGGGGTTTTCGAGCCAATAGGCGAGTTTCATAATAATATCGCACGAGTGTTAAAAGGCCTAATTATGTACAGTTGCATACACAACTTTATCTACACTCATTTTATAAATCCTCTAAGATGCTTTAAAATCGGTCCACAAGGGAGGCAATTTGAATGCGTCATTGACTCACATTCGATTTTCAAAAAGCATAGACTAAATAGAGCCGACATTTGAATTTGGAACAGACTTTCGTTCTGTCTTGTCTGACTGAAGAATATAGGCGGGCATGGCTGTTCGAAGATTTTCGAAATTTGAACGTCATTACAGCATCGATTTCGATTTTGTAACAAGAATTTTACTGTATGACCACAGATAGGAAATTGGCTTTGTCAGAACTCCCTGTCATAACGGATGTCATTTATACCGATTTTTGAACGCATCATGGAGGGTTTATGACTGAGTGTAGATAAAGTACAGTACAGACATGTTATAGGTCGTCAACTTCGTGCCCGACCGTCCCTGAACCTGCCCGAGGGTTGCGGGGAGAGAACATTCGCAAAGCACGAAACATACTGGCCATCGACAAAAATCATGCAGCAAAAAGAGCTACATCCGACTCGCGTGCTATAACGTTACGATGGCGTAATTATATCTGGGGGCACGGCAGTGCCCCCGCCAAGTCGAACAAAAAAGGGCACTTTAGCATTTTCTACCCTTGTCATTATTAGACATGCAGTTAATTGACTTTCGACTAATAATTAAATAATCATTAAGTACAGTCAGCAGCAGAAGTAGATAAGCTGTCCAGGTGTTCAAAATGACCTACACACGCTCTTAACGTCTTAAGAATAAGGTCGTGTGTAGGTCATTTTGAACACCTGGACAGCTTATCTACTTCTGCTGCTGACTGTACATACTTAGTATAAAACAAAATCATTTCCCTGCGTGTCGCTATGTATGCTTAGATCTTTAAAACTACGCAACGGATTTTGATGCGGTTTTTTTAATAGATAGAGTGATTCAAGAAAGAGGAAGGTTCTAGTAAACAGTTTGTTATAATTAATTAAATAAAGGCTAATTGAAATTGAATTGTTATAATTCAACGCTCAATTCCCGCGGGAACGCTGTAACCGAATTCCACGCGGACGAAGTCGCGGGCAGAAGCTACTTAATAATCAAATTCAAAAGTTTGTCACACTAACCGTGTTTTGCAACACTTCGTAGAAGGCCCGATTGTCTCGCTGTACGCGCTTGCAGAAGTCCACGCGACTGGCTTCGTACTGCCGATTTCCCAGAGGCAGCTTGTCCCAAGAACAGTCCACTAGGCCCTGAGGAACACTGGCTGTGTAAGTAAATGTACCTCAATGAAATGGGAAAGCTAATAGGAAAACATATTGACCTAGCCCCAAACTAAGCAAAGCTTGTAACTACTATGGCTGCTAGACAACGATATTATTACTTATATAGAAAAATATATACATATATAAATACTAAACATCCATGACTCGAGTACAAACATTCGTGTTCATCACACAAAGTTTGGCCCGAGCGGGACTCGAACCCGCGACCATCGGAACAGAAGACAGGGTCACTACCAACTGGACCAATCCGGCCGTCATTAATTTCGATGCTGACCGTACCTACAAGGATTTTGAAGCTAGTTCCAATGGGGGTAACTTTATGTAGCGAGAGACAAAGACAAAAGAAGAAATTTCACGTTTTTGAAATAGGAAGCAAGTAGCGGTAGCAACTGCTAAACGGTCGGGTAATCGGGGTTCAGCCACTGGACGCTAGATGGCGATCTAGTGTTAACCCGGGTTTCGGAGCACGCACTACAGACACTACAGTATGGGCTCTGCCACTCTTCTTGTATCATTTCTCTAAGCTCGCGGTGACCCTCATTCATTACATACAATATACTTTATTTGAACACCACACATTCAAAAACAGTACAGTCATCAGTACAGACATAATGTCCATACTTCAGTGGCGATTCCAGAGGAGGGGAGGTTGTGGGAGTCATGACGACCCCCAAAACTGGATATGTCCCTTGGAAAAAATGGCCATTTTACCAATCATGGGACTCGTGACCCCCCCAAAATCTTAACATGACCCCCCATGACCCTCCCCAAAATCTGTATCTTTTTGCGCCCCATACTGCTTTGCACAGTCCTCTTCTCGTCGAGATCTTTCTCTCTCACCGGTGCTCATTTATACTTTGTTAGCCCTCATTCTTTAACGACAAGATTGGCGCAGTTGGTAGTGACCCTGCGTGCCGTTCCGACGGTCGGGTGTTCGCTAGGGGCAAACTTTGTGTGATGAAATAGTAGATTGTATGACTAGGGAGCAAAATGGTATATTTTACCGCGGGTGACGGATTGAATCCAGAGCGACGCGAAAGATTCCAGAATAGAATCCCGAGCGTAAGCGAGGGATTCTAGCGTGGAATCTTGAGCTAGCGAGGGATTCAAGCTTTGTCACCCAAGGCATAAATAAGTTTGCTACCGTGTTGTACACTCTGCTTTTCACCCCTCCTATGAGAAAATCATAAGATCATTTGTTCATCATTGTCATTAAATTAAGTAAAACAAAAAAATAATACATTTAGAAACAAACAAGGTTAAAAAGAACGTGTGTTTCGCGCGCCTGTCATAAATTCATAGGCAGAAGGCGAAAATGGCTTCCATATTGAAGAGTCTCTAAATAATTCAATGTATTTATATTCTGTCATGCTCGCATGCGTTGCGTTCATAATAATAGGTAAATTTTAACAAATGTGAAAAAAATACATTTTATGACAATTTCGCTCATGTATCAAACAAAGTTTTTTAATACATTTGCGATAAAATGAAAAAAGGGCAGTGCAATTCATATTACGTACTTACATAATATTCCTTTGGAATTCTCAGAGGTGTTGATCCCAATACATTGCATCACCTAAATCACTTTTTGATTTCATTCATTCTCTACGAAATAATTCATAACACTACATAAAGTACGTTTTATTTTGGAAATTAAGTGTAAAATAATACGGCAAGGAAATGAGCGCTCACGAAATTCGCGGGTTCGAGTTTTTTTTTAATTCGATCACACGTCGAGTTTGCGAGGAATGCTACGGCATCGGCCTGCACCATTCAGCCAAATTGAAAATAAAAGATAATAGAAAATAATTTATCAAAATTAAGTATATATTTATGAATTTATGGATTTTTAGTATGTGCATTAAAGTATTTATGTAAAACGCCGATATATAAAATTCTAAATACGAAAAAGATACGACTTTTGAATACAACTTTTTACAGTCTCCGCAGCTCCGTGAACGCACTGCTAAAACGTATTTTGCTCCCTGTTAGCGGGGCAGAAATGAAAAAAATTAAAAAAAAAGCGAAGAGGGAGCAAAATCGCATTTTGCTCCCTCTAAACGGGCAACAAAACACTTCTTTTCGAATAGGAGGGGTGAAAACGAATGTTTGTACCCGAGTCATGGATGTTTATTTATTACATGTATGTATTTCTTTGGATAAGTATTAATGTAATATCGTTGTCTAGCACCCGTAGTAGCTTTGCTTAGTTTGGGGCTAGGTCTACCTACTACTACAGCCTATTTGCGTCCCACTGCTGGGCGCAGGCCTCCTCTCATCACGAGAGGGTTTGGGCTATAGTCCCCACGCGGGCCCAGTGCGGATTGGGGACTTCACACACATCTTTGAATTGCTTCGCAGATGCGTGCAGGTTTCCTCACGCTGTTTTCCTTCACCGAAAAGCTCAGTGGTAAATTAAAATTGAATTTCGCACATAAGTAATCTTAGGGGTGCGAGCCGGAATCGAACCCCCGACACTCTGCATGAAAGGCCGTACCACTCCACACAAGTAGGTCGAACCACTAGGCCACCACGGCTTCAATACGGGGCTAGGTCAATTAGTGTGAAATGTCCCAAGATATATTTATTTTCACTCATCCTATTCGAAAAGGAGTACTTTGTTCCACGTGTCCATTTCTACCCCGCAAACAGCGAGCAAAAATAAGATTTTGCTCTCTAGGGAGCAAAGTACGATTTTGTTCCCTGCTGCTACTGGTTTTCTCATAGGAGGAGTGAAAAGCAGAGTGTGCAACACGGTAGCAAAATTATTTACATCACCCTTGGCCATAAAGTGGAACTTTCTGCCCGCTACGCGGAGAGAAAATCTCACTTCTTGGCCAAGGCAAGACGTAAAACTTTTGACAAACCACGGGTGGTAATTCGTAAAGCCCCAGACCGCATATCTATGGCCCTCACTTTCGGTTCGGGCCACAGAAACCTGCGATCTGGGACATTTACGAATTCACCACCCTAGGTCTGTAATGTACTATTAAACCTTGGGTCGCTAGCTCAAGATTCCATTTAGCTCCCTAGTTACAGAATGTACGACTATTCTTACCCTGCTAAAGTGCATCTGCTTGATAGCCATAACGAGCCGCATGTTCTCCCGGCGGACGGCGACGAGCTTGGGCGTCCAGCACTGCAGGTTTCGTAACTGTCTGACGCCGTCCAGCGCCGGAGCCGACGTGTCGACCTTGCTCCGTACGTGGGCGAACTGGTGGCAAAGGACTCATTACTAAAAGGCCTTATGGTACGTTTACATGAACAGCGTTCAAAACGACATTCACGGGCGCGTTCACAGGCACGAGCGTGTAAACAGGCTGTTTTTGAACGCGCTACGTGAATGTGCACGTGAACGCCGTCGATCGATCGGCTGTCGGTTTCCTATCGGTTGTTCGGCAAAGATCATTGTATGTTTACATGCACGGCGTTTAATACGACATTCAACGGGCACGTTCACGAGCTCGAGCTCGCGCGTATAAACGTAGCTTTAGAGGGTGCGCGCGAGTTTTGTCGCCGTGACAAAAAAGTTTCTGGCCACCTCAAAAGTCACGTCTCCATAGCGAACTCAAGAAAAAGTCACGCGTGACAAAAGACCCGTGGGCGCATCTCAATACATCTCCTTGGACAAGACCGAGTGTCGAAAATGTCACGGGCGACAAAAGTTTCCCATGGGCGTATAGCAGAACACAACTTAGAAGGCGTGCGGCGAAGCACTTAAGCCGTTGACGCAGAGTCTGTTATTGCTTAATCCGCGCGCCTTAGTCTTAGCAGAAACAACCTCCTGACATTGCGGCGTGCATCGAGCTGTCAGTGGGCAATATCCAGGGGGCCGCTTCAATTTTCATACAGGCTACAAGCTAGGCTACTACTTCAGCCTATTTGCGTCCCACTGCTGGGCACAGGCCTCCTCTCAACACGAGAGGGTTTGGGCTATAGTCCCCACACGGGCCCAGTGCAGATTGGAGACTTCACACACATCTTTGAATTACTTCGCAGATGCGTGCAGGTTTCCTCGCGATGTTTTCCTTCAC
Organism: Aethes cnicana; assembly: GCA_963971205.1. Lineage (NCBI taxonomy): Eukaryota > Metazoa > Arthropoda > Insecta > Lepidoptera > Tortricidae > Aethes > Aethes cnicana. The sequence continues at coordinate 4,694,964 of OZ020298.1, read as the reverse complement.
CGAAAAGCTCAGTGGTAAATTCGAATTGAATTTCACACATAAGTAAACTTAGAGGTGCGAGCCGGAATCGAACCTATTGAACCGACCTACAAGTAGTTTTCTTCTAATATAACACCCTGGCTGTGTATATAATTCTTTTATATTAAACCTGTGTCATAGTGTTTTTTTTACAAAAAAAAAGATGTACCTTTTGTCACTTCATAACTTATCAAAATCTCTTCTATGTATACAAATAGTATAGGTAATTTCCTATATTAATTAAGAAATTATCAGAAGAACCCCGACCCTCTGCATGAGAGGCGGTAGGTCGAACCATTAGGCCACCACGGCTTCCTAGGCAGCGACATCTATTATCGCATTTGACACTTATTTCGGGCGTACGCTGATTTGTATGGAGGCTGTAACTCTAGGATGCTCTACGTTAACTTTACTTCTTCTAAGTTATGTAAACCCGTATAGCACGACACAACTTAGAAGGCGCCCCGCGAAGCACTTAAGCCGTTCACGCAGAATCTACTACAACAGCCTATTTACGGCCCACTGCTGGGCACAGGCCTCCTCTCATCACGAGAGGGTTGGGCTATAGTCCCCAACTCCCCACGCGGGCCCAGCGCGTATTGGGGACTTCACACACATCCTCGAATTACTTCGCAGATGCGTGCAGGTTTCCTAACGATGTTTTCCTTCACCGAAAAGCTCAGTGGTAAATTCAAAGTGAATTTTGCACATACATAATTTTAGAGGTGCGAGCTGGATTTGAACCCGCGACCCTCTGCATGAGAGGCGGTAGGTCAAACCACTAGACCACCACGGCTTCACGCAGAATCTATTATCGCTTAATCCGCGCGCCTTCTAAGTTGTGTCGTGCTATACCCGTAGGTTTCTTTTACGACCGACTTCAAACAAACGAGGTTCTCAATTGGTTCAGAAGTTTTTTTTACTTACTCTATCGACGCGTTTCTTCTTGTTTCTCTTCGTCTTGTACAGCTTGTACAAGTTGTCAACTTCTGGCGGCGGCGACGGGTACCGAATAGACTCCTGAGACTGAACTTTCTTCAGAATAGCCCCGACGAGCTTCATTTTAATAAAAAAAAATAAGCAAATAAAATAATATTCACTGGACTTTATGCGGTTGTCCCAAAAATCTATGCGGCTTGGGTTTGTATTTTTTTTAGTACAGGCGTTTTTCTACTTTGAACAGCTCGAAATCTATCTTCGTTTACTAAACTGAAAATTAAAAAACCGGCCAAGTGCGTGTCGGGCCACGCGCAAATTATAGGGTTCCGAAGTTGAGGATGCCCACAGTACCTTTCTAAGACTTATTAGCATCTAGCTAGCCTGTGGTATGACGTGCCCGCCCGACGCCCCTGTCGCTCGAGAAAAATCATCATTATAAGTTGGTCGACTATTACTCGTAAGTTTGTACAGCCTACTTAGCTCTGATAGTTTTTCTTTCAACTACGTTATATATGCCACAACCGTGATTTTTTTCAGCCATCCAAATACCACCATTTAGCTGGCAGGGGGGGGGGGACACGTGACTCTAACAAAAAATATCACTTTAAAGCTTAATATTTCACAAACGCATCACTTAATCAAAAAATGGTTTTAACAAACCCACAATATTTTTTTAAGACCTATTCAACGATATGCCGCAACATGGGGTACGCAAGAAAAAAAAATTACATCCCCACTTTACGAGTAGGGGAGGTACCCTATAAAAATAGTAGATTGTTTATCAAGGGACTAAAACAAGCCATTATGACACGAGATGTTTAGCCACCCGAGCAGAGCGAGGGTGGCTATAGTTCGAGTGTCATTATGGTTGTTTAGTCACGCGTTAAACACTCTGCTTTTCACTTCGAATGCGAGGAAAAAAAAACGGTGTTCCATACAAAATTACGATATTTATTATAACAAAGTAGATAACCGGCTACTTCCCGATGACCTAGAATCATGAAATTTGGCCAGAAGCAAGGTCTTACAGCACACGTACAGGAATAAATCTGATAACCGTAAATATTATATATTTTGGTGCAAGAAAAGCCAATTTACTAATACAAACTTATCATTTGCGGTTGGCGCAGTAGCCGTGTCTACTTCAGCAACCGCAAATAATAAGTTTGTATTGTTAAATTTGCATCATCAAGTTTGTAGGTACGGAACCCTCGGTGCGCGAGTCCAACTCGCACTTGACCTGTTTTTTTATCACGTGACGTTTTGAATGATATTTAGCCAACAGATTCAAAATATTTTAAAACTAATTGGGTCATGCATTATTAAATGTATTCACTTTAAATAAAACAAGATTCATAGGTATTCGTAATCATTAAATCGTGTTTCACGAAATTAAATCGTTTTTTCACGCCCTAGAAATTGTCTAGGTTCACTGGAAATGGGAATAATCCTCCTTTCACAAACTCTGTGGTTGGCTGTTTAGGCGGGTTTCCAATGTCAATTAAAAAAAATTTACTTTAGTCCCTAGAGACTAAAAAAGAGCTTTAGTCCCGATGTGCAGAGACTAAAGTAACATTTTAAGAGCATGAGACGTGAAAAATATATTTCAAAATTTTATTGTACCACTTTGTCAGCGTAACTAATATGCATATTCATGCCAAATTACAGCTCTCTAGACCTAAGCATCTCCGAGCAATAGTGCGGACAGACGGACGGACATGGCGAAACTATAAGGGTTCCTTGTGGACTTCGGAACCCTAAAAATCGACATTAGGTGAGACAGTTTACAAACCGTAAAACTGATTTTCTTCAAATACATATAGCCAAGAATACTCGATTTTCTCACTTATTACACAAAGAAAACTTAATTAAAATCGGTTCATCCGTTGTGAACGTAGATGGCCACAGGCAAACACAAAGAAAGCCCCCTTTGGAAAGTATTGAAAAAGCACCACCAACACTCAATGGATGTTTGACGGCTGTCTCAGCACGCACACATGCGTTGAGTGTTGGTGGTATTTTACAAATTATTTCCAAATACATTGAAGCGTTTTGAATTGTGGAGGCACGGGACTTCCTATAAGAGTACATTATCTAGATATTACATTATCTCTACCAGTATTATTAGGTGAAACGTCTTAAAAATCACAACTAATCATATGGGTACAGTCAGCAGCAGAAGTAGATAAGCTGTCCAGGTGTTCAAAATGACCTACACACGACCTTATTCTTAAGACGTTAAGGGCGTGTGTAGGTCATTTTGAACACCTGGACAGCTTATCTACTTCTGCTGCTGACTGTACATACAAGGTGGTACAAGTAAGAAAAGTGGAATTTTAATAACTTAAAGATAAAACGTTTAGTCTTAGAAACATGATTTTAGTGTCACCATTTAACTCATATAGAGTATGGCCTTAAGTTAGTGTCACGGGTGGGCGGGGTCGCGGAAACCGACGTTTCACGTTTAAACCAATGACCGTGTGCACCGACACAGCTCCACCCATGTTTTTGTGTTAAGGCCTGTCAGGGGTTAAAAAGGATGGAGAATCAATGAAACAATTACAGTCATTAGTGCAAATAAAAATGTTTATTTAATTAAAAACAGCGTTAATTTTAATACATAAAAATGTACAAATACAAGACAATAATAAAAGATTATCTTTTCACACATAATTATGATAAGAGATCAATGAGTATAACATAAATACATTTTCAATTTAGCATTTAAAAACTGAATTAATACTGGTGTAAAAAAACAATAATAAAATCACTGGAATGCGACTAGTACAGTTATTAAATTGAATACACTTTTTTAATATAAAAATTAGTCTGTTAAAATACTTTGGTTATGTGTTAATTAATTTGTATTTCCGAGTAAATGTAATTATGATCACATTTTCAATAATGAATGAACTACAAGACGAATTCATTTTGCTACATATTTAATAAACAAGTACAGATAAGTTTCCTACAGACCTCAGAAACAATTTAAAAATACCATCTATATATCTCGGAATGTTGAACATTTAACCTGTCAGTGTTGTAAAAATTAATGTTACAAAATATATCATGATCTTTTCAAAATTTTCGCGAAAAACCATCTACGTACAAAAATGTCAGCGCTTGCGATTACATTTCAATCTACTATTTTCGTAAACAATTTCTATGTGAATGTGTGCGAGTCAGTATTATGTGTGTATGTATGTGTCAGTGTGTGTTCGCATGCACTTTATAGCGTTCTTCAAATGTTTTGTGAATGATGAAGAAGAGAAACGGTTACGCATGTGTTTACATGTTGTGTCCATGGGAGTAAATGTTTCTGTGTCTGTGTGTTTGTATGTATGACAGAGCGTGTTACAAGTGTTTGTGTTCTCATGAGTGTGACCAAGCGGGTATTGTTATATTGTGTATTGTTCCAGAGATTATTATTAGTAAAGTTGTATCTGTGTCTGAGCGTGCAAGTGCGAATTTGTGTTTGTGTATGACTGTGTCTGAGCTTACGAGTGGCACATTTGTGTGTGCCAGTGTTTGTATTGTAGTGTGTTCTCATGAGTATGACCACGCGGGTATTATGTGTGAGTGTGTGTGTATATGACTGTTTCCTTGAGCTTGCGAGTGGCATAATTGTGTGTTCTCATGAGTTTAGAGCGCATGGGTATTGTACATGTGTGTACTACTGGCTCTCACGAGTGACCATGCGGGTATTGCGTGTTTGTGTGTGTTTGTGTGTTCTACTGGCGCTGTCGCGTGGCGGTGTGCGGGCGGGGAACGGCGGAGGTGTGCGGGCGGGCGGCGCGGGCGTTCACCACGGCATAAGATAAATACCGGTCCGAGAGGTCCGGGGGCTCAATCTGAAAACCGTTAAGATGTCGTTTATTTGAACACGAAGCCGTGGTAACCTAGTGGTTTGACCTTCCGCCACACGGCCTATAAAAGCACGATTTCGAACACAATTCGAATGAAGTGTCAATATATGCGTGCGAGGACGTCTGTACACTTGTAAATGTGTGTATACCAGTACGCGGGTCAATGATTCACTCTCCATCTCCGGATGAAACAAACGACGGTAAGGTCGAGTTGGGCGCGAGTTGCGCGCCGGCTAGATTCAGACGGGTGATTCCGTGGCCATTCTGTATGTAGTACTATTACATATTGTGCTTCCGCCTCGTGCCTCTAGGGTCGGGGGTTCGAACCCGGCTCGCACTTCTTAGTTTATGTGCGAAAATTTTGATGGATGATAGATAGAAAGATAAAACGTTGTTTGAGAACTACGGAACACATGAAGAAATTATAGAATTTGAGTAGACTGTTCCTAGTGGTTGGTTCGAACTCCGCCCCGCATGCAGAGGGTCGGGGGTTCGAATCCGGTCCGATACTCTCGAGTTAATTTATGTGCGAATGCGAAATTCAATTTCAATTTACCAATGAGTTTTTCGATGAATGATTTTTTATGATATAGGTGGACAAACGACCAGCGCCCTGTCATGTTAAGCAATCAGCGCCGCCCATAAACACCGGCCGCTCCAGTGGGTCCACCAGTGCGTTGCCGAAGTTTAAACTTACATGCTTGTGCTTGTGTGGTTGCGGCGGAGCGCTCATGTTGTTCCCAGTGTAGGCAACACACTTGACTTGCCACTCGCCTAGTTGCTCGTTCCAATGCACGTATTGCTCGATCAACGCCTGAGAAACGTTCAAAGGTTAATGTTATCGTTTGACGTTTCACTGTTCTCGAATTTAAAGTACGATTTAGACGGGGTCGTACAAGCCGTGGTGGCCTAGTGGTTCGGCCTTTCATGCAGAGGGTCGGGGATCGATTCCGGCTCGCACCTCTAAGTTTACTTATGTGTGAAATTCAATTTGAATTTACCACTGAGCATTTCGGTGAAGGAAAACATCGTGAGGAAATCTGCACGGATCTGCGAAATAATTCAAAGATGTGTGTGAGCCCAGACCCTCTCGTGATGAGAGGAGGCCTGTGCCCAGCAGTGGGACGCAAATAGTCTGTAGGAGTAGTTACACTGGGTAAGTGTTTTCAAGTGTGAAGACGTTATATTACTCACTGTGGATACGAATGTTAAAAGTATTCTCGAACACTATTCTTAGGGTTCCGAACCTCGACAGGTAAATACGGAACCCTTCTAGGATCACTCGTGTGTCTGTCCGCCCGTATGTCACAGCCAATTTGCTCCAAAACTACTGGACCGGTTGAGTTGCAATTTGGTAAGTATATGTAAGTTAGTGACTCAAGGACGCACGTGTAACGTGAACAAATGAATTTTAAAATTAAACCCCATTTTTGGCGGGTTATTTGAAAAGTTTTTTAAACTACATCGTGTGGCATACCAAATGAAAGAACTTCTTATGAGGGTCTCAAATTTTTTTTTTATCAATTTGGAAAACAATACGATTGATAGATTATAGAATTTAAATATGATTATCCATACTGATATTATAAATGCGAAAGTAGCTCTGTCTGTCTGTCTGTTACCTCTTCACGCTCAAACTGCTGAAGTGATTTTAATGAAATTTGGAATGAAGATAATAGGGGTCCCGGGAAAGGACATAGGCTAATATGAAAAATAGCTTTCGTCCTATTATCAGACCTACTGAACATACACTCACAATTGGTCAAAAACAAGAATCGGTCGAGCCATTTCGGGGGAGTTTGGTTACAAAATTTTATATATCAAAAAGATAATATACATTTATAATTATAATATGATCAAGCATCTCTGACCTGATACTCCTTGGGTATGTAAGAGTCGAGGACGAGGTCGGCCAGCTGTATCTCCCTCCTCAGCGCCCTCACACTGTCCAGGATGCCCTCCATCTCCCTCTGCTGTTCTCTCTGCTGGTCTGCCAACTCGGCCTTGGCAGAGTTGAGCAGTTGCACGGCGCGCTTAAGCTTGCGAGTCTTGGCTGCGTTTTCTTCTTGGAGAGAGGAGTACCGCTCTTCTAGGTCGAGACGTTCCGCCTGGGACATAATAGTAGTTTATGCAACTGCTACATAATAAAGGCTCTTAAAACACGAGTGTGGTTTTATGAAACGAGCCGCCAGGCGAGTTTTATAATAATATCGCACGAGTGTTTTAAGGCCTAATTAAGTACAGTTGCATACACACCTTTACCTACAATCATTTTATAAATCCCCTAAGATGCTTCAAAATCTGACCACAATAAACCATAGACTAAACTAGCTTTTCCCCGCAACTTCGTATGCGAAGAAATATTAAAATGTAAAATTCCGTTTTTTCCCGTTCCCGTGGGAATATTGCAAAATCCTTTCTTAGCGGATGCCTACGTCATAACATCTACCTGCATGCCAAATTTCAGCCCGATCGGTCCAGTGGTTTGAGCTGTGCGTTGATAGATCACTATGTCAGTCACCTTTGAGTTTTATATATTTAAGATAGAGCCGACATTTGAATTTAGAACTTTCGTTCTGTCTTACTGAAGTATATGGGCAGCCATTGCTGTTCGAAGATGTTCGAATTTTTTTTTTCTCAAACATGCAATGAAATATTGATATTATGTTCTTCTTATTAGCCTGGGAACTATCACGTTTCAGGCGCGGCTAGACAATTGGTCTATAATGAAATTTCATACAAACGTTGCAGGCCAAGACCGGGAACTCGCTTTTTTTTATTTCCATTTGACATATTTATGACACAGCATCTTGGCATTCCGCCATTTAAAAAAAGCTACAAGCAATATTTACTCTATGGTTCGCTATGACATTCTGCCAATACAGCTATTAAAAAAACATGAACCATATTTGCTACATAGGTATCGCAGTTTTATTTATGTGAAAAAGATCATTATCATAAAAAAAATGTTTGATTGAAAAGAGGTTATATAATTTTGATTGTCAATAATGAATGACAAGTGTCGTTCCACAGGTCTATGCTAAGGATTCGTACAGAAACATGATTACGCAATGTTCGAATCGTATGATACGTGTTAGTTTTTTTTATTATAATTTCTTAAGTAATATTTTTTTTGATTTACAGATTTTTATTTATTTATTTCATTGCATGTTTGAGAAAAGCACTATACAAACATCGGCGGGGAACGGAAGTTGTCGGCCTCGTAACTATCCGGCCTCACTTCGTTCGGCCGTATATAATACTCGGCCTGCAACATCCTCTTTCCCGGCCTCTGTAGTAATGTACTATTACTGTATGACCACAGATAGGAAATTCGCTTTGACAGAACTTGCTGTCATAACGTGTGTCATTATCACCGATTTTTGAACGCATCATAGAGGATTTATGATATGGGTGTAGATAAACAAAGTTATAGCCATACTAATATTATAAATGTGAAAGTGTGTCTGTCTGTACTTCCTTCACGGCTGGAGCGATTTGGATGAAATTTGATACGGTGATAGATCGAGTTCGAGCCCCGGGGAAGGACACAGGCTGCTTTTTATCCCGCAAAAGAGCGCAGTTCCCGCGGGAACGCTATAACCGAATTCCACGCAGCATTGCGCGATTGCGTGGAAAACAGTTAAAGTGTAAAAATGATTGCATTCTAGACCCTTCTAGAATGTTCTAGAAGCTAGAACTAACCTCCTTCTACAAGTCTTCCTGGAGCCGCAGCTCGATCAGTTTCCTCTGCTCCAGCTCCCTCGCCGCGACCCTTCTAGAATGTTCTAGAAGCTAGAACTAACCTCCTTCTTCTGCAAGTCTTCCTGGAGCCGCAGCTCGATCAGTTTCCTCTGCTCCAGCTCCCTCGCCGCGACCCTTCTAGAATGTTCTAGAAGCTAGAACTAACCTCCTTCTTCTGCAAGTCTTCCTGGAGCCGCAGCTCGATCAGTTTCCTCTGCTCCAGCTCCCTCGCCGCGACCCTTCTAGAATGTTCTAGAAGCTAGAACTAACCTCCTTCTTCTGCAAGTCTTCCTGGAGCCGCAGCTCGATCAGTTTCCTCTGCTCCAGCTCCCTCGCCGCGACCCTTCTAGAATGTTCTAGAAGCTAGAACTAACCTCCTTCTTCTGCAAGTCTTCCTGGAGCCGCAGCTCGATCAGTTTCCTCTGCTCCAGCTCCCTCGCCGCGACCCTTCTAGAATGTTCTAGAAGCTAGAACTAACCTCCTTCTTCTGCAAGTCTTCCTGGAGCCGCAGCTCTATCAGTTTCCTCTGCTCCAGCTCCCTCGCAGCTTGTTCTAGAAGTTTCCTTTGGGCGTCGGCTTTGTCCAGAAGGTTCTCCCCTCCAACAAGGACCTTGGACTCTAGACGCTGGAGTTTGTCTTTGAGCTCTTCTTGTTGTTTCCTGTGAAATAATAGGACTCCTTAAAAATCTGTCTATTAGCATAGAAAAAGTAAGGCGAACCTAGAATGTCAGCCTTCATACAAATCAGCGTTCGCCCGAAATAAGTGTTAAATGCGATAATAGATGTCGCTGCCTAGGTAGCCTGCTTATTTTGAACTCCATGAGTAACATCTAGATGGCGCCTCAAATCATCTAACAGGATATGCATGGAACTTTAAGAGGGTTTACTCCGAAAGTTGGCAACGTCGCAAATAGCTGTCAAAATTTCGCTGTTTTCATTAAATTCCGAATATTACTGAATGAAAACATGAATTATCGCTCTATGGTTGAATAAAACATCAAGTAGGGATTATCATAGGAACACGAAATTTTTAGGATTATGGAAGTACTATCTCTTGAAAACTTACCATCGCATTTTCCATGCATTTTAGTGTAATCTTATCATTTGAATGCCTAACCAACAAATATAAAACGAGACGCGTCATTCAACCATAGAATGATAACTTCCTTTTTAATTCAGCAATATTGAGAAATTAATAAAAACAGCGAAACATTTGACAGCAATATGCGACGTTGCCAACTTTCGGGATAAAGCGCTGAGGGGAAAAATTAGCGTCCCGTCTTACCTTAATAACTACAAAACTATTAGACTTGGAATAATTTGGTGTCAGTATTTAGCTCATACAGACAGCTAGGAGTAGGTCATACCTTAATTTAGTATCCCCACATAAGCCCAACACATTCTTTTTTCAGTACTTCTTACTCACAGGTGGCAAGAATCTACTCAAAATGTATAGTAGAAATATACATACTTGGTAATGGGCGTGGCACATTGCTCGCAAGGACTGATGGCCGATGGGACCAGAAATTTGTGAAGTGGCGTCCGCGAACCGGGAGACGAGCTGTCGGTAGGCCTCCAACATACGAGTGGCACAGGACCGCTCTGAGTGGCGCGCCTTGGGGGAGACCTATGTCCAGCAGTGGACGTCTTTTGGCTGAAATCATGATTATGATGACATACTTGGTCCTCTGCAGTTCAGCCCTTTTCTCCTCTAGCACCTTCCGCGCTTGGTTTGCCTTTTCTCTGTTCAGCTTTTCCTATAAAAAAATAGGTTATTTATTATTTTAAGGCCATGGTAGCCTAGTGGTTTGATCTACCGCCTCTAATACAGAGGGTCGGGGGTTCAACCTCGGCTCGAACCTCCTGAGTTTACTTAAGGTCGAAATTCAATTTTAATTCACCACTGAGCTTTTCGGTGAATTACTTCGCAGATGCGTCCAGGTTTCCTCACGATGTTTTCCTTTACCGGATAATTTTTAGCACATGATATTGAGTTGCGAGCTGATATCTCAGTTTGAAACTTTCTAACCACTGATGTGTTCACTCTTCTCTTACCTTCTCTTCTCTTCTTAGCCGACGCAGCTCCTTCCTCTCCTCTGGTCCGAGAGAGTCCAGCTCCGTCTCCGTTAGAGTGTCGTCTGTCAGCTCGCCGGAGCTCACTTCTTCTTCCTCTTCTTCTACCTCTGTAGAAGAATTATGTCGTTTTGTCGTTATCTTACTAATATAATGAAGCTGAAAGTTTGTTTGGATGTTTGTTACACAATCACGTTAAAACGGCTCAACCAATTTGCATGAAATTCGGCAAAGATAGTTACCTAGAATAACACATACTTAGGCTACTTTTTATTTTGATATTTAATATTTATAAGCAATTATTTTCTATGTTATCGTGATTTGGCGGTATAGAGGGCGCCACGGTGTCGCAGTCTAAGTCGATCTGTCAACCTGAGTGACCATTGGATCTTTACGCTATTTTAGCTTTTAATACACTTTTGAGAGTATGACAGCGTGTAGGTACACATTTTGGTCTAATTTGGAGACGAAGTCGCGGGTAAAAACTCGTAAAATAATAAAAATGTAGATTGGTTAACCTTACACTTTTACTTACTCTACCGTACATCATCATCATCATCATCATCATGGCAGCCGAAAGACGTCCAATGCTGGACATAGGCCTCCCCCAAAGCTCGAGACTCAGACCGGTCCTGTGCTATTTGTTTCCACCGAGTTCCCACGACCTTTACGTGGTCGTCACTCCATCTTGTTGGAGGCCTACCGACAGCTCGTCTCCCGGTTCGCGGACGCCACTAGAGAACTTCCGTACCTACATACAACCCTACTATTTTAATACATACATACATACATAAACTAGCACCTGTCGATGTCGACCTCGACGCACGCGCATCGACCAAATCGATGATATACTGAAAAGAGGTCAAATTAAAGTAATTTTTATTTACCGTTTGTGTTATCCTCCAACTGCTTTTTGAGTTGGTCAATCTCTTGTTGGAATCTGTAAGAAACGGTAAAATAATTTATAACATTTCAAAATTTTAGTAAGGCGTAATTCGAAAACCATTTCGGTATCTCTATCTAAAGGAGCCAATAAAAATGTTTCAGATTCTTTGTTCATTACTTTTAGAGAAAATCGTGTTTTAGTGGTAACTGATTCACTGATTCTCGCTTAAGAGCGGGCGTTACGCGCAGAACTGTATCTATGCGCAGAAAGAGATTCTAATCTACGTCATTTTTGACTTACGCCCTTTTGGAATGAGGAGTTTTTTAATCTCAATTTTCTGTATGAAATTTACGACTTTTTAAGAAGAAGAAAATTAAGTGTCGTTTTAAATTTTTCCAACTTTCTAACTAGCTAACAGTAAATGTTGTCAATTATGACTAGATACTATTTTCATTGTACTTTACTGTATTTTCGATTTGGAGAGCGCCAATTGCATATATCGGTGGTATAGTATAGCGTAGATATTAAACGCTGTAAAGCGCACGCTAACGTCACTAACATACAATAGGCTAGAATGCGCGCGTTATCAAACGCGTAAAATACTAACTAAATCGGGCGTTCTGTGCGTAGGTAGCGCTTTCTCTTTCACTCGTTGCACGAGTGACAGTGACGGCTGAGCTGGGTATAGGAATGGCAAATTAAGCAATAAAATATGCTTTGCGTTCGACTCGCCATCTAGCATCAAGTAGCGGTAGCAACTGCTAAACGGTCGGGTAATCGGGGTTCAGCCACTGGACGCTAGATGTCGTTCTAGTGTTAACCCGGGTTTCGGAGCACGGACTACAGTATGGGCTCTGCCACTCTTCTTGTATCATTTCTCTATGGTTATGATCTTATGATGATAATACCGAGCGTGTCCCGACACGCTCTTGCCCGGTACCTTATAGGTACACTAAATTTATTGAAATTGTGATTTGATAAAATATGTTTTTTTTATTTTATTATTTTACTTTTACATATTTTATTATGACATTATTTGTAGGCATGAAGTAAAATTGTAGTAAATAATTCATTTAAAATATTAATTTTTATTTAGGTAATCAATAATCATTAAATATTTGTATGCTTCTTGCGGTAGAATGTGTGAGACTACTATATATATTATATAAGTATACATAAGAAAATCTAAATATGTAACCATGTTCTTCGCAAATAAACGTTATCTTATCTTATCTGGTGAGCAGCGCGTCTCGGGCTCGTTGCTGATGTGCGTTTTGATAGCTGATCGTTTCTACCTGGTAAGCGTCGCCGGCCTATTGTTGTGTTATGATCTTAAGATAATAATACTAGCTTTTCCCCGCAACTTCGTATGCGCAGAAATATTAAAAAGTAAAATCCCGATTTTTCCCGTTCCCGTGGGAATTTTGCAAAATCCTTTCTTAGCGGATGCCTACGTCATAACATCTACCTGCATGCCAAACTTCAGCCCGATCCGTCCAGTGGTTTGGGCTGTGCGTTGATAGATCACTATGTCAGTCAGTCACCTTTGAGTTTTATATATTTAGATACCGAGCGTGTCCCGACACGCTCTTGGCCGGTACCTGGTGAGCAGCGCGTCCCCAGGCTCGCTGTTGACGTGCGTCTTATTTTCGATGTTCTTGGCGCGGTTTGCGTAGCGCAGAGTGCTGATTGTTTCCACATAGTTTGTGTCGGCGGGGCCTATCGTTGCGATCTGAAATAGGTTCGTTTGCGTTAGGCATTGACCTATAATAAGTAATTACATATGGACGAACAGTGCCTAACAGAATATGTCAAAATATATGGAGCAACCTGACATTAGAAAATACGTTCCAATCATTGATTTATTATAAGTAAGGATTCACAATCAGCCGGAGAAAAATGGCCCATCAAAACGGGTGCCCGAACAAATCGAGCACCCGTTTGGCGCTCAGTAAATTTGACACTTAAGTCTTATAGTCTTACGTTTACTTTTGTATAAAATATTTATCTTCACACATATTATAAAGAGGCGTTATTAGCATATTGGAACGTATTTTCTAATGTCAGTTTGCTCCATATATTTTGACATATTCTGTTGGGCACTGTTTGTCCATATGTTATTATAGGTCAATGGTTCCAATATGCTGATAACGCCTCTTTATAACGAAGACCAAACGGGTGCCCGAGCTGTTCGGGCACCCGTTTTGACGGGGCCATTTTTCTCCGGCTGATTGTGAATACTTACTTATAAGAAATCAATGGCGTTAGGTGTGGGCACACGGCGGACACGGCCTATAAAAGCACGATTTCGAACACAATTCGAATGAAGTGTCAATGTTTGCGTGCGGGGGCGTCCGTACACTTGTAAATGTGTGTGTACCAGTACGCGGGCCAGTGATCCGCTCTCCATCTCCGGATGAAACAAATGACGGTAAGGGCGAGTTGGGCGCGAGTTGCGCGCCGGCTAGATTCAGGCGGGTGATTCCGTGGCCATTCAGTATGTAGTACTATTAAATATTCTGCGGTGCGTGTATTTACAAAGTTGTTACAAGTTTTATATCAGCTCGCACACTTGCAGTTATATCAGTTAGCAGCATTCAGCATGCAAAAAATATTATGATGTTACTAGCTTCGGCCCGCGGCTCCGTCAGCGTGGAATTCGGTTATCGCGTTCCCGCGGGAACTATGCGTTTTTCCGTATCTATCTCCATACCAAAGCCGTCAAGCGGTTGAAGCGAGAAGAGGTAACAGACAGACAGACAGAGTTACAATACAATACAGTACAAATACTCTTTATTAAACATCACACAATAGAGAAAAAATTGACAGAACCAAAAGATCAGGAAAACATGTTGTTAGGTATACCGCAGGCGGTCTTAACGCTAATAGAGCGATCTCTCCCAGACAACCTTAGTTACTTTCGCATTTATAATATTAATAGCTTCCGCCCGCGACTTCGCCCGCGTGGAATTAGGTTATCGCGTTCCCGCGGGACCTGCGCGTTTTTCCGGGATAAAAGTAGCCTATGTCCTTTCCCGGGACCCCAACTATCTACGTGCCAAATTTCATCTCAATCGGTCCAGCGGTTGAAGCGTGAAGAGGTAACAGACAGACAGACAGACATACTTTCGCATTTATAATATTAATAATATGGATAGCTAAAAATAATTATGTATTATAAATAAAATTAACATTTTGTGATTGCTCTCTCAGAAATCCTATCCAAAGGTTGTCTGGTAGATATCTCTATTACGCGATAAGACCGCCTGTTGTACGCCATACTTTTTGTGTAATTACATTATGTCTGTACTGTTCCTTTAATGTGGTGTGTTCAATAAAGTAGAGATCTTCTACTATCTATAGTCCCGCGCCTTCACATTTCAAAACGCTTCAATTTTTTTTTTATTATTTAAAAAGCACCACCAACACTCTCAACGCATAGTTGATGGCTGTCTCAGCACGCACACTAGTGTTGAGAGTGTTGGTGGTGCTTTTTAAATACATTGCAGCGTTTTGAAATGTGAAGGCGCGGGACTTTAGATAGTAGAAGATCTCTATATTGTATTGTATTCCTTCACAGTGTAAAACATGTGTTCATTAATTAGCCACGTGAAAGGAAGGATCTAAATTTTGCTTGTATCCTATCAGATCAGACAGAGAACGAAAGTTATCGACATAGCCCAAATAATAAGCTCTTTGAACTTGCAGTGGGCCGGTCACATCGCGAGAACTGCGGATAGTCGTTGGAGTAAACGCGTTCTTGAGTGGAGACCACGACAAGGCTAGCGAAGTGTAGGGCGCCCTGTTGCCAGGTGGAGTGACGATTTGCGCAAGGCCGGTGTAGATTGGATGCGGCACGCCTTGGACAGAGCTCATTGGCGTGCATTGGGTGAGGCCTACGTCCAGCAGTGGACTACTATGGGCTGTTGATGATGATGATGATGATGCTCCTATCAGACGAGAACCCAAATCCTAAAGACTTACCATGACAGTCTTCGAGTTCCCTCCCAATGAGTCTTGAAGCAGCCGCGTCAGTTTCGAGTTCCTATAGGGTATGTGGGTAGATTTCCCGTCGACCAGTGCAGAGATGACGTTTCCCAGGACTGATAGCGATTGGTTTATCTTCGTGGCTTCCTTGAGACGGGTGCCGGTGGCTTGGGTCTTGCTTTGACGCTCCGAGCCCTGGGTATTATGGAGAATAGTTTAATAGTAGTGTATGCAACTGTTACATAATGAATGGCCTTAATAACTCGATTTTTGGAAAAATAATATAGCCGACTACCAACAAGCTTTTGAAGTCACATTATATATTTTTTTAATCCGTTTATTAAAACCTTTATTTTGATAAATCATTTTTGGAAACGTTTAAAATGCCTCCAAAAGTTAGCCATTTTGTTTTTAGCGATTTTGATATACCCAGTGTCACTCTCACAATTAAGACGAATCTAACGACACCTCGCATGCTGAAATCCATCTAGCCATTTAGGCCACAGAGCGTGCCAAAGAAATATACATACAAAGATACACTAGAAAAACATAACCCTCCTTCTAGCGCAGTCGGGTAAAAACGAGTGTGTTTTTATGAAACGAGCCGTGACGTGAGGCAACTCTATATCCATGTGGTCGACACTTGTCGCCTGTCGACATGTCGACAACTCACCGCCAAGTCGACGAGGTGCAGTTTCCCCATCTTGACGTGCGTCTTGCCGTCGCCGCCGCGCTTGCTGCTCTCGACGGTGATGGAGAAGATGGCGTGAGAGCGTGACGACTTATGTTCATCGCGGTCGACACATGTCGCCACTCACCGCCAAGTCGACGAGGTGCAGTTTCCCCATCTTGACGTGCGTCTTGCCGTCGCCGCCGCGCTTGCTGCTCTCGACGGTGATGGAGAAGATGGCGTGCGAGCGAGACGACTCTATGTCCATCGCGGTCGACACATGTCGCTACTCACCGCCAAGTCGACGAGGTGCAGTTTCCCCATCTTGACGTGCGTCTTGCCGTCGCCGCCGCGCTTGCTGCTCTCGGCGGTGATGGAGAAGATGGCGTGCGAGCGAGACGACACTATGTCCATCGCGGTCGACACATGTCGCCACTCACCGCCAAGTCGACGAGGTGCAGTTTCCCCATCTTGACGCGCGTCTTGCCGTCGCCGCCGCGCTTGCTGCTCTCGACGGTGATGGAGAAGATGGCGTGCGAGCGAGACGACACTATGTCCATCGCGGTCGACACATGTCGCCACTCACCGCCAAGTCGACGAGGTGCAGTTTCCCCATCTTGACGTGCGTCTTGCCGTCGCCGCCGCGCTTGCTGCTCTCGACGGTGATGGAGAAGATGGCGTGCGAGCGAGACGACTCTATGTTCATCGCGGTCGCGCCGATGTGCCGGCTCTTGTTGCCGACCGCCATTATTTTCTCCAACTCGTCAGCGTTGTGAACAACGTAGCCTGCGAAGGAATTTTGGGAACTTTGATTTTTTATTCACCAAACTTCTACTTATTGTTCTTGACAGTTCTAACTTTACAAATATTTATATATTTATTTTTTAATAAAATAAAACATGTTTTTTTTTTATATTTAAGTGTTCATATTTATTTTTATTCAATTTGAATTTACCGCCGAGCTTTTTGGTGAAGGTAAACATCGTGAGGAAATTGTTTTTTCATTATACGAACATCCGTCAACCTTCACGAGAGAGGAATTTTGGCCGAAGGGAGTCGTGTTCCGTCGCTTCCGTGGAAGACTGGACAGCGATTCCAGAGTGCGCCTCACGACGAAGAAGCAATCGTGTTACTTTTTAAGATTCATTTTAATATGTATGTTAGTCTTTAAGGTATATGTAATATGGGCCTAGATGCCCGAAATAAAATTTATTATTATTATTTGTTGGTACATTTTCATGTCACGGGCCAATGGGGACCCGGTCGTTCGCATTCATGGGGCCGAAGCCAACATGAAGAGGCTTTTGGTACCTTTTACTATAAATATTATTATATTTTTTTCGCAACTATAAAAAAATGTCATTTGATACACGTGCGAAATCGGAAATTGTCATTTTCACTCGTCCCTCCCTAATGTTAACGTTCGCTTTCGCCCGCGCCAACATAACTAGGATAGTAGGTTTTCGCACTTGGATCAAAATGTACTATTCCCAAAGTTAAAACAAAGGGTCAGTTTACCGGTGAGGTCCTTGACGAAGACTCCGATGTCGGGCCTCTCTTTGACCTCGAGGCTCTGCTGCGGGTTGTTCCCGAGCAGGTCGCGGACCTCTTCGTTGTAGATCTCCAGGTACGTCACGCACACCAGGAACCTGTCGACGACCATTTTTTTTTATATTATATTTTACATTCTTAAGCTAGGTTTTTAGAATCACTATATATAAAACTTCCGTTACCGAGTGTCTAAATGATGACAACGCACAGCCGAAACTACTGGTCGTAGGAAGCTGAAATTTGACATGTAGTTCCCTTGGGGAGAGTAGGGAGCACTATAAGAAAGGATTTCCCGCTGAATTGGCAATACTGAGGTCTCCGAAACGAAATGAATGAATGTCCCACTGCTGGGCAAAGGCCCGACCCTCTGCATGAGAGGCGGTAGGTCGAACCACTAGGCCACCACGGCTTATAAATTGTGATCGTTAACGGTAAAGTCAGTCTAATCCCGAACCCTACAGCTCGTAACATTACTCACTTCTCGTCGTCCTTGGCGCTCGCTATGTGGCTGAATATGTGCGCGAACGAGTTGGGTATGATCCCGCGCACCTCCGGCGCGGAGTTGCCCCCGGCCATGGTGTAGGTTTTGCCGGTGCCCGTCTGTCCGTACAGCTCGTAACATTACTCACTTCTCGTCGTCCTTGGCGCTCGCTATGTGGCTGAATATGTGCGCGAACGAGTTGGGTATGATCCCGCGCACCTCCGGCGCGGAGTTGCCCCCGGCCATGGTGTAGGTTTTGCCGGTGCCCGTCTGTCCGTACAGCTCGTAACATTACTCACTTCTCGTCGTCCTTGGCGCTCGCTATGTGGCTGAATATGTGCGCGAACGAGTTGGGTATGATCCCGCGCACCTCCGGCGCGGAGTTGCCCCCGGCCATGGTGTAGGTTTTGCCGGTGCCCGTCTGTCCGTACAGCTCGTAACATTACTCACTTCTCGTCGTCCTTGGCGCTCGCTATGTGGCTGAATATGTGCGCGAACGAGTTGGGTATGATCCCGCGCACCTCCGGCGCGGAGTTGCCCCCGGCCATGGTGTAGGTTTTGCCGGTGCCCGTCTGTCCGTACAGCTCGTAACATTACTCACTTCTCGTCGTCCTTGGCGCTCGCTATGTGGCTGAATATGTGCGCGAACGAGTTGGGTATGATCCCGCGCACCTCCGGCGCGGAGTTGCCCCCGGCCATGGTGTAGGTTTTGCCGGTGCCCGTCTGTCCGTACAGCTCGTAGCATTACTCACTTCTCGTCGTCCTTGGCGCTCGCTATGTGGCTGAATATGTGCGCGAACGAGTTGGGTATGATCCCGCGCACCTCCGGCGCGGAGTTGCCCCCGGCCATGGTGTAGGTCTTGCCGGTGCCCGTCTGTCCGTACGCGAATATCGTGCCGTTGTACCCCTTCAAGACCTGCTCGACAATGGGGCTCGCCGTTTGCACGTAGATGTCCATCTGGGGACGAAGAAAGAGTCGGCTCATTTATTTATCCATATTAATAACTAGCTTCTGCCCGCGACTTCGTACGCGTGGAATTTAAAATTGCCGATAACTTTTCTTTCCGACATCCGATGTTAATCAAACGTAGCTTATATGTTGCTCCAAATGATGCTCTATCTACCCTTAAAAACTGTATTCAAATTGCTTCAGTAGTTTCGGAGATTAACTCTAACTAACAGACAGACAGACAGACAGACAGAAAGACAGAAAAGATTTCTAAAAATCGCTGTTTTGTGGTCTACCATACATCTTTAGACCCCCCTTTCCTTTTTTTGAACTTTTCTTTCTATATACAGACACGCCGTGTTCTGCTCTTTTATTATACTTAGTATAGATAATACAAACGAGAAGAGGCAAAATGGTTGGACATCTGATTAGACACGATAAGGTTTTTGAACGTTATAATGGAAGGTAAAATGGAAGGAAGAAGGGGAAGAGGTAGACCACCTAACCTAACCTACTTTGACCAGCTGAAGGAAAGAGCAAATGTCCCGTCTTATTACGACCTAAAAAGACGGGCACAGGAGCGAGACATGGCGGTTACTCCACCGACAAGAATCCTTTATTTGCAATTAGGTATATAAGTAATTGTTTATACATAAATCATAATATGTAAGTCCTTCTGCCTTAGAGCGTTATCACACTTTTTGTATGGAGGCGAACACGCCGCGAGTTCGCCGCGTACGAGTTTTGTATTGAAAAACGCTTTCAACTCGCTCGCAAATTGCAAGTGTGATAAGGCCCTTAAAGGCAGGATTTTCCTAGCTCAGATACAACTATTGTTACTGAACTTTATGTTAAGATTCCACTACCTATGTTACTTTAAGAAAATATTAACTGTTATATGAATAAATTTATTATATTATTATTATTAGTAACCTCTTCACGCTTAAACCGCTGAACCGATAGATGAAATTTGGTACGAATATAGTTGGAGTCCCAAGAAAGGACATCTAGAGGCGCTTGTGTCGCGTGAGGTTCGGTGAGCAGTGTTGCCAATTTAGCACATTACATGCCATATTATACGCTAAATTGGCAACACTGAGGTCTCCGAAACATCAAATGTCACAGTGAAATTGACACTAATTGTATTATGGAGTGTTGAAGCAAAGAATTGGTTCAAATAAAGGAGCGCAATCTTTATAGTTCCAAAAGTAGACATAGACACCAAATTCGGTAGTTTGGGGGCGCTGCGGTAGCCACCTAGGCGGATAGTCTGCAGTAGCGCCTTCAGATGGCGCTGCTGAGGTGAAAACGCAGCGAAAATGGCTGTGAGGAGAGTGTGTTTTGTTTTGTTGCTTATCAAATCCGCTGGACACGTTTTCAACTGTTTCGCCATATAAGATTGCGCTCCTTACCAAGACACATTCCACACTCCATAAATTGTATGTAACTTTGACATTGACAGCCAAACCTCACACGACAGTAGCGCGAACAGGTAGCATGAATACGGTGGTTTTGGAATTGGTCGGACCATCCATAACTTTGCTAGTGGCCTGGTGCTAGGTCCGTCCGCGATAGTACCACCGTCTTTCCCCGTTTGTATTTTTACTTGTAAATCCTATGTCTAATGATGCCTTACAAATTTATAGATTTGTAAAGCATTCCTTCCTTATCCGTAGATCTCCCTCTAGTGGGAATTCTCCGTAACCGTTTTTCTTTCTTGTCCTCCAATGAGGCTGGCAGTCACTTTAGTGTACTTAAGCCTCTATAAATATTTCATGATTTTAAAAAAAAGCTACGGAATTGGACGGACCATCCAAAACTTTGCTAGTGGTAGGGCCTGGTGCTAGGTCCGTCCGCGATGGTACCACCGTCTTTCCCCGCTAACCTGCCGCCAAATAGCAGTGCTCGAACTGTTATGTTGCGGTAGGAGTTAAGGCAGCCGGTGAAATTTCTGGCACAGAGGCATTCCATCTTTGGCCTTAGGGTAGGCAACGCATTCGAGATCTTATGGTTTCTTAATGGAGGATCATTGGATTATACTTATACACACTATATGACGGGTCGTCACGCGATAAACACTCGAAAAAGCCTATAGTTCATAGGATTTCGGTGTCCATGGGCCGCAGTGACCACTTACCATCAGGTGGGCTGTGCGCTCGTTTGCCTATACCAATAACATAAAATAAAACCACCCGTGTTTAAATTCAACAGTACAGTTGGCATGAATATATTATATTAGTTACGCCGACAAAGTGGTACTTACAATAAAACTTTGATATATTTTTTTAGGGCACCTCCCTCCCCTACTCGTAATGTGGGGATGTCTTTTTTTCTTGCGTACCCCATGATGTGTCGTTAAATAGGTCTTGGAAAAACATTGTGGGTTTGTTACAACCATTTTTTGATTAAACAATGCGTTTGTGGAATATTAAGCTTTAAAGTGCCATTTTTTTCCGCCCCTCCTGCCAGCTAAATGGTGGTTTTCAGACAGCTGAAAAAATTCATGGTAGTGGCATATATAACGCAGTTGAAAGGAAAACTATCACAGCTAAGAAGGCTTTACAAGTTTCCGGGTCATAGTCGATCAACTGCAAGCAAGCAAAAATGCGTAGGTACGGAAAAGTAAAATTCCATTATACCTCAGTATGTACTGAGCCGCAGGGGCGTCGTCGGGCGGGCAAGTCATACCGCAGCCTAGCTAAGATGCAGTCTTAGAAAGGTACTAAGGGCATCGTTAACTTCGGAACCCTATATATTGCGCGTGGCCCGACACGCACTTGGCCGGTTTTTACAAGTTTTATTTAAGGATATTTTATTTATTTATTTAGTTTTAGACAGGCAGCAATTCGCTGATGCGTCTAATAGAACATTACAGACCTAGGGTGGTGAATTCGTAAATGTCCCAGATCGCAGGTTTCTGTGGCCCGAACCGAAGGTGAGGGCCATAAATATGCGAACTGGGGCTTTACGAATTATCGCCCGTGGTTTGTCAAAAGTTTTACGTCTTGCCTTGGCCAAGAAGTGAGATTTTCTCTCCGCGTAGCGGGCAGAAAATCACACTTTACGGCCAAGGGTGATGTAAATTACATTTTCACTGTTAGAGTTCACGTCAGTAACACGATTACATATCATTAGTAGTATATCATTACAGTAAGTTTGGGGATTTCAATTGATCTCCTCATCTACTTTAAATTATGCTATATACTAGCTTCTGCCTGCGACTTCGTCCGCGTTGAAATCGGTTATAGCGTTCCCGCGTTGAGTGTTAAACTATAATAAATCTAATATATAAAATTCTCGTGTCACAGTGTTTGTAACCAACCTCCTCCGAAACGGCACGACCGATTCTTATGAAATTTGGTGTATATGTTCAGTAGGTCTGAGAATAGGACGTACCTAAGCTATTTTTCATACCCACCCAAAAAAACCAAGGCGGTACGGAGTCCGCTGAGTCAGCTAGTTATTCTAAAACCTTCCTCTTGAATCACTCTATCTATTAATAAACCGCTTCAAAATCCGTTGCGTAGTTTTAAAGATCTAAGCATACATAGGGACAAACAGCAGGAAGCGACCTTGTTTTATACTATGTAGTGATACTACGAGCTAAACGCCTATATTTATTTGTACACAGGCAATATAATCTAGCTAGTTGTCATACTACTACAGCCTATTTGCGTCCCACTGCTGGGCACAGGCCTCCTCTCATCACGAGAGGGTTTGGGCTATAGTCCCCACGCGGGCCCTTGCGGATTGCGGATTGGGGACTTCACACACATCTTTGAATTACTTCGCAGATGCTAGAGCTAGTTGTCATATTTGGGGAAAATCCTTTTAGCTGTTTTTACCCGTGCATAACTCGGTTGTAGGTACCGCAGTTATTTGTAATGCGACTCAAGGCGACCCATGGCGTCGCGTTCATAGATGACGCCATAGCATTGCGGGCGGGGTCAGATATCCAAGGCGTTTGCGTTCTGGTTAATCTCCACGCGACCTCGCCTAGCCATCTAGGCCAGTGGGTCGGCTCAACTAGGTCGAGGGCTCTCGCTCGCTCGCGTGCCGACGCCCCGAGAGCGAGCGGGACGACCTAACAAAGAACCGAGACGCGATGCTAGTGGTATCGATTCAGGCGCGGATGCACGTCGTTATGATGAATTCGGCTTTTGTTTGAATCTGTAGCAAGGCTCGTGTTTCAGTGAAATACCTCTAGGCTAAAGGTATATGTATATAGTTTGCCTTTCGCATTGTGGCACCTGAGGCTCGGGTATCGGATCCGATTCGCACTCAGAACACTTCATGTAATTCTTCCAGAATCTAGTACTTTTCATCAGCATCATATCGTCATACCATAATTAACTTTTTTCTCTCTCTTCGTTTCTCTTTACCATGTACCTACGTATATGTAAATATCTACGATTTTCATCCTTCACCAGCGCAGTCTGAATAGTATGATGGATGTATACATAATGGTTTTGTTTAATTCTTTTTGAATTGTAGGGCTCTTATACTATAAGTTATAAGTGATGTAGTGAACTTTTGTTGTTATATAACTAATTAGGTTAGTTATAAAAATGGGCGCAGCTGAAAATGCGCGCAAATGAGCGCTGTGGCTCCGGGCCACAGTATTATGCCGAGCTGTTACCCCTTTCGGCTATTAAACTTTAATTTTAGTTCCTTTTATTTAAAATGAGTTTATAAATTATTTTAATTTCTGTTGTTTCTTTGAAGTCGATTTGTATTTATTTTTGGTTTTGTGTATTTTGTTTTGTTCCAAATGGCCGAATAAAGATATTTCATTTCATTTCACTCCCAGTTTATTATAGTTATGCGAAATTCAATTTGAATTTACCACCGAGTTTTTCGGTTATGTGAAGTACCTAAGTTCCACGCACTGCGAAGTTGTTCAAGGGTGTGTTAAAGGGCTCGCGTGGGGACTATAGCCCAAACCCCCAAGCGATGAGAGGAGGCCTGTGCTGTACCCAGCAGGTGGGACGTAAATAAGCCGTAGTCCATATTAATATTATAAATGCGATCGTAACTCTGTCTGTTACCTCTTCACGCTTCTACCGCTGGCGTCGCTGGACCGAATTGGATGAAATTTGGTATGGAGATAGTTGGAGTCCCGGGAAAACGCCGCCGCCGGAAAGCGATAACAGAATTTCACGCGGGCAAAAGCTAGTCCATACTAATATTATAAATGCGAAAGTAACTCTGTCTGTTACCTCTTCAGGCTTCAACCGCTGGACCGATTGAGATGAAGTTGAAATTTGGCATGGAGATAGTGGTCCCGAGAGGGGTCCCGGCAAAGGACATTTCCCGCGGGAACGCGATAACCGAATTCCACGCGGGCGAAGTCGTGGGCTCACCGGGTTTTTCCGGGATAATAAAAAGTAGCCTATGTCCTTTCTCGGGACTCCCAACTATCTTCATACCCATTTTTTTATTTTTTTTATTTTACCAAAAAGAAAATACACGTTTATTACAATAATTATTTACTCGCCAAACTGTTACGTTTGATGGCGAGACGCGCTCGATTTTATCACTAAATACTTAATCTATTTATTAAACTATTGATCTATTATAAGCAAGGATTCATAATCAGCCGGAGAAAAATGGCCCCGTCAAAGCGGGTGCCCGAACAGCTCGGGCACCCGTTTGGCCTTCGTTATAAAGAGGCGTTATTAGCATATTGGAACGTATTTTCTAATGTCAGTTTGCTCCATATATTTTGTCATATTCTGTTAGGCACTGTTCATATGTTATTACTTATTATAGGTCAATGTTCATAACAAATTTCATCAAAATCGTCCCAGTAGTTTTCACGTGATGTGCGGTCAAATAAACAGACAAGCAGACAAAAAATAAAAATAAAATACGAATATGGGTATATATCATATATCCCTTATGTTCAATACAAACCCCTGCCTGCTATTATTAGAACAAATATTATAATAAAATCAGTAGACTTGTAAACAGCGTTGCCACCTGCGATAGCATAATGCCAGCATTATACTACGGCAAGGTTACAGCGGACTAAGTGCCGAGCGAGGTCCCATCGAGCGATACGGAAGGCGCGAAGGACAGACAGACCGAATATAACAAACGAATTACAAATGCTCTAAGGCGCATAATTTGTAGCGTGGACTATATTTTTCATTTATATTTTAGTAATAGCTTTTGAACGGGACTTCGCCGGCGTGGAAATGGGTTATCACGTTCGCGCGTTTTTTCGGGATAAAAAGTAGCCTATTTCCCAGGACTCGCTGTTCCACTGTCTCTGTGCTAAATTTCATCAATTTTTTGGGTGAAGTGCAGTGTCGAGGTTGGATAGCACACTGCCAGTAACATTTTGGTTTTTATCGGTATATCTACTTGTGTTCGGTAAATTTTCATCTAAATCGGTCTAGCAGTTGAAGCGCGAAGAGGTAACAGATAGAGTTCAAATCAAAACAATCAAATTATTCAGCAAGAAGGCCACATCTGGGCACTGTTACACGTCAGAAATGAATTTACCAGCGTTTCCAAGACCCTCAATTTGCTTCAGTAGCGGATCCAGGATTTTTGTGGGGGGGGGGGGGGGGGTTTGGCCCAGCTAAGCGAAAAAATAATGATTGGTCACGAGTACATTTCGATGATTTTGGATTCGTCACTGCTTTGCTTGAGAAGAAGCGCCGCAACAATCTCGGCAGGTCTTTTTTCAAAAATTCCACATACAAATTCACATTACTAACAGTTACTTTCCCATTTATAATATTACCAGAAACAAGGAAATTATATAGACTGTCAACCTCCTTATATTACGGCATACATCGGCCATATCCAGGGGCGCTACAAATTCTCGTACTTAGCCGGTACAGCGCCCCCTGGATATTGCTCACAGAATTCGAATTTTCATACAGGCCACTAGGCAGCGACATCCATTATCGCATTTAACATATTTCGGGCGTTCCCTGATTTGTTTAAAGGTTGTCATTCTAGGTTTACCTTGTTCTATGATATTACTAACTTCTGCCCGTGGAACTACTAGCAATGAAAACAGTGCCTTGTTTTCATTGCTGTTGAGTGCATATCTTTATTATATATCATCTAAATCAGTCGGCGGTTAGAGCATGAAGATATAGGTATAACAGACAGACAGTTACTTTTGCATTTGTAATATTAGTCACTATGGATTTACTACTAGACTCATCCGCGTAGGTTCCATTTTTTTCGCGTTCCCGTGGGAATTTCGGGAATCCCAAGGAACCTAGGTGCTTGCCAAATTTCAGCTTGATACGACCAGTAATTGGGTGAATCAACTTTTTTATGTCAATAGTTGCCATGGTTACTGTCCCCTGGGCCACTTTTAAAACTGCTATTCTGTGGGTTTAAATACACTAAATGTGGGTTTTTTTGCCATTTTCAATCCCTTCCCTAATGAATCACTTTCTAAGCGTCTTAGAATTCTATATTGTAACAGGTTTTCTAAGAAAACCCTCGCATTTATTTTCGTTATTCTGTCCCCTGGAAAACGGGACAGAATAACAACAAGAAATAGTTGATTGACCCAATTACGTCTATGCGACGTCAGTTAGTTACGAAAAAGTTTTATACATATTTATCATGTACTCTTTAGCCAGAAGAGAAAAGTATGCAATTTATTCAAGTTCTCTAATCACATGGGTTTTTATTTGGAAAATATTATCGTTCGTAATATTTGGTATTCCCGAAATGGGATGTAATAATATTTTTCGCTGAACTAAAAGGCACATTTCAAACGCCGCTGTAATAATTGTAGCAACACCGAGAACGGCAAGAATGTCAAATGGATGGAATTTCAGATGTCCTCGTTGGCTCGCTTTAGAAAGAAAACAACAGATAATGTGACAGCCACTGTTTCCAACAAAAATAAAGGAAAAAACATTTGCTAACATTATTTTACCAACCGACTTCACAAATGGAGGTTCTCAATTCGTCTGTACGTTTTTAAGGTTCCGAACCTCAAGAGGTAAAAACGGAAAATATTATAAATGCGAAAGTAACTCTGTCTGTCTGTTAACTCTTCACGCTTCAACCGTTGGACTGATTTGGATGAAATTTTGTATGGCGAAATCGCGGGCAGAAGATAGTTTCATTATAAAGCCCATACATTGCAAAAGTTAGTAAGTGCATTATTTTGGCATTAATTTCAGAGAGTAAGTGATACTTACGACCTGCTTTATCAATGTTTAGAAACTAGCGAAAAAAATCGATTCAACCAAACGCACTGCGCAGTACTCAAGACAACATCATGCGTCTCCAGTTTTCATTCGCGTCTAGACTTCAGGCATTTTCTTCATGTATGAACCATATTTATAGAAAATCCATTTCAACGGTGTATGTAAGGCATACAGTGTCTAACTGTTGAATTATGGAACAGATAACAAGTAGATAAGCGTGCCTGCGTACGAAGCAACCTTGGTCGCTTGTACACACCGTTTTAAGTCAGGGTTATTTACGAGGTTGAAATCGAGTATGTATTAGACAGATGATGTAGAATTTGATATGCACGGTATCAATTCTGAAACGAGGAATAATAAGAAAAGGATGTGAAATATCCAATTTCAAATACCTTTTGCGACGCAAAGCCGCATTTCTAAACAATCGTACTGTTGTGTTGAAATGGCGCTTTTATTTTCATGTAACTCTTGTCCAAGGTAATAAAAAAAAATAACGCTAATATATTTATTGTAATGATATTGAGGAGTGGGGCAATGGTTTTAAAAAAGTTATTATGTTATAATAAAAATGTACTAGTTTTGTACTTTAATTTTACTGTTAGTGATAGTTGTTAAATTCTTCTTGTATGTTTAAGTGATGTATCTGCCTATAATTGGCCCCTGCATCATCTCTCTAGCCTTAAGTTTATAACTATTAATTGTATCAATGTGTGGGCTGTTGGTAGTTCGAATATATAAATAAATGTAACAAAAAAAAAAGCCGTGGTGGCCTAGTGGTTCGACCTACCGCCTCTCATGCCGAGGGTCGGGGGTTCGACTCCGGCTCGAACCTCTAAGTTTACTTACGTTCGAAATTCAATTTGAATTTACCATCAGCTTTTCGGTGAAGGAAAAACATCGCGAGGAAACCTGCACGCATCTGCGAAGTCATTCAAAGATGTGTGTGAAGTCCCCAATCCGCACTGGGCCCGCGTGGGAACTTTAGCCCAAACCCTTTCATGATGAGGGGGGGCCTGTGCCCAGCAGTGGGACGCAAATAGGCTGTAGTAGTAGTAGTTATTTTGTCATGAAAATTGAAGGCAATATTTTTTGCCAAATGGCTTTTCAGATGTCCTGTCCAAATCAAAAATACTCAAAAACCGACGAGCTTGCATGAAGAGAGGGATGGGTGTGGGGGAAGGGAGCTTGGATAGCAGCAAGTGGCGTTCTATAGTCTCTGCCTAACCCAACAGGAAACAGGCGTTAGTTTATGTATTTGTAACAATATTATGTTCTTCCTAGTAAAGACGAAAAATTAATAACGTTTTTTTTATGTCGATGGTATAGGCAAACTAGCGCACAGCACACCTGATGGTAAGTGGTCACTGCGGCCCATGGACACCGAAATCCTTTGATCCCCCATTAAGAAACCATACGATCTCGAATGCGTTGCCTACCCTGAGGCCTAAGATGGAATGCCTCTGTTCCAGAAATTTCACCGGCTGCCTGTAGTAATGTAGAACTATAATAAAAAATTTAAACACTACATAAACAATTAGGTACATTATATATAACATCAAATAAAAGTGAAGTACCATCTGTCTCTAAGACCCAGTTGCATTCTTTTGAGCTGAGTCAAGTAAAATCAAAATAAACATTATATTTAGCAAACAAAATGTCTGACGCTTTGAGAAGCTGAGTAATAATATTAACAAATTACATCAATAGTACAAATTTCGACTACACACGATCATAGAAGGAAAATAAACAAGTGGTTTAAAATTAATAAGTACAATAGACCCAAGGAGAAATAGATTATTTATAACCCTTCATTGATACAAATAATTTAAGTTTGCTCCATATATTTGTCCTTCGGTCTATGAAATGAACCATAAACAAACAACAAGATTAAAAGTATTGAAAAACAAATCTTTCACTGTAATTAATGATCTCTCAAAATAGTATTGTCACTTTCTATCATAATTTGAATCTAGTTGTAAGTGAGAAAGGGACAAATGCATTTCTTATACTGTAAGGCTTGTGATACATATGCTTGTGGTGGCATGCCCGGATTAGCTGATATCAAATTATTTCTTGAAACTATAGCCAATCAAGCAACCCTGATATGCCAACCAGAGACATGTACATCAGAAGTTAAAGGTAATGCTATATCTCTTAAAATCTAAAATGGTATCTTCGTATCGTCGAATTCAGACGCAACGTTCCCGATGCATTTAGCGGGAGCCATCTTGCACCTGTGACGTCACAAACGCCTAAGGTTAAGCAAGATGCATTCGGAACGTAGCATCGAGGCGTCGTATGGCGTGAGTGGGGGTGAACACATTGATGAGCACATTATGACATCATTGCTGACAAACATTGAGACATTTCAAGATGTATGGTTTCGTTATTCGTTTATTTAATTTTAGATGTGCAGCAATATGCTGGTGCGTCTGAATCACATCTTCACTGTTAAGAGTTTATCTAGTGTAGTAATTTTGGTATTATTGTGGTTTGCTTACGAGTTTGGTAGAAATTTTTCAAATATAAGTTCATGGGTGTAATTTTTCATGATTATCTACTTGATTGTAACCTTACATCTTCAAAAATTACTCATTAAAAAAAATTCCATGCAGTGACAGGAATACATGATGATACATGCATCTCTATCTATGGCCTCAGCCATAACAATAAGTAACTATAACTGTAATTTCATTTATCATGATAGACATAATAATGCTTAACAGAAGATACACCATCTAACACAATTCTCTAACTAATACTAATTAGCAATGATGTAGAATTTTCTGTACATAACAGAAAAGTACCACAAATGCTAAAAGTGCAAATACCTAGAAGCAATTGACATCTTGAAACAACTCAATAAAATATAACCATTCCATACTTCAGAGTGAGACAAAGAACAAAGTAAATAGGTAACTCCCATTGCTACAAAAAATGCCTGCTGTGGAACAATGCCAAGTTGTTAAACCAATTTGAACAAAGACTACAAAGCAACGATTTTAAAACAATAAAGGTCCAAAATGTATTCAAAATGAATTACATGCATGTAATTTAGCTACTACTTGTTGTCTTATGTTGAATAAAAGTAGTTTCAGTATTATTTTTTTTGTTTGGATTATATCCTGAGTCTAACAAAAACTAAGTCAATGGGAATGATACAAAGGTACACTAAGACAAATACATAATAATATTTATATAACAACCTTTATGCCTGCCCCAAAAATAATACAGCAAGAAGAAAGAACTCAGCAAACAACTGATTATTATATTCAACCAAGGTAAAACAAATTGCTAGAATCCTTTCTTCTTAGCTAATCTATTATCATCTAAAACACATCAACATAATATGTAAAGGTTTTCTGCGGTGCGTTTCCAGAAGTCTCCGTAGTAAGTCACAGCACCCACCCACCATTCGACAAGACTGATGCGTGGACAGCAGCAGCCAAGGCAAATGATGGACGGGTAATGTGCGTTGCTTCAGTCTGTGTGTGCTTCCGCTGAATTTCCAACTTACCAACACTTGAAGTTGATGATGGTACAATAGTTAGAGAAGGTCTCAAGTTTAATACTTTAAAAGCTAATCACAATCCTCACTTGGTACATGTATTCCCAAAATATGACAAAAAATTGTAGAAATACAACAATGAAACAAATAAGTTTTGTAGAAAATATTCTACTTGAAATTAGGCAACACATGAGGACATGTGGTTGATGAAAGATTTAATAAGATTCTTGTTAGAAAATTAAAATAATTCTCATACAATTATTTGCAAAGAAATGAAAGTGAAATTTAACAGCCAAAGTATTTAGAGCGACGAAAATGAATGAAAGTGTATGACCAGACTACTAGAGCCATTAAAACGGACACAATTGTGTCATGTCATACAAGAGTTATCAAATGGAGTACCGATAACTTGGTATCAATTACTAGAATGTAGTACCTAACCTAGTTAGATAAAATTCTTCAGAGGTAAATTTGTGCTTGTAAAAAAACTCCATGAGACAATTTAATTAATACTTTGTGTTGAAATTATGTCACAGATTAATTTAAAGTCTTCTGAGTCACGGTTCTCGCAGTTTTCCTGTTTAGTCCGTAAAAAAAAAGACGACCGTTGCAATTTCGTCGGCGTGTGCAAATTCGTACCTGGCTGGTGTTCCAATCGAAGACGGCGTCATAGCCGTAGATACGCGCGGGCTCCGGCGGCGACACGTTCCGGCGCGCCACCGCCACCGTCCCGTTCACGCCATCCACAGAAACGCAGGAATACGCGCCCTCCAACTTCTCCCTCTCGTCCATCGGCCGGACTCGCACCACCACGCGCACATTTTCAACCGTCGCCGCAGAATCAGCCTCCTAAAATAAAACAACAGTTAAACACGTCCGCCGTCCACGAGAGCCAACGAACGTGTACGGCACTGTACGGCTGAAGGCTGAATCAATCCCCAGTGCGCAGTTACTATGTCGTAAACGCCTACGATAATGAGTGACCCTGAAACCGACGTGACTCATTTCTAAAACTATAATTATTATTATTAAACATTACTCAATCATTTCCGACCAACACGGCGTGCAGATGGAATTGCAAAAAACTCAAAATCGTGCATTAATTTACCCATGTGGTATTATAAGTAGTGTACGCAAACGAAAGGAAACGAGTTATGAAATCATCATGACACGATTTCCGGAAATCACATGATACTCGACGGTTATACTTACAGGCATTTCGACGACTCCACCTCGAAGCGATCGCGAAAATAATAAATTCAGTGAGCACAAAGCCGCGCAACGCGTACGTTTGGCAGATATTAGGAGAAAATCAATACTCACGACCTAGTTTTCGGTTTCCTATTTCCTTTTGAAATGAAATTGGAATGACAAGACGTTTTCGAGGACGTTGCCATGTAAAATAGAAAGGGAAATTGACTCCGACAAACAAGCGGTTTCCAATTGGAAGGAGTTTCCATTTCAAATAAGATTATCCACAAAGTTCCGATGAGGCTTGATCATGAAAATATAAAAGGTCATACAATCATGATTTTGTTATCTAAATCAATATTTTTAGAATGATTCATTTGCTAAAAAGAAATGAAATTTAATTTGTAAATCAGCGAATATCTTAATAGTGGCAACATTATTTACCGGAAGTTGATCCGTCACTAAAACTGCCCGTTTGAAGACCCTATAAGGTAGAGTACAGACGAAAAATGATAAGTTGGAATGGTATTTCGATTAATAATTACTAAAACTGTTTTATTAAAATTGCCAGGATAATTTTGCAAACAAAATTTGTTTTTTTGGTCAGTTGTAAAAAAAAATATTTAAAAAAGTCGGTTGTCTTGTGTACACTACTTAACACATAAGGTAATTTATTGTGCAAATTTCAGTTCACAAAGCAAGAATATTAAAATAGCTGGAATATTTTCACATAACAGACTTTATTGTTTATTTTTAACAATAAACCAAGATAAAAAGTAATAGTACATTCATAATGAAACTAACATATGTTCATAAACTTAAGTTAGTAAAACTAGCGAGTGAATTTGACTAAAACATGAAATTTTCCTTAAAAACAACCTTCAGCTGGAAAAGAAATGTCAAACTACTGATACTGACTGATGTTTATTTTTGTTCATAAAAGTTGGATTTAAATTCCTAGCTTGATGGCCTACGCGCATTCACGGGTATTTGCAAAATTATCCAGTCTACGCACAATTTAACTGAATGCTGCAATAATGTCTTCAGAGACTGCAGAGAGTCCAGGGGACCCTAGCCATATTGCGGTTGTCGACGTAGACGCAGTTGCGAACGGAGATGGGTCAGAGCGGGAGTTGTCTATCGATTCTGGATTCGAAGTCGCTTCTTCCTGTTCTGTGAATGCTACACCATCATCAGGCGTAGCCGTTTCGTCTACTAAGTTCGATGAAAATGTCTTAAAAATTGATACAAAAATGGTATCACACATCGGTGTATCAAATGAAATTTCGCCTTCACAGCCACGCTCCAGCGCCAGCTCTCCAGGAGCCAGCACTTCTGAAAACGTTACCAATAAGTTTTCGACTAGCCAACATGTACCTTACAGCGATTCCAATGATGATGTTAGTGCAAATGATACAAAAGCTTTGATGATGGAAACAAACGTGAATAGCATGCCTTTGACAAAGCAAACAGAAGTTAGTGTTTCAAATGATTCTGTAGATGAATCACAGACATATCTAGATTCCAACAAAAGTCTTGCAACATCAACAGTGAGTTTGTATGAGCCAACTGTTACAAATGTAGCAATTTGCAAGTCTCCATTCAGTAGAAGTGCAGAAAACATATCAATAGAGATTAAACCTGACCAAAGTGTAGATGAAGATGCTGTTTTGTCACTGTTTAAAAGTCAAAAAAGTAAAGTAAGCGCTACACAAGTTATAACGCATGAAAGTCAGGCTAATGTTGATCCCCGTTACAGTAGGATACCAAAAGAGATTTTGTCTCAGGACTTGGGAAGTATAGTAAAGAATGTGCACGGGATATTTTCATCAGTCAGCGGGAGCTTGAAGAGTGCATATACACACAGGGCCGGGCAAATACCGTACATGAAAACTGTTAAAGCTATACCAAATGGGAAAGTTATGAATGACATATTCGAAGATGACCAAATTGAAGACAAGATTACAAATGGGATTGAAAAAGAGAATATTGGTCTGAACATCAATAATGGAGCTTTGGCAGAGTCATTGCTAGAATCTGTGAATGCCGAGGAGAATTTAAATGGTGACGCAAAGGCAGATGTGATGCGGCTACAAATAGAGTCCTTAGAGAAACTTTTGGGGGAGCAGAGGAAGGAGAATGCAGTACTTAGAGAGAGAATTAAACAACAGACTGATGAGATGGTAGAGAAGGACCAAACTTTCAAGGAATTGGAGACTAAAATGGACTTGGTAAGTTGCAATTATTCATTATACCAAAGTCACTGAGCTTAAATCAAACAACTGAGAAAGGAACTGGCTTCTCTTTGGTTCTTTTACTTTGAAATTTGATGAATTATTATTATTCAATTGCCTTCTGTTGATTAGTGAATAAGAAGGTGGTTATTTATTACTTATTAAAATTTGTCTTATTTGTATGTTTATATTATACTGATTTCTTGGTAGGTCTATTTAAAAAATGAAATGAAACAATATCATGATGAATCACTATAATTGCATATGGAAATCATCTAAACAGTATCAGTAAAATGTTCTCAAATCATGACTGTGAATAACTTAAGCCAAGGCCAAGTTAAGTATGGAACTGTATTTTTCATCTCTCAGATGTCAAAACGCGTAGAGCAAGCGGAGCGCGAGAAAGACGCCGCGGTGATGCGTTACGCGAGCGTCGAGTGCAGTGCTATAGAAGCAAGGCGCGCGGCCGATACTGCGGCGAAGGCAGAGAAAGCCGCGATGGAAGAGGTCCAGCTGTTGAACAACAAGATACGCGCGGCCAGAGAGGACAAGCAACGGATCTGCCAGCTCTACGACGACAAGGTAAGGTACTCGTGTAATGTAACCTGCTTTTGACCGTGCGAGCGGAGGGAGTCCAGCTGTTGAACAACAAGATACGCGCGGCCGGAGAGGACAAGCAGCGGATCTGCCAGCTCTACGACGACAAGGTAAGGTACTCGTGTAATGTAACCTGCGTGTGGCCGAGCGAGCGGAGGGAGTCCAGCTGTTGAACAACAAGATACGAGCGGCCAGAGAGGACAAGCAACGGATCTGCCAGCTCTACGACGACAAGGTAAGGTACTCGTGTAACCTGCGTGTCGCCGTGCGAGTGGAGGGAGTCCAGCTGTTGAACAACAAGATACGCGCGGCCGGAGAGGACAAGCAACGGATCTGCCAGCTCTACGACGACAAGGTAAGGTACTCGTGTAACCTGCGTGTGGCCGAGCGAGCGGAGGGAGTCCAGCTGTTGAACAACAAGATACGCGCGGCCGGAGAGGACAAGCAACGGATCTGCCAGGTCTACGACAACAAGGTAAGGTACTCGTGCAACCTGCGTGTCGCCGTGCGAGTGGAGGGAGTCCAGCTGTTGAACAACAAGATACGCGCGGCCGGAGAGGACAAGCAACGGATCTGTCAGCTCTACGACGACAAGGTAAGGTACTCGTGTAACCTGCGTGTGGCTGAGCGAGCGGAGGGAGTCCAGCTGTTGAACAACAAGATACGCGCGGCCGGAGAGGACAAGCAACGGATCTGTCAGCTCTACGACGACAAGGTAAGGTACTCGTGTAACCTGCGTGTGGCCGAGCGAGCGGAGGGAGTCCAGCTGTTGAACAACAAGATACGCGCGGCCGGAGAGGACAAGCAACGGATCTGTCAGCTCTACGACGACAAGGTAAGGTACTCGTGTAACCTGCGTGTGGCTGAGCGAGCGGAGGGAGTCCAGCTGTTGAACAACAAGATACGCGCGGCCGGAGAGGACAAGCAACGGATCTGCCAGCTCTACGACGACAAGGTAAGGTACTCGTGTAACCTGCGTGTGGCCGAGCGAGCGGAGGGAGTCCAGCTGTTGAACAACAAGATACGCGCGGCCGGAGAGGACAAGCAACGGATCTGCCAGGTCTACGACAACAAGGTAAGGTACTCGTGCAACCTGCGTGTCGCCGTGCGAGTGGAGGGAGTCCAGCTGTTGAACAACAAGATACGCGCGGCCGGAGAGGACAAGCAACGGATCTGTCAGCTCTACGACGACAAGGTAAGGTACTCGTGTAACCTGCGTGTGGCTGAGCGAGCGGAGGGAGTCCAGCTGTTGAACAACAAGATACGCGCGGCCGGAGAGGACAAGCAACGGATCTGCCAGCTCTACGACGACAAGGTAAGGTACTCGTGTAACCTGCGTGTGGCCGAGCGAGCGGAGGGAGTCCAGCTGTTGAACAACAAGATACGAGCGGCCAGAGAGGACAAACAACGGATTTGCCAGCTCTACGACGACAAGGTAAGGTACTCGTGTAACCTGCGTGTGGCTGAGCGAGCGGAGGGAGTCCAGCTGTTGAACAACAAGATACGAGCGGCCAGAGAGGACAAACAACGGATTTGCCAGCTCTACGACGACAAGGTAAGGTACTCGTGTAACCTGCGTGTGGTCGAGCGAGCGGAGGGACTCCAGCTGTTGAACAACAAGATACGCGCGGCCGGAGAACTCTACCGACTTCAAAAAAGGAGGACTTCATCTGTATGTTCCATTTTTATCGTATTTACTGCGGTAAAATCTGCGTGGTTCCCATCGTTTTCCTTTCCCGTAGGAGTTTCGGAATTCCTCTCTTAGTGCTCCCTATGGAACTTGCCAAATTTCAACTTTCCACAACCCGTAACTTCGACTTTGCGTTGTATGTCAGTCACTGAGTAACGGAGGAGTTTATAACTACTGATTGATTTGTATTGTTTTGTTCTCAGTGCCATGATGTTCAGAATGGGGAGCGCGAGTTGTCTAAAGTGAGAGAAGAGATGAAGGAGCTGGAAGGAAGATTGAAGTGGACGCAGAGCAAACTAAGGATGGAAATGGACGCATATAAGGTATTCATATCTATCTATATACTAATAATAAGTCTGTAGAAAAAGTCGCGTCTGAAACTTGAAAATTAAAAGAAACTATCAAGTCGAGGGGACTATGTAAACGATACTGGACACAAAATAACGATTTTGAGAAGAAAATTATGTTTGTACGGATTTAACTCGAAAACTACTGGACGGTAAAATGCATAGTTCCCGCGGGAATGCTAAACGAATTCCACGCGGACTAAGTCGCGGGCATAGAGTTCCCATCTCCTAAAATGAAAAAGGCGGACTTTGCCCAGAAAAAAGCCGGACATTTTACCCTAAAAGCCGGACATCACCACAACTAAAACCCAAACATGAAATG
Organism: Aethes cnicana; assembly: GCA_963971205.1. Lineage (NCBI taxonomy): Eukaryota > Metazoa > Arthropoda > Insecta > Lepidoptera > Tortricidae > Aethes > Aethes cnicana. The sequence continues at coordinate 4,657,716 of OZ020298.1, read as the reverse complement.
AATCCCTTGTGAAAGTGATTTTAAAATTGAGTTTCCTTTGCCATTGATTTCGGCAAATCATTGCTTCGCTTGAGGCGCTAACAAAAAGCCAATCAAAAGCCGGACAGGCCGGACATATAAATATTTGGCCGGACACAGCTCGAAAAAGCCAAACATGTCTAAATACAAACAGATGGCAACCCTATGCGGGCAGGAGCTAGTATTGTATTTATTGTATTGTATTGTATTTTATGTGTGCATTTTGCAGGACAGCGCAGAGCGAGTTGAAAAGCTAACAGCTCAGGTTTCCGAACTGGAATCTGCCAAGGAAGCGGCCGCCGCCGGCGCCAGTGACTCGCTCCGAGCCAAACAACTCGGTAAATATCTAGATACGTGCTGACCCGGAGAACTTCGTACCGCCCCCGTTTTGCAGGATCCGCTAAGGTACATCCAGAGATACGACAAAACTTGACACCGTGTGAACGGGCTGTAACAGTCAGTCATGCGTGACGTGAGCTGTCAATGGGGACTATCGTTTCTTTGCTCGCCAGTTGGCGCCACTGTTGACTAAGGTCCAGAGGTATAGCTGTCAAAGGCGACTTTATAAGATCGGCGCCGAAACAAAGTTTTCAATCTTGAATCTCATTAAGTTTATCCATATTAATATTATAAATGCGAAAGTATCTCTGTCTGTCTGTCTGTCTGTCTCTCTGTCTGTTACCTCTTCACGCTTCAACCGCTAAACCGATTGAGATAAAATTTGGCATGGAGATAGTTGGGGTCCCGAGAAAGGACATAGGCTACTTTTTATTCCGGAAAAACGCATAATTCCCGCGGGAACACGATAACCGAATTCCACGCGGGCGAAGTCGTGGGCAGAAGCTAGTTAATTATAAATAACTATCATCATATCGAGTAGCAATGTAGTGGAAATGATTTTTTTCAAGCGTTCATATTCATCGCCAAATAATTCATATTTGCGATAATTTCACGAGGGAGATCACTTTTCAACAGGTAAATTCTGATTTATATCACGAAGCCAAAACCAGTGAAAAATGAATGTTATTGGACCTCACGCGACACTAGCGCCTCTAGTAGCAAATTCACACGCGATAGCCCCCATTGCGGAAGATGGTGGAATTTACAATCATGTCACTACGTGCCCATGTATGTTGATGATCTCATTACCCTCGAAACTTTGTCAAAGGTGACGTGATGTGAACTTGGAAGTCACTAACGCTCTGCCTACGCCGTAAGCGAACATAGGCGTGATGATATGTATGTCATCATCATCATCATTTCAGCCGATAGACGTCCACTGCTGGACATAGGCCTCCCCCAAGGCGCGCCACGCAGACCGGTCCTGTGCCACTCGCGTCCACCGCGTTCCCGCGACCTTTACAAGGTCGTCACTCCATCTTGTTGGAGGCCTACCGACAGCTCGTCTACCGGTTCGGTTCGATATGTATGTATGTTTGTATAATTAGCATAGTTGTGTTCCGGTAGGGGGTTAAGGCAGCCGGTGAAATTTTTGGCATAGAGGCATTCCATCTTAGGCTTTAGGGTAGGCAACGCATTCGAGATCTTATGGTTTCTTAAATGATACAATAATATACTTCGCCAGGTATGGCAGTCCGGTATTCTGTAGTAGTGTGGGTGTCACCCTAATGTCATTCGCACTGCTGTGTGTTGCAAGTGGTGTATTAAAATAATCCCCGAACCCCATGTATCTTGTGGGTTTCGTTAAATTATTACGTTAATTTGTTTTTAACTTGTCCCATTTTGCGTGTTCAAACAAGTAAATGACAATTGTAATGCGCAAATAATTTATTTTGCATTATAACGGCAGCAAATATTTCCTTCATTTTGTTTTATTGCAATAAAGTGGCAACTCGACTTTGACGTAAGGGTGACACGTCACCCGGATCGGTAGACCTTGTTTTCTTAGACCATGGTTTCTTAATGGGGGATCAAAGGATGTCGGTGTCCATGGGCAGCAGTGACCACTTACCATCAGGTGGGCTGTGCGCTCGTTTGCCTATACCATCGACATAAAAAAGTGACTTTTTGCTTTTTTTTCAGAACTCGATCTGAAAGAGAGCCAAGCGGCCTTGATCTTGTGTAGACACGAGAAAAGCGATTTAGAGCGACGCCTGGCGAGCTGCACTCAGCAACTGGAAACGTGTCGGCGAGAGCGAGGCAGCGCGACTAACGAGCTCGCTCGCACCAAAACCGAGGTCTGTGTTTCTAACTAGCTTTTCCCCGCAACTTCGTATGCGCAGAAATATTAAACGTAAAATCCCGTTTTTTTCCCGTTCCCGTGGGAATTTCGCAAAATCCTTTCTTAGCGTATGCTTACGTCATAACATCTACCTGCATGCCAAATTTCAGCCCGATCCGTCCAGTGGTTTGGGCTGTGCGTTGATAGATCACTATGTCAGTCAGTCAGTCACCTTTGAGTTCTATATATTTAGATTATTTTGTAGTGGTAGGGCCTGGTGCTAGGTCCGTCCGGGGTGGTACCACCGACTTTCCCCGCTAACCTGCAGCCAAATAGCAGTGCTTGCAGTGTTGTGTCCCAGTAGGGTGTTAAGGCAGCCAATGAAATTTCTGGCACAGAGGCATTCCATCTTAGGCTTCAGGGTAGGCAATGCATTCGAGATCTTATGGTTTCTTAATGGGCATTGATTTATTATAAGTAATTATTTACAATCAGCCGGAGAAAAACGGCCCGTCAAAACGGGTGCCCGAACAACGCGGGCACCCGTTTGGCGCTCGGTAAATTTGACACTTAAGTCTTATAGTGTTAGGTTTACTTTTGTATAAAATATTTATCTTGACACATACTATAAAGAGGCGTTATTAGCATATTGGAACGTATTTTCTAATGTCAGTTTGCTCCATATATTTTGACATATTCTGTTATCGAGGCTCACACCTCTAAGTTTACTTATGTGCGAAATTCAATTTGAATTTACCACTGAGCTTTTCAGTGAAGGGAAACATCGTGAAGAAACCTGCACGCATCTGCAGAGTAATTCAAAGATGTGTGTGAAGTCCCCTGTTCGTCCATATGTTATTTTAGGTCAATGTTAATGGGGGATCATAGGATTTCGGTGTCCATGGGCCGCAGTGCTATACCAATGATATAAAAAAAATAGCTCGCGACTTAGTGTTGAATCCAATTAGAGCGTCAGCGTTCGCTCTGGAACTATGCGTTGTTCCGGGATAAAAAGTAGCCAATGAACTTGCCCGGGACTCGAACTATCTCCATACCAAAGTTCATCTAAATCGGTCAAGCGGTTTAAGCGTGAAGACTTGAAGAGATAACATACAGACAGACAGAGTCATTCCATACAATAGTGTCGATGTCACTGTGACAATTGACCTTTTCGTTTTGAGAGGCTCATTTAGCCTGTAATATTGGTACATAATGTGCTAAATTGCCAATATTGCAGCTCGTTGTATGTGGTAGAGCCTTGCAATAATAATAAATTATTGCTCGAATCGGGCCGGCTCGTCTGGGGAAGTACCACACTCTCGCAGAATATCGGCGTGGAGTAATAGTTCGCTATTGCGTTTCGTACGGTGAGTGAGAGGACCGGGGGCCTCTCCTCTTCCCTATCCTTCTATCCCATCTTCCCTTATCCCATATGCCCTATCCTCCTCCCCTTTTCGAGATCGGCAAAGCATTGGTGACACTTCTCGTGTTACAAATGTCTATAAACGGCGGTGACCAGCACAGAAATATTATTGACCTAGAAGAAACAAGCGAAGGCGCTTGTATGAAAACCAAGCGTGCCGATTTCTTTGTCACCTACTAGCATTGATCTATTATAAGTAAGGATTCACAATCAGCCGGAGAAAAATGGCCCGTCAAAACGGGTGTCCGAACAACTCGGGCACCCGTTAGACGCTCAGTAAATTTGACTCTAAAGTCTTATAGTGTTAGGTTTAATTTTGTATAAAATGTTTATCTTGACACATACTATAAAGAGGCATTATTAGCATATTGGAACGTTTTTTCTAATGTCAGTTTGCTCCATATATTTACTGACATATTCTGTTAGGCACTGTTCGTCCATATGTTATTATAGGTCAATGCCTACTAGACATCAAGAATCGATGTTGATGGGATGGGTTCTTCTGTTGCCTCTCCAACTAGTGAACCGCCGCGTTGGATCGATTCAAAGGGGCCGATCAGAAATCGATTCTTTCGTTATCTTCTATTCGACTGAAAAAACATCTGTCAGCTAGAACGGCCCGACTGAGCGGAGTTTGGATTTTTGACAAAACTGTGAGTTTTTATGGCACGCGAAGTACGAGCATTTGTTGAGTCTACTTAATACAAGCCGTGGTGGCCTAATGGTTCGACCTACCGCCTCTCATGCAGAGGGTCGGGGGTTCGAATCCGGCTCGCACCTCTAAGTTCACTTATGTGCGAAATTCAATTCGAATTAACCACTGAGCTTTTCGGTGTAGGAAAACATCGTGAGGAAACCTGCGAAGCAATGCAATGACCGCACTGGGCCCGCGTGGGGACTATAGCCCAAACCCTCTCGTGATGAGAGGAGGCCTGTGCCCAGCGGTGGGACGCAAATAGGCTGTAGTAGTAGTAGTAGTAATACATAGTTTGTGGTAGCCACTTACCACCAGGTGGGCGTCAGCATGTTCGTCAATCGTTTTACATTTAAAAAAAAAACGTAGGACCTCGAGCGCCTCTAGCGGCTAGTGACCCTAATTTCCAACGTTTGCCCGCAGAACGAACGACTCCGCGATAGTAATTTGCGGTTGGAGGAGGAGGCGGCGGAGCTGGCGCCGCTGAGAGCGCAAGCGGCCCTCGCGGACACGCTCAGCGCGCAGCTGCAAAGGTATTGTTTGCTTTCACTAGTACATTACTACAGAGGCCGGGAAGGAGGAAGTTGCAGGCCGAGTATTATATACGGCCGAACGAAGTGAGGCCGGATAGTTACGAGGCCGACAACTTCCGTTCCCCGCCGATGTATGTATAGTGCTTTTCTCAAACATGCAATGAAATAAATAAATAAAGTAATATTTTATATTAGTAACATTAGTAACACGGCAACGGAGATCCGCTCCGTTTGCTCCGTGTGATTCGGCTACGTGTAATTAAGATACGTAGCTACGTGTACACGGAGATACGTATCTTATTTATACGTAGATCGGATCCAGTCGTGACCGTGACGTTAAGTGTAGATTTTATGCGTGTTATTAAGACCCCCGAATGTAATGCAGGGGCCGAGTTTTTAATTTCAGTTTCCATACTTTTGCATTTTAAATAAAAATAAAGAACAGAATAATACCAATATGTAATTACTTAAAAAAAACATCTGGAATCAAATCAATGCAAAGACCACGAGTATAACACATAATGCGAAGGGTCCGTTCGACACAAGCTCTCTTTCAACAACCGAGCGGAGCGGAGCCGAAGCCGAGATTCGCGGGAACGTAGCCGAATCCAGAAACGGATACGTATCTTTGACGTGACCGTGTAGTACGGGATCTTAGCACCGCCGGTGCTAAGGCTACGTAGCTACGGTTCCGCGTGTAACACGTATATCACAAGCACTACTAGCAACCCGCCCCGGCCCCGCTTTGCACGGGTAGTAAAACAACAAATTGTTCAGCAAAACCTTCCCCATTAACCCCTCTGTCTCTATTTGTGAAAATCGCCAGGGCCTTTATAATATTGTCTTATTGTCAAGAGAGTGCATGTTCACATATTTATGGTCACCTCTCCTGCTACGATATATCTGATGGCGACTATACCCAATACTATCTCGAAGTTAAACCAAATAAAATAAGTTTTTTCATAAATTAATTTTTTGGGACACCTTTTTATTGCTGACTGTACTTTTCTTTGTAAATCCTTCATCTACCCTTCAAGACGAATCAAACGAGCCCAAATTCGATAGGTTTTTGTAGTTTTATTAAGGAGTTCCTATGGCCACCTTCCAGCTCCATCATCAGAGCAGCTCCACGTCATCATAATATTGCATTGTCACGCGATTTACATATTCGTGCAAAATTTCAGCTCAATCGGAAATCGGAAAGTGGGTCAAAATTAACTTGCAAGATTCCATTACATAGTTACATACAGGTCGACCTAATAAAAGCGTGATAAAACACGGTGTATACTTTGCATTGACCTATAATGTACTATGGATGAACAGTGCCTAACAGAATATGTCAAAATATATGGAGCAAACTGACATTAGAAAATACGTTCCAATATGCTAATCACGTCTCTTTATAACGAAGGCCAAACGGGTGCCCTAGCTTTGACGGGGCCATTTTTCTCCGGCTGATTGTGAATCCATGCTTATGAGGTATGAAGATAGTTGGAGTCCCGAGAAAGGACATAGGCTACTTTTTATAAATATGTCTCAACATAAATATTTTATACAACAGTAAACCTAACACTAAGACTTAAGTGTCAAATTTACTGAGCGCCAAACGGGTGCCCGAGTTGTGCGGGCACCCGTTTTGACGGGCCATTTTTCTTCGGCTGATTGTGAATCCTTAGTTATAATAGATCAATGATACTTTGTAATGATCATCATTTCGTGCAGCGCCAACAGATGGCGCTGTGAACATCTAAATATGCATATTGCATATACGCAGTTGTCATATTATGTCGCGGTACTTGACGAATTTGATTTAAAATATGAGGGTGGCCCAGAAAACAGATAGCTGGAGTGTGAATATCATGTCTCTCGCTACAAATCGAAATAAAAATGCTCATTGCGATAATATTCATATTGAATTCGTTAATATCTTAGTTTTACTTGTTATTCAAGTTGTGGTAGTACTTCGATGATACGGGGTAAGTCGCTTGTGTTAAAGTACAGTGTTAATGAAGCCCTCTGAACCATAGTTTGCACGACCACGTTTCGAATTATCGATATACAGCGTAATTAACCTTCTTCTCTTTTAAATAACGGCTTCTGTCTATACGCAAGAGAATAGGGATGACGACAACTTTTTTCTTCTTTTGCACGTAATCAAACTTATACGGAGATATATTGAGTTGAAATGTTGCGTGACGTCACGGTTAGGTACGATTTATACCTAACGGTGACGTAGTTAGCCCCCACTCTCCAACTTTAATGCGTTTTAACTTGGTCATTCTTTGTTAATTTGATAAAACAAAAAACACGTGTCTAATATTTTTTTATTACCTGACTGACGGACTAATTAGAATTTCGATTTCTTCACCCTGTCGTCATCCCTATTTCGCCAATTTCAAGTAATTGACCTAGAGGCTCAAAGTCACTCAGAGGGCAATGGAAAGGGCTATGCTCGGGGTTTCTCTGCGTGATAGAATCAGAAATGAGGATATCCGCAGCAGAACTGGGGTCACCGACATAGCCCGAAGAATTGCGAACCTTAAGTGGCAGTGGGCGGGGCACATTGCTCGCAGGACCGATGGCCGATGGGGCCGGAAAGTTCTCGAGTGGCGCCCGCGAACCGGGAGACGAGCTGTCGGTAGGCCTCCAACAAGATGGAGCGACGACCTCGTGAAGGTCGCGGGAAACCGGTGGAAGCAAGTAGCACAGGACCGGTCGGAGTGGCGAGCCTTGGGGGAGGCCTATATCCAGCAGTGGACGTCTTTCGGCTGAAATGATGATGATGATGATGATGACCTAGAGGCCGAGCAGTGTATGGTAATGACAAATACGGTATTATAGATATATCAAGTACCTAAATGTGAGGGAACTCGACAAACGACATCCATCTTGAACGACGGCCATTGAGCAATCCCCAGCCTAACCTTTACTGCACACGCGTTTCTTTGTTCACCTACTTAGTAACAATAAGACGGACGTAAAAACCCAAAAAGTCTATTTAGACTATTCAGGCCTATTTGATGCGTATATTCATGGACTACCGTCGCGATACGCCGCAATATTAAACACGTGTTTTTGATATACTTATGAGATTTGGTTTCTTAAAGGATTTCAGAAAAAAGAGGTTATCAATTCGATATTTACATGTATGTAATATTATTTACACCTGTATGATTTGCGCTTATGATAGTCTAATTTTGGGCTTTCAAGCAGATATACAAAATATTGTAGGTGGTCGTTTTCGAGACCTTTGAAGGAGGTTATTTCTTCCGTTTTAAGATAATTGGTTCAGCAGTGTGAATATTATTAGCTCTTTTCTTAACTATGTTATGTTATGTTACTTCACTTGACGCTGTCGTCGAGTTAGTCTTTAAAACATAGCGTACCAGCTTCTGCCCGCGACTTCGCCCGCGTGGAATTCGGTTATCGCGTTCCCGCGGGAACTATGCGTTTTTCGGGATAAAAAGTAGCCTATGTCCTTTCCCGGGACCCCAACTATCTCCATGCCAAATTTCATCTCAATCGGTCGAGCGGTTGAAGCGTGAAGAGGAAACAGACAGACAGACGGACAGACAGAGTTACTTTCGCATTTATAATATTATAAGAGGGTTTATCCCGAAAGTTGGCAACGTCGCATATAGCTGTCAAATGTTTCGCTGTTTTTATTAATTTCTCAATATTGCTGAATTAAAAAGGAAGATATCATTCTATGGTTGAATGACGCGTCTCGTTTTATATTTGTTGGTTAGGCGTTCAAATGATAAGGTTACATTAAAATGCAATGGAAATGCGTTCGGCTCACCATCTAGCTTCAAGTAGCGGAGCAACTGCTAAACGGTTGGGTAATCGGGGTTCAGCCACTGGACGCTAGATGTCGATCTAGTGTTAACCCGGGTTTCGGAGCACCCACTACAGTCTAGACTCTGCCATTCTTCTTGCATAAATCCTCTATGTTTTAATATACCACTTGCACAACACACGGCAGTGCGAATGACGTTAGGGTGTCACCGACACTACTACACAATACCGGACTGTCATACCTGGCGAAGTATATTATTGTATCATGCATTGCATTATGTATTTGTGATAGGGAGACAGAGCGCGCCGCACAAGCGGAGGAGGCGTTGGGTCGCGAACGCGCACGCGCCGAAACGTGCGCGCGACGCGAGGCCGGCGCGCTCGAGCACGCCGCGCGCTTGACGGCGCAGCATGTAGCCCAGCGCGCGAGGGTCAACCACACCGACGCGCAGGTAGTTATTACTGGACAGCATATAGTGAAGGCATCTAAGGCCATAAGCCATCAGATGGTAAGCGATCAATATGGTTTATTGACATGAGATTTCAAATGCGTTGCCAACCCTGAGGCCCAAGTTGGAATGCCTCTATGCCAGTAATAGGGATGACGACAACTTTTTTTTTTCTTAGCCTATCAGGAAAGTTATTGAAAAGTATTGCACATTTTTTTTCTTTTTTTCACGTAATCAAACTTATACGGAGATATATTGAGTTGAAATGTCGCGTGACGTCACGGTTAGGTACGATTTATACCTAACGGTGGCGTAGTTAGCCCCCACTCTCCAACTCTAATGCGTTTGAACTTAGTCATTCTTTGTTAATTTGATAAAACAAAAAATACGCGTCTAATATTTTTTTATTACCTGACTGACGGACTAATTAGAATTTCTATTTCTTCACCCTGTCGTCATCCCTATTTCACCTGCTGCCTTACCCCCTTAACGGAACACAAGAGTGCGAGAACTGCTATTTGGCTGCAGTTTAGCGAGTAAGCCGTGGTACCGTACCCTAGTGGTTTGACCTACCGCCTCTAATGTAGAGGGTCGGGGGTTCGAATCCGGCTCGCACCTCTGAAATCCATATTAATATTATAAATGCGAAAGTAACTCTGTCTGTCTGTGTTTGTCTTTTACCTCTTCACGCTTCAACCGCTGGACCGATTTGGGTGAAATTTGGTATGGAGATAGTTGGAGTCCCGGGAAAGGACATAGGCTACTGTTTATCCCGGAAAAACGCGTAGTTCTTGCGGGAACACGATAACCGAATTCCACGCGGGCGAAATCGCGGGCAGAAGCTAGTAGTAGTTTGTGTCAAATTCAATTAGAATTTACCACTGAGCTTTTCGGTGAAAGAAAACTTCGCGTGGAAACCTGCACGCATCCGCGAGGTAATTCAATGATGTGTATGAAGTCTCCAATCCGCACTGGACCCGCGTGGGGACAACTACAGCCCAAACTCTCTCGTGGAGGGCTTGTGCCCAGCAGTGGAACGTACTCGTAAATAGGCTATTGTGGTGATGTGATATTTAGTGCAAGTCGATCTTAGTGTTTATTCTTGTGTATTTCTAGGCGCAAGCGCTCTCGGCGGACAACGTGTCTCTGCGAGAGCGCGTCGCGACACTCGAGACCGAGTGTCAGCAGTTGCAGACATCGCTAACGGAAGAGACGGACAGACGGCACAAGGAAAATCGGGTGCTGGCTAGGAAGGTCAGTTAATATTTATGTGTTAATGTTTTTTTCCGTACAATAAAAATCTAAATTACATATCAGTCTCAAAAAAATCATAATCATCTTAAGACTTTTGATTTTACTAGCTAACCGGGCGAACTTCATACCGCCTAACAGTCAATGAATGACTTGAGCCGTCATTTGCGGAAACGATTTTTTTACTGTATAATTTCTCGCTTGTTTTTTTTTTTTGATATTTTATTGGTTACTAGCTTCTGCCCGCGACTTCGCCCGCGTGGAATTCGGTTATTGCGTTCCCGCGGGAACTATGTATGCGTTTTTCCGGGATTAAAAGTAGTCTATTGTCCTTTCCCGGGACCCCAACTATCATCATGCCAAATTTTATCTCAATCGGTCCAGCGATTGAAACGTGAAGAGGTAACAGATAGACAGACAGACAGACAGACAGACAGATTTACTTTTGCATTTATAATATTAGTATGGATTATCCTATTCGGGGAGAACGCATTTATCCGGGATGAAAAGTAGCCTATGTCCTTTCCCGGGACCCCAACTATCTCCATGCCAAATTTCATTTCAATCGGTCCAGCGGTTGAAGCCTGAAGTGGTAACAGACAGACAGACAGACTTACTTTCGCATTTATAATATTAGTATGGATATGGATTATAATATGGATTTGGGATGGATTTACTTTTATCCGCACTGGACCCGCGTGGGGACTATAGCTCAAGCCCTCTGGTCTGTGCCCAGCAGTGGGACTTAAATAGACTGTAGTTTTGGTGGAATTCAGTATTGGCCCCTAGTTCGTTCGTATGTTCAAAATGTACACTTTGTTTCTACATTAGGTGGCAGAGTTACAAGAAGAACTCGCAGAGCTGACCAAACAATTTGAGTGGGAGAAGGGAGAGAATGCGGTCCTGAAAAAGAAGCACGCGAGCGCGACCAAGGTTTTTATAACATTTCGCCCTTTTAACTTTGCCGTAGTCGGGGAAAAATACGTAAATATTATGAATTTAGTGATCAATACAGCTAGAATTCCTTTCGATTTTACTTATACAGTCGAGTTCCTTAATACGTGTATACACCTTGTAGCAAAAGCGTGTGTATAATATTGATCTATTATAAGTAAGGATCACAATCAGCCGGAGAAAAATGGCCCGTCAAAACGGGTGCCCGAACAACCCGGGCACCCGTTTGGCGCTCAGTAAATTTGACACTTGAGTTTTATGGTGTTAGGTTTATTTTTGTATAAAATATTTATCTTGACACATACTATAAAGAGGCGTTATTAGCATATTGGAACGTATTTTCTAATTTCAGTTTGCTACATATATTTAGACATATTCTGTTAGGCACTGTTCGTCCATATGTTATTATAGATCAATGGTGTATAATAGGGATGACGACAGGGTGAAGAAATCGAAATTCTAATTAGTCCGTCAGTCAGGTAATAAAAAAATATTAGACACGTATTTTTTGTTTTATCAAATTAACAAAGGATGACTAAGTTAAAACGCGTTAAAGTTGGAGAGTGGGGGCTAACTACGTCACCGTTAGGTATAAATCGTACCTAACCGTGACGTCACGCGACATTTCAACTCTATATATATCCGTATAAGTTTGATTACGTGAAAAAAGAAAAAATACGTGTCCTATACTTTTCAATAATCTTCCTGATAGACTAAGGAAAAAAAAGTTTTCGTCATCCTTATTATACTGGCGATATCTACGGTAATCGACATATCCACACTAGAATGCTGCTTATTCACATAATAAAAATTAATTAATATTGTCTCAATGACGTATTTTGATCGTTCATAGGAGCTCAACCGCGAGTTGCAGCGTACTCTGAAAAGATGCGAGCAACTCGAGGCGAAGCTACCACCGCCCGACGCGCCGTCCACTAGAACAGGTAATAAATAAATAAATAACTTGGAACATTTCACACAAATTGACCCAGCCCCAAACTAAGCAAAGCTTGTACTATGGGTGCTAGACAACGATATAAATACTTATATAGAGAAATACATACGTATACATGGTGGGTCAGAAAATATGGCAAATAATTAACGCACAGTATCGGCTATCGATTCTAAGTATATTGTATAGGTATTTAATTTTTTTTCAGTTAATAAAAAAAATATTTTGTATAGGATTCAGGCGTCGCTCACACAACCAATCCCATATACATTTTTTTTTTACCAACTCAAAAAAAATTAAAGACCTATACAATATACTTAGAATCGATAGCCGATACGGTGGGTTAATTATTTGCCATATTTTCTGACCCACCGTGTATAAATACTAAACATCCATGACTCGAGTACAAACATTTGTGCTCATCACACAGAGTTTGCCCCGAGCGGGATTCGAACCCGCGACAGTCGAAACAGCGGGCCACTACCAACTGAGCCAAACCTGTCGTCAGAGGATCACTTTAAGAGGGTTTACTCCGAAAGTTGGCAACGTCGCATATAGCTATCAAATATTTTGCTGTTTTCATTAATTTCTGAATATTACTGAATGAAAACATGAATTATCGCTCTATGGTTGAATAAAAAAATAAGTATGGCTACCGACAGTAACCATAGGAACACGGATTTTTTAGTATTATGGAAGTAATATCTTTTGAAAACTTTCCATCGCATTTTCCATGCATTTTAATGTAATCTTATTATTTGAATACCTAACCAACAAATATAAAACGAGACGCGTCATACAACCATAGAATGATATATTCCTTTTTAATTAAGGAATATTGAGAAATCAATAAAAACAGCGAAACATTTGACAGCTATATGCGACGTTGCCAACTTTCGGAGTAAACCCTCTTAATGTACAAAATCTTTGATATTTACAGGCTCCATAACTTCGCTGAGTAGTAGCGAAAGCGCCCCTCAAGAGGAAAGAATGCAGAACGGACATTCGGACCCCCTGCCCGAAATACAGGTATGGTATTTTCAAGTTATCTTAATTCTTACTACTACAGCCTATTTGCGTCCCACTGCTGGGCACAGGCGTCCCCTCATCATGAGAGGGTTTGGGCTATAATTCCCCACGCGGGCCCAGTGCGGATTGGGGACTTCACACACACCTTTGAATTACTTCACAGATGCGTGCAGGTTTCCTCACGATGTTTTCCTTCACTGAAAAGCTCATGGTAAATTCAAATTGAATTTCGCACGTACGTAAACTTAGAGGTGCGAGCCGGTATCGAACCCCCGACCCTCTGCATGAGAGGCGGTAGGTCGAACCACTAGGCCACCACGGCTTTTTTTTCTTTTTTTGGCCACATAGGGGCACTTTTACACGTCAGAAAAATAATTTACCAGCGCTTCCTACACCCGTTTCTTGAGAAGAAGCGCCCCAACAAACTCAACTGCGGCTTTTCTTTTTCAAAAATTCAAGAGCCGTACTCTTGTCGGTACAGTAACTAGAGAAATGAATACCGAGTATATTATGGACCCCATGGTCCGTATTTACTTCCACTGATGATGATGATGATGATGATGACGACGACGACGACGACGACGACGACGACGACGACGGCGATGATGATGATGATAATTCAACTTGAACTACAAAGCTTAAATGCCTAAATGGATTTTTTGTATTCGGATGGTAGGTATAAAGAAAAGTGACTATGCATACTTTGTTTCTTCATAAATTTATTAATAATTGTTGTCTTTGTTTCTTAATAATTCAAATTCACATTGGTATATTTTTATTTGTCTCCATGCTGAATAGGATTCTACGCAATATAACACGGTAAGTGTCAATATGATCGTTTTATTTTTCAGATTAAAGAGGCCAGCATTTTCAATAATATTATGCATAAGGTGCGGATTCTAATTTCTGTAGTAACACTAAGATCATGCATAATAGTTTCTCGGCCATAATAAGTACTCGTCAATTATAACTAGGTTGTTTCTAATAGCGTCATTTTAAATAGAAACTGGATTAGAACTCGATGTATATAGAAAATAGCAGTTTGAATGTAATTTTTAGTACGGATTTTATTGCAAAGGGGTAGTGTAAAATTAATAGTAATCATTAGAATCTTATGTCGGTCATGATTTGATTACGTTTACCTGGTAACAAGTGGCTTTTCACGTCTAGAATGCACAGCTGTATTGTCTAGGAAGGTAAGTTCCTCTGTAGACCACATTTTGCTTTCCATTAGGTAAAAAATCCTCAGCTTTGAAAATGGTAAAAAAACCTACATCTGGTGGATTTAAACCCTAAAAAACATCACATTAGCGATTCAGGAGGCCATAACCATGGCAACATTTAGAACATGAACGACTTCGTACCGCCTTAGATTTTTTTTTTGGGTGATTATGAAAAATAGCTTACGTCCTATTCTCAGACCTACTGAACATACGCACCAAATTTCATAAGAATCGGTCCAGCCGTTTCGGAGGAGCTTGGTTACAAACACTGTGACACGAGAATTTTATATATTAGATTAGACATGTATTTATTTGTTGTTTTAGGTGCGTGAACCGGACCGCCAAGCCTTGATCGAGCGGATCGTGTCCCTACAACGCGCGGCCGCGCGGCGCGCCGAGCGGTGCGAGTTTCTAGAGGAGCATTCCCGACAACTCACCTCCGAGCTTAGAGCTAAGGTACGACTCATCAGTCACCTCTTACCATGTCCATACTAAGTATACGAGGGCATTATTTCTGGAAGAACATTCCCAACTCACCTCCGAGCTTAGAGCTAAGGTACGACTCATCAGTCACCTCTTACCATGTCCATACTAAGTATACGAGGGCATTATTTCTGGAAGAACATTCCCAACTCACCTCCGAGCTTAGAGCTAAGGTACGACTCATCAGTCACCTCTTACCATGTCCATACTAAGTATACGAGGGCATTATTTCTGGAAGAACATTCCCAACTCACCTCCGAGCTTAGAGCTAAGGTACGACTCATCAGTCACCTCTTACCATGTCCATACTAAGTATACGAGGGCATTATTTCTGGAAGAACATTCCCAACTCACCTCCGAGCTTAGAGCTAAGGTACGACTCATCAGTCACCTCTTACCATGTCCATACTAAGTATACGAGGGCATTATTTCTGGAAGAACATTCCCAACTCACCTCCGAGCTAAGGTACGACTCATCAGTCACCTCTTACCATGTCCATACTAAGTATACGAGGACATTATTTCTGGAAGAACATTCCCAACTCACCTCCGAGCTAAGGTACGACTCATCAGTCACCTCTTACCATGTCCATACTAAGTATACGAGGGCATTATTTCTGGAAGAACATTCCCAACTCACCTCCGAGCTTAGACCGAAGGTACGACTCATCAGTCACCTCTTACCATGTCTATACTAAGTATACGAGGGCATTATTTCTGGAAGAACTTCCGTCAACTCGCCTCGGAGCTTAGAGTTAAGGTACAACATGCTAAAGTGTCCCACTGCTGGGCACCTTTTGTCACGAGAACCCCACTGTAGTCCTCGCAGGGTGCTAATGAGTGCAGTGAAAAACGTCATTAATTAAATCATGAAATCATGATTACTTCAAACCAACCAAAGTAAAATTTAAATTACGATTTAAAAATAAGTATCTATTTCGTTTGACTTATATTTAAGTTAAGTAAAGTAAAAAAAACCTAAATTGGCGATTTTCAAGACGATTTTTTTTTCAGTCGCGCCTCTTGCGGCACCTTTTGCCGACGCTGCCGGCGCAAGCGCTTTCTTCTACAGCCAGCGACTCTAACAAGGTAAATGAAATATCTATACTAATAATAAGTCTCTAGTCGCGTCTGAAACTTGAAAATTAAAAGAAACTACCAAGTCGAGGGGACTATATAAACGATACTGATCACAAAATAGCGATTTTTAGAAAAAAAAAATATGTATGGATGTGTGTATGTATGTATGTGTGTGTATGTATGTATGTGTCCGGATTAAACTCGAAAACTACTAGACGGATTGCAGCAAAATTTTCTGTGGGGGTAGTTCATAACACTGGTGAACATATAGGCTTATTTTTAATCCCGGAAAAATGCACAGTTCCCGCGGGAATTCGTTAATACCATTTAACGAATTCCACGCGGACGAGATCGCGGGCAGAAGCTAGTCTGCCATATATCTACCAAATATCAACCTCAGCCTCTCAGATTATCATAAATAATATTGTGTTCTGTCAAATGTTTATACTCTTACATTATTGAAATTTTTATATGTATTCATTTCACTTCCAACTATTTATTCACGCCGCTATAGCCGATAAGGAGATTGACTAAGGTGCGTATTAATAATGCAATGAATATGTAGAATCCAATTTGAATATTTAAATTATTGTTTTTTTTTGTTTCTACCCATTGATCTATTATAAGTAAGGATTCACAATCAGCCGGTGAAAAATGGCTCCGTCAAAACGGGTGCTTGAACAGCTCGGGCACCCGTTTGGCCCTCGTTATAAAGAGGCGTTATTAGCATATTGGAACGTATTTTCTAACGTCAGTTTGCTCCATATATTTTGACATATTCTTTTAGGCACTGTTCGTCCATATGTTTATTACTTATAATGTCAATGTTCCCTTTTCCATGAACTAGGCCTTAATAGTATAGTAACACAGTCATTGTCGTGTTTAGAAAGAGATCGCGCGGCACGGCGGGGGCGCGATGGCCGCGCTCTGGGGCGGCGACCCGGGCGGGCTTACCCTAGAACTTTCTATCGAGATGAACAAACGACTGCAGGCCGTTCTAGAAGACACGCTGCTCAAGAACATCACCCTCAAGGTAGGTCGATGCAGATTGGGCGGACGGATTTAGCCGCCGGCGCACCCACACTGGCTGTGTGGTTAAGAGAGAGAACGCGGAGAGAGAACGCAACCCTGCGACGCTGCGGTGACGTGATGATTTATTTATATTCAAAACTAGCTGACCCGTCGAACTTCGTACCGCCTGACAGTCAATAAATGACGTGAGCTGTCAATTGCGGAAGATGGTGGATGCGAATTTATTTTAAATCATATTTTCTGTAAAAAAAGGGTCTAGCCGCAATCCTATAGTGAAACTGCCCCTGGCTGAAATGTATACCTTTCTTAGAAGCGTTAATTGGTCTTATTATAAGATATCATTTTACAATATTTCAAGTCTGGATTCCCCTTGGTTTGGATAAAAAAAAAAAATATAAAGTAACTCTGTCTGTCTGTCTGTTACCTCTTCACGCTTCAACCGCTGGACCGATTGAGATGAAATTTGTCATGGCGATAGTTGGAGTCCCGGGAAAGGACATAGGCTACTTTGTATCCCGGAAAAACGCATAGGTTCCGCGGGAACGCGGTAACCGAATTCCACGCGGGCGAAGTCGCGGGCAAAAGCTAGTATGTTATAAGTCTGTATTTTTTTCTTCGTCATATTTTCTTAGATATTATTTATTGAAAGGTGTTTAAATATTACAGGAAAACATGGATACGCTTGGAGAAGAGATCGCGAGGCTAAAAGGACAAAAAAACATTCCCGAGACCAAATAAATTCTACTACTAACTGAATGACATAGATAGGAAAATAATGTTAAAGTCATCGTGTCTAAAATAATGTTTAAATCTGTCAAATTAGCTATCAATATTGGAGAGCATTTGTAAGATAAAAGTCTATGGTGAAATGTTAGATGTTTTCATGTTTATTTAAATACCTATGAAGGTGATATAAATAGATAAATCACATAGTCAAAGATATGTACTCTGCCAAAGCGTCGATACTAATTATACAGCGACTTTAGGTCCCACACATACAGTCGTAATTCCGTAACGGAATCCCACAACGGAATTCCGAACGCATGCCCGCCATACAAAATTGTACCACACACATTCAGTTCGGGATTCCGGAAAACTACTTCGTGTATGAGGCAGATCTATACATTTTGTATGGCCGGTATGCGTTCAGAATTTCCGAATAGGAATTCCGTTGCGGAATTCCGTTACGGAATTACGACTGTATGTGGCGGGCCTTAGAGTTGCTGTATACATATTTTGTTTAGTCGGATACATATCTTTGCTCTTGACTGTACTCTTATATCTATTGAAATATTCAAAATATTTACGTCTTGGCTCCTCCATTTGAAATGGGAGCAGTTCTTTGTAATGATACAAAAGAAAAAGTTTATTTATTGAAATGGTGGTGAATATAAAGATACACATTAACATCTCTAGGCTTTAAAGGTTAAGTTGAAATTACCAACCAAAGTACCTGCTAATTTTATTTATTTATAAAGACTGCGCGGTACTTACTTTACGTTTATTTATTTTTATATTAGTGAAATGTTTAACTTTATCGCATTATTATTTTCACTTGCATTTAACTGCTATGTATGACTAATGACGTATTATATACCGCCTTGCTTTTGTGTATGCTATGAAATCGGACAAAATTAACTGTTATTATTAAGTGGTATTATTATTTTCAATAAACTATTGTGTCTTATTATTTTACTTTGAGTATTTGACTTTAAGTACAAATTTGCGTGTCATAAATTGTACATCGTCTATTCTAACTTAGTAAGATGTGAAGTCTTTTTTTTTATTCATTGTAGTCTACGGTATATTTATTGATCTTATTGATTGATGCATTTCAAATGACACTTGATTTATGTAAATATCTCAAAATACATTCCTGGACATTCAAATTATATGTTAATGTAGTTTCTTCTTTTTAAATGTAAATATATTTCTATAGTGATAGCTGTACCTCATTGTATATCACAGAATCATATAATTGAATCCTGAAATATATTAAATATGAGTAATATTAACCACGTGACACGAGGAGTGGTTTTTATATAATTAATTAATTTATGTCGAAATAAGCTTTTATTTGAGACGTAATTATTAATCTCCGTCACAATATTATTTACATCACCCTTGGCCATAAAGTGGGATTTTCTGCCCGCTACGCGGAGAGAAAATCTCACTTCTTGGCCAAGGCAAGACGTAAAACTTTTGACAAACCACGGGCGGTAATTCGTAAAGCCCCAGATCGCATATTTATGGCCCTCACCTTCGGTTCGGGCCACAGAACCTGCGATCTGGGACATTTACGAATTCACCACCCTAGGTCTGTAATGTACTATTTCATCACACTTGCTCGAAAACGGTGTCATTACATGAGCCCACGGGCCGTAATGTATTTGTTTTCAATTGTTTTCTTCGAAATAGTACAAATTGAAAAGTAATAGTACATTACACACCTAGGGCGGTCAAGTAAAGAAAGTCCCAGATCGCGGGTAATTGAGGCCCGAGCCGGAGGCGAGGGCTATAATCTAGCGGTCTGAGGATTTCTTTACGACCGCCCGTGGTTAGTATACGATTTTACGTCACCACCTGGCCATGAAGATGGATTTTTCGTAGCGCCCAAGGGCGGTAAATCCCGCTTTTCGGCCTGGTGTGACGTAATAGTACATTACAGACCTAGGGTGGTGAATTCGTAAATGTCCCAGATCGCCGGTTTCTGTGGCCCGAACCGAAGGTGAGGGCCATAAATATGCGATCTGGGGCTTTACGAATTACCACCCGTGGTTTGTCAAAAGTTTTACGTCTTGCCTTGGCCAAGAAGTGAGATTTTCTCTCCGCGTAGCGGGCAGAAAATCCCGCTTTATGGCCAAGGGTGATGTAAAAATACTTAAATGGCGGCACCATTGTTAGTGGTCTGTACGAATGTTTGTTCGCGATGCCGATTAACCTACAGGCACAAGTTCACAGATCGTTCTAGTGAATATTCCCTGTATTTTTTTCGCAAGTGTGATGAAAAACATTGTGTGTATCACGGGCGGTATAGGAATTGCAGTCTCGAGTCCTTCGAACCCTCGGTTTCGGACTTATAAATGCTCTCGACTACGATTCCTCGCTTACCACCCTTAATACACAATGTACTATTTACTATTCGATCTTGAATGAAAAATTAACTCATCATTGCAGAGTTATAGAATGTACTTTCCTTATGCATATGCTCTCTGAGTGTTTCGTATTAGTATTATGTTGTCTATAATAAACCAACCAGAATAAGTTTGCATATATTAAAAATGAACATGTTTGCGCATAGTCGCCATCAATTTCATTTAACAATTACCTATACTGTTTATTTGACAAAACCATAGTATTATTTAAAATGGCGTCGTATTGTAACTAAAAAATCAAATTATTTGGATCCGTAATATTTATATTTTGGTTCCGTCTTTAGTATTATTGTTAATGGCATTGGTAACCACACGTCACAATTACAGAGATTGTTCACAATTTTTACAGAGAGGGTAAATGAGTCTTAATTATAAAGTACTTATTAGAGGTTTATGAACTATCATTTATAAGGGTTGTTTTCCATATAGTGTCTAAGGTCACCTACTGTACAGAAGCGATCAGATATATCTTAGCGGGACTGTATATTATACAATTCCATGCAAGAGCAACTAGGGAATTCAAGCAATAGCTAGCTCTGGGGTCTTAGGCGAGTATAGAGAGTAGGTGTTTTAAGAGGGTTTACTCCGAAAATTGGCAACGTCGCAAATAGCTGTCAAATATTCCGCCGCACACAGCGCGGAGGAGAATCGCTGGGGTTTTACAATACAATACAATACAATATACTTTATTGAACACCACACAATCAAGGAACAGTAGACATTATGTAGACGTTATGGGTTTTAGTGGGTATTCCGGCCACTCTTGGTCGGCGAGTCCCACATAACCACCTTAGTTTAGTTAGTTGGTCTTCGTCTGCGACGTAGAAGCATCACTCGGAGAGGAAGCTTCGAATTACTTGGACTATGCAGCGAGGTGTGGAGGACGTCGACAGTTTATAGAGCAGGCACTTATGCCATACTCGATGTCGAGCATGACGGCAGCGACCTTCTGCTTCTTGTTGAGGGCTTCGGTCATGAAATGAATGACCCGGGTTAGCTGGAGCATCGTCGAGTGTCCGGTACGAAAACCGAACTGCCCTTCTCTGGGCTGCAGATGTGGCAGCAGGTGTCTGTTTTTCGAAAACCTTGAAGAGGTGACTGAGGAGAGTTATGGGGTGGTAACTCTGTGGCTTTCTGGTTTGAGTAGCATAATTAGCCAAGTTTCCAGCTGGTCGGGTAGTGGCCGGTTCGCAGGATCCCGTTGAAAAGGCGCGTCACCGCCCGCGATGGAGCGCTGCGGCAGGTGACGAAGGGCCGCGCTTGCGATCTGGTCTGCGCCCGGTGCTTTCCGGAGGTTAACTCTGGCTAGAGCTCTCTTGTCTTTGCCGGGTGAGAAGAAGATTGTTTCTTCCTCCGCTCCAGCGGATTCTTCGATGTAGCTCTCCAGGTGCTGCTCTCTGCTGCGACGTATTCCTGGTCGCTTGCAGTGTTCGGCGTGAATTGGCGTTCCAGGTGATCCGCGACTTTCGCCCGGTCCTTCGTAAGAAATCTGTAGGTCCCATGTAGGTCTACCAGTAGCGACACTGCTTCCTTGGTGGTGAATAGTTGTTTGCAGAGACGGTGCGCAGAGGGCATGTGATAGTCTACTGCAACAAGGTGACTCTGCCACATGTCGGCAGTGTGGTCGCTGAGGGCTCTTTTGGCTATAGCGGTCGTCCTGTTCTACTCCGCTTTCGCTAAGACCGCTGATGAACTGATCCAGGTTCTGTAGAGTAGAGGTCGCGCGTGATGTTGAGATGCGAACGAAGCATGGCGCGGCGACGATGGTGCGCAGGGACTGGGACTCCTGCGCACAGAGCCTTCTTTTGTTTGTCTCTGATGAGAGGCCGTACCATGCGGATGCAGCGTAGGTCAGCCTCGACCACACGTACCTCTTGTAAATTCCCAGCTTCGTTCGCAGGAGGAGGCCGCTGGTGAGCAAGCAGCGGCGTCGCGCTCTCGCTGACTTTACCCGTTGCACTACCTCGTCCGTGTGCGGCTTCATCGTGAGTCCTCTATCGATCTTGATTCTTGACCCCGAGGTAGGTCAGTGTCCGACCAGGCGATATCCTGGCCGTGCAGTCGAAGAGGTGGAGGCAGCTGTTTCCATCTCGTTATAATGGCATGCGTTTTCGCCACGTTGGCGGTGAGTTGCCAGCGGGCGAGCCTATCTGGCAGCGCATCCAGCGTTAGTTGGAGTTTTCGGGCAGCATGGGGTGGGTTTATAGACGAGGGTACGCTGCGTCGTCCGCGCGCAGTGCCTAATTGACGTCGCCCACCATGGGAATGTCGTCCGTGTAGGTAGTGGGAGCACAGAACTGGCGATAGCCTTGTGGCACTTCGGCCTTTATTGGCCTCTCTGTGGACTCTGTGTCTTCGACTGCGACGGTGAATGTCCTATTTCTCAGGACTCGACGACTTTGATAAGGAGTCTGGGGGCGGAGGACGTCGACAATTTGTGTAGCAGTCCTTTTCCATATCCAGGAGAACTACACTACATAGTGTACCCTTCCTGTTAATCTTCGCCGTAAGGTAGTTTAGTACTCTGGTCAGTTGCAGTATGGTGGAATGGCTCGCTCGAAAGCCAAGCTGCTCCGGCCGGAGCTCAATATGTGGCTGCAACTTGAACAGCAGGATTTCTCGAACACTTTGGAGAGTGTACTAAAGAGAGTTATTGGCCGGTAACTCTCTGACTTCTTCCGGTATATTCCGGCCAGTCTTCCAGGTGGTGGGATAGTGGCCCGAACTCAGAATCCCATTGAACAGCCTGGTCACTGCCGCAATGTAGTGCTGCGGCAAGTGACCAAGCGACTGGTTGCGGATCTGGTCCGGACCTGGAGCCTTCTTCGGCTTGCACCTCTGCAACGCTCGTCGCACTTGGCCGGTTGAGAAGAAGACAGGGTCTTCTGACACCTCAATCGGCCGTGTGAAGTAGCTCTCCAAATGTTCCTCGACTGCTCGACTCGCTGGCAGTGGCGTGCACTCCATACAGACAAAAAGACACTGTCTACCCTACCCCAACGTTATCTAATTTGCTTTATTATGATACCTTCATCTACATATAAAATATCAGTGCATTACGCATTAACTTAAATTCTTAAATCACAAAACAGCTCCATCTGTCGGGTCATCATCGTATCCTTTGTACTGTTCTGTACTCGATAATTACATCCGAAGACAGTCGCAATTTCAATACTAGCGCGCGTTCAACAAGAAAGACGGACACTATTCTGTCTTCCGTCCGGAAACGTTCAATGCGTGCGTCATTATATTGGCAGTGTGCACGACGACAGCGCCAACTAGCGGGAGGCGTATGAACCAAACGCACGCATCCCGGCGGAGTTTAGACATGTCTTTTCGAAGTAATCGCAGCGCATGCCGTGGCAGAAATTGGAACAAACGGAAAGTCGGGAAGGAGTAGGAAGCTTTCCATGCAATTTTCTGCTATGCATTTTGTATGTATGGTTGTTTAATATTATTTGTCGTTTTTCTATGTTTCTGTTTTGATTATTAAATTATATTTCGGCTGAAATGATTTTGTTTGGTTTGTTCTTTGAAAATATTGATAGTCGTAACCAGGAAAGTTTTTTTACAATGAATATTTTGAAAAAAAAAACTGCGGTAATTATTTAGTGGGTCTGTGCTGTGCATGTACCTATGAACCATTGAACATGGTTCTATTATAAAACTTTCTTTTAGCAAGTTTTAATCGAATAAGGCCGGTGTAGATACAATCGGCAAGATAATCGAGTTTGAATACGAATTACTAATACTATTCTTGGCCCCCGGGGTGCACTGATTATTCTGCTTCCATTGTTTAGATACATGGATATTTGGATTGATATAAATATACGCCATTATTAATCGAAAAGACGAGAAAATATGCTGAATAGGTATCTATTTGGGAAGTTTAATATTATTTTATATTTTGTTGTCTACCCTGTATAAAAGCTCTGTGCACGCCACTGCTCGCTGGGCATCTTGCGCCGGGTTGGGTTCGAACTGCCGCTGCAACATGTCGACAAAGAGTTCCGCCCTTTTCTTTGCCTCGTAAGTTATCTGGCCGTGTTGGTCAACCAGGGGTCGTGTTGGGGTTGGGAGGGCTTCCATCTGTCGGCATATAGTTTATGCCGGATGGAGGGCATATCCCCGCTTACTGATCTCAGATAGACCTCCCAGGAGTCTGTTGAGAGATCATTTGACTCCTTTTTGACCCTCTCTGTGATGGAGTTGAGGGCCGTCTTTGTAGTTGGGTGTCTTGTTGACCTCTCCCTCAGAACGCGCTTTTGCTCTAGGAGTAGGAGGGCCTGGATCCGGGCAGGGATCGGCCTGAGCCTTTGTCTACTCGGAATCCGGAATGGTGTGAGCTGTGGTGTTCAGTGCCTTCTGTAGAGCCGAGGTAATGCGTTGGGCCTTAGCCTCGACGTCGTCTGCTGTGGAGACCGGCCTGGTTTGGGATCGCTCCTCCAGGGCCGCCGAGTACGTGTCCCAGCAGATGCGCCTCTTCGCCCGGCCTTTGCAGGTCACTGGGGCGTGTTTTAGGACCAACAAGACTGGGAGATAGTCCGAGGGCAGGTCAGGGAGTACCTCCTGCACCATGGTCGCTGTTACGTTCTGGTGAACCACGAAGTCGATATCACCGGCTCCGCGGTTATCGTAGTGCGTGGGTTTTTCGAGGGCGGAGATCTCAAAGTTGAGGTGCACGGTAGTGGCCCGTTTGTTGCGGGCTTCCTTTTTGATCACCGGTGCGTGGTTTGCGGGATGGGGCCCACCGCAATTCACGCAGGTTGCTGGTTCCTCCTTGGGTCGCGTACAGTTGCTGCCAGCATGGTCGCCGCCGCAGCATATGCAGGCAAGTGGGCGGTGGCAGCAGGCGCTCGAGTGGCGGAACGCTTGGCACCTGTGGCAATGGGCGAGTCCCCTCTTTCCCCGCCAGGCCTCCACCTTGACGTTGGGCATGTACAGCAGCTCTGTTATTATTTTATATATCCCTTGATTGTCTCTGGCCGCTCCGTTCAGTTGCACGAAGAAGACACACCCGGGTCTTCCGCTCCTGGCCTTGATGGGGCTTGACATAGTCCGCGTCAAAGCCCAGTTCGGCCCGGGCTTCGCGGATCGCTTCGGTCGGCGTGTCTTCAGGTAGTCCGCGTATCCCCACCTGGAGTTGTTTTTGCTCAGGCAGGGAGTAGCTGAACCACCTCAGCAGTGGCTCCGGCTTCTCCAGTTCCGTGAGGTATCGTTGGATTAAACGGTAGTCCGCCCCCGTCGGTGGCGTGAAGCGCACCCCGGTCCCAAAGGGGCGCGCTTGAGGGGTATGGCCGAGCTCCTCGGCGATGGCGACCAGGTGGCGGGTCCATCTTGGTAGAACCTCTACTACGATGCCGCCAGCGCGGCGCGAGTCGCGGGTTGCCAGCGGCGGGCGACGCGGCAAAGATCGGTGCGGCAGTGGTCCCGGCTTTGTGTCTGGGACAGCGCGTCGGTGGTGGCGACTAGCGTGAAGTAAGGGTCCAGTGCTTGCTAATGTTCTTCACTGTTTCAGCGACGACGGCGCTGAGATCGCGGGGGCCGTCCTACCGGTGTTATGCACGAGGAGTGCCAGGCGGTATGCTTGGCGTTGACAGTCAGGATGGTCGGCACAAACGACCCCAACACCAGTGCCAGGTCTTCTTTGAGGCGCCTCAGTTGGTCTCCAGGTGGGCGGTAGATGGCGTAAATCTTCGTCGTCGTCCCCGAGAGATGGACTTCAACCCCGAGGGCGTAAAAGGCAGTGAGTTGCAGTTTTTCAGCGGGTCATCAGGCCCCTATACGAATGTCCCAGTGAGGTCACATCGTCTTGTCGGTACACCTGGTACCCGCTGAATTTGATGGTGGCTGCTGGTTTGGCGAAAGTCTCGCTGACCAGCAAGACATCGACCTGTTGCTCCTTGAGGAAGTGCCGGAGCAGGCCGAGCTTGCCGGTCAGGGACTGGGCGTTCCAATAAACGATGCGGAGTGTCTTAGTCGCCATTGGGAGGCCGTTGTGGTTCGGCGGCTGGGCGCGGGAGGCCCGCTGCTATGAGGCTCCTTAGGTAGTCCATCAGGGGCAGGAGGACAGCACTGTCAAGGGCCGCGGGCGCCGATGGCACCACCGGTGCTGGCGCGGCTGAGTTTGGCACCGTGGTTGCGGTGGCTGCAAGCCTTTTCTTCTTTTTAGCTCGTCTGGAGAGCTTTGGAGGTTGTCCGGGGTGGGTGTTT
>OZ020298.1:4571789-4631047 GCA_963971205.1 Aethes cnicana | reverse complement strand
GGCCCGAACAGAAGGTGAGGGCCATAAATATACGATCTGGGGCTTTACGAATTACCGCCCGTGGTTTGTCAAATTTAGTAAGCGGGCAGAAAATCCCACTTTACGGCCAAGGGTGATGTAATAGTACATTACAGACCTAGGGTGGTGAATTCGTAAATGTCCCAGATCGCAGGTTTCTGTGGCCCGAACCGAAGGTGAGGGCCATAAATATGCGATCTGGGGCTTTACGAATTGCCGCCCGTGGTTTGTCAAAAGTTTTACGTCTTGCCTTGGCCAAGAAGTGAGATTTTCTCTCCGCGTAGCGGGCAGAAAATCCCACTTTATGGACAAGGGTGATGTAATAGTAGTATACATGCGGGACTCACTTGTCGACGTTGGCGGGCGCCTTCTTCTCGGCGGCGGCTTGTCGCTCGACGCGGCGGCGCGGGGCGCGCGGGCGCTCCGCGGGCGGCGACGGGTCGAACGCGCCGTAGAGGTACGCCGCGGCCGGCGCCTCCAGCGGGAACTGGACCGTCCACAGGCTGGGGTGCTCTTTCTGGAATATACAGGCACATTGTTAACTGCTCGTTTCACTCACTCGGTCAATTAACCTTTTCAATGCCCCATGTCAAATAAAAAAACCGTCACGCACACGCCAAGGGTGGCTGACCCCTAAAGCGAATATGGATCTTACGCATACATATTTAACCACTTTAACTACACCTTAGCTTAGACACTGTCCTTGACGTTCAAAGGGTAAAACCACTGTAGGTACTCACCGAGCCGCTGTGTCGGTGTCGGCCTCGGCGCCAAGTAACTCTCGCCTGTAGCGCTATACCTACGGTAGCAACTATGGCAACACTCACGATGTGCCTCGCCAGCTCCCGGCGGTCGTAAGTGTTCACGTTGCCGCTGACGGTCTGCGCGCACGGAGCGGCCGTGTCGCCCGCGGCGCCAAGTAACTCTCGCCTGTAGCGCTATACCTACGGTAGCAACTATGGCAACACTCACGATGTGCCTCGCCAGCTCCCGGCGGTCGTAAGTGTTCACGTTGCCGCTGACGGTCTGCGCGCACGGAGCGGCCGTGTCGCCCGCGGCGCCAAGTAACTCTCGCCTGTAGCGCTATACCTACGGTAGCAACTATGGCAACACTCACGATGTGCCTCGCCAGCTCCCGGCGGTCGTAAGTGTTCACGTTGCCGCTGACGGTCTGCGCGCACGGAGCGGCCGTGTCGCCCGCGGCGCCAAGTAACTCTCGCCTGTAGCGCTATACCTACGGTAGCAACTATGGCAACACTCACGATGTGCCTCGCCAGCTCCCGGCGGTCGTAAGTGTTCACGTTGCCGCTGACGGTCTGCGCGCACCGAGCCGCCGTGTCGCCCGCGGCGCGAAGCACCCGCGACGCCAAGTAACTCTCGCCTGTAATGCGAAAAGAATGGAAACTATGATCAAATGTTTAATGTGAAGTTAATAAAATTGCAAATGACCAATACAGAAATCTGTAAGAAGGAATGTGTACTGTAGCAGGGAGTAGGTGCTAGCTCGCGTAGATGCTGTAGGCACGGAGATCAGCAGTGGAACTTGAAGACACGGAGACTCGCTGGGCATCAGGATGATGTCTAGCTAATTAAGAAATCTATATCACGCAGACTGGCCCTAACATTTCCCTAATTTACAAGAGCTATAAAAAGACTAAACTAACAAAAGCAAGACAATTCTACGCTTAAAAATACCTATATTCGAAGGAAAATGTGTCAACTCACCGATTATACTCGGCCAGTCTCCACAGTAGTACAGTAAGCTGCAGAGAAAGAGGATCCCCTCTCATACAACATTCAAGTACTACCTAACTCATAAGCAGCGGGGGGTTTCTTTTCTCTGCAGATTACTGTACATTTAAAGTGATATAACTCTCTTCGAATGTGGCTAAGTCAGACCTATGTATTATTAGCCACAACTTTGTTCACCTCCCTATTTTCGATTGTAAACGAAACGTGTAATAACATCACTATAGCTAGCTGTCATAACTGTCAGATGATTCGCGCGTCCCTGAACGTCACCTAGCGTAGGCTTTGTAATGGGGGCTATCGTGTGTGAATTTGCCACTAGAGGCGCTAGTGTCGCGTGAGGTCCAATAACGTTCACTTTTCACTGGTTTTGGCGGGCTTCGTGACATAAATCATAATTTCCTTAGTTTACCTGTTGAGAAGTGATCTTCGTGAAATTATCGCAAATATGGATTATTTGGCGATGAATGTGAACGCTTTGAAAAAAAATGAAAAAAAAAACCCAACAAAACGGAACTGCACAACATACAACGTCATAGCTACTCGATATGATGATAGTTATTTATAATTAATAAACTTAATGAGATTCAAGATTTAAAACTTTGTTTCGGCGCCGATCTTATACAGTCGCCTTTGACAGCTATATCTCTGGACCTTAGTCTACAGTGGCGCCAACTGGTGAGCAAAGAAACGATAGCCCCCATTGTGTGACATTATATAAATTGATCGAGATACTAATGTAATAACAACCGTTGTTTTTATAATATAATTCAGTATTTCCTGTGCCGAGTGCTTTTATTGCCCTAACAGCTATTTAGGTAGGTAGGTTAGTTAGGTAGGTATTTACCTCGTAAAACCTGCTGTAAGTATGTGAAAATAAGTGTTGGTTTCCTATATAGGAAGAAACTGCCTTTATTCATTGTCCATAGATAATAGTGATAGACTTCAAGGACATTATGATTGTTTGCCAGCTACAGTTGTATGAAACCCAAACACAATGGAATGACTGAAGGGATAAATTCATATCCATATTCATACTAATATTATAAATGCGAAAGTAACTCTGTCTGTCTGTTACCTCTTCACTCTTCAACTGACCGATTGAAATGAAATTTGGCATGGAGATAGTTGGGGTACCGAGAAAGGATATAGGCTACTTTTCATCCCGGAAAAACGCATAGTTCCCGCGGGATGCGATAACCGAATTCCACGCGGGCGAAGTCGCGGGCGGAAGCTGGTATGTTACAAGTGGCTTCAAATAATAATTGACTTATTTCACAGCTTTCTTTTTAATCTTTATTTATATTGATATACTCTTTTGAGTGAATTTTGGTGTATTTTTTTTTATTCTTATCAAAACACAGAGTGACATTACCGGGATGCTTGATTCTCTCCTCCTTGGAGCCCGAGGCCAGCAGCTCGTTGGCTTCGGCGATGGCACTGGAGGTGTACTCCATTTTCTCTTCCATTGTGGCTGCTTCATCATCTGTACGAGAGAATCCATACATATAATATGCATACTAATATTATAAATGTGTTTGTTTGTCCTTCCTTCACATAGAAAGGACTGGACGGATTTGAACTAATTTTGGTATGGAGATTGAGATCCTGGGAATAGCATAGGATACTGGTGTACTTTTTACATATTA
The DNA here is from genome assembly GCA_963971205.1 of Aethes cnicana. Taxonomy (NCBI): domain Eukaryota; kingdom Metazoa; phylum Arthropoda; class Insecta; order Lepidoptera; family Tortricidae; genus Aethes; species Aethes cnicana. Next base: position 4,627,631 of record OZ020298.1, on the reverse strand, counting down.
AGTAATTACTACTAGTAATACTACAGCCTATTTGCATCCCACTACTGGGCACAGGCCTCCTCTCATCACAAGAGGGTTTGGGCTATAGTCCCCACGAAGGGCCAGTGCAGTTTAGGGACTTCAAATAAATCTTTGAATTACTTTGAACTGCGTGCAGGTTTCCTCACAATGTTTTCCTTCACTGAAAAGCTCAGTGGTGAATTCAAATTGAATTTCGCACATAAGTAAACTTAGAGGTGCGAGCCGGAATCGAACCCCCGACCCTCTGCATGAGAGGCGGTAGGTCGAACCACTAGGTCACCACGGAATTAAAATTAAAATTTGACATTGTCTCCTCAGCATGGCATCTGACATCCATGAAGCTACTATTTACGACTTTTGAGACAAATTCTTTGATACAGTGTACTGTACCTATTGCTAGCTTTTTTTAATTTCGAATATGTCAACAGTCTCAAAATAGCAGCATTATATATTAGTACCTGGGCGACCAAGCTTTGCTCAGGTGAAAATGGCTAAAAACGAGTTTTCTCAGATATGAGACCTAGCTAGATCGATTTGTCTCCCCCGTAAACCCCCATATACCAAATTCGTCCAGATCGTTAGAGCAGTTTCTGAGATCGCTTGGATAAATAAATAAACAGAGAAATATACAAGATTAGCTAGCGCGTTTAAAGTACAAGATGAGATGACGATGAAATATTGCACATAAAAAATATAGTGCAAATGGCAAACTTGATGCCATAAGGCATTCTTTACCAGTATTAAAAATATACACACCTAATGTGGAAAAACCTTCCAATAGAGTCCGGTACCGCAGTTTCCTGTCGTGGCTCCCCATACTTCTGCTCATTGATGGACTAGCTTCTAAATTTGAAGGTCTTTCTTTTCTTTTCCCCATTATCACTGATTACCACAAATCCAAATTAAAACCAAAATCAAAACAAAATAAACCGAAATTTCAAAGACAGATAGAGACTGGTAGACAGACCGTGGACAGACCTCGTTTGACATTGACAACTTCAACTTCGCTTCGACCACAGACTAAACTAATAATAACAGAAACTTGGCTCGGACCCACATTCGCTCTGTGAAAAGTGACAACATCCTGATGTAGATGGCAGGGCAATGCATAGCAATGTTCTTCTCTTTTAAATAATGGCTTCTGACTATATGCAAGACAGTTTCAACAAAGACAAATATGTAATGAGGTATCCCTGCTCACACACCTGAGAGCAACTTGTTAAACTTCATGTTATTGATAGTCCAATTTGTGAACATGGTTCAGAGGTGGCGGATCTGAATCATATAATCCTATCCTCTCCCCGTTACACTTGCTTTCATCTTTATAGCAAGCTTTTAAAACTTAAAGTCTTCCCACATCGGTATCCTGTTTACTCTTTCAAAATGACCCCCATGTTGTGATAATTCGCTTCCTTCCAAAAGAGCCCTAAATTCGTGTGCGCCTTAGGGCTCCAGCATAGTTTATGGCAGCATTTTGCATATCGTTAACGCTTTGGGAAAAAATCGTATCTCCGTGTTCCTGCGATTGATTTTCGACCTTTTGCTAAAATTTTTAAACTGCTCGTTTTTTCCAAATATTTTGCAATACGAGTTCTTTTTTCATAGTACGATGTTTACATAGATGTTATGTTTTAGTTTACATAAAAAAAAAACACAGGTTACGACACTTCTCCTTAGAGGGCGCTGTACGTATGCACTGTAAGTGATAACCATGTGATTACTCAATCTTAGTTGTTTTCAACTCTTTGTATTATTCGGTATCCTGGGAAGGGTATGGGTGAAAAATAACAACGTGCTCGAATTAATTATTTTTGGACAGAAATAACGTTCCATATCATGAGGAAAAATCTCAGATTTTTCCGTATCGTGGATTGCGCGTAAAAAATATAAATTATTTGGTGGTATGACAACCCAAAAAACAGGTGGCAAAATACCTCAATTCCAGGTTCAACTCTGAACCTGAACTGACTGAACCAAAAAAAAGTTGAACGCGGTAGAAAGACAAGACAATGCGTTTGTGATTACTACGAATACGGTTTTTTATAGAAATAAGAGACTTTTCAACGATTATAAATAAAATTATCTAAAATATGAATCATACAATAAACTTTTCATTTGAATTGTAATACTTAAATGGTGAACTCTACTTCCATGTCAGTGACAGCTGCAAGCAAGGTTATAAAATTGCGTTTTTCTTGTGATTGATACGTAATTGTGTTAAATAATGGATTCAGCCCCTGCTCAGGAAGTTACGGAATTGTTAAAACAATGGGAAGAGCAACATACGTCGGCGAATTACGACCCTATACCTACTTTGACGAGGTGAGTTATTTTACGTTACAAACGTCAAAGTGGCACATTGTAAACTTAATTCAACGTGATTTTTTATTTTTGGTCACAAGAGATTAGCGTATTTTTACAGTCCTTGTGACCACATGTTCACAATATGTTTGGCGATTTATAATAAAAGAATTAAGTATTAATATTTTTGTACCCAAGTCTTTTGGTTAACTGCTTATGAAAAGTATTTGTACAGTTACAATCATTACAAAAGTTTGTTTTGGTTAAACAAAAAGTGAGCACTTGTTATATTCTCGTCATATTGTCTCACCATGTTTTGCAATTACTATAAGAATATTCTAGACCAGCGTTTCTTAACCTTTATCAATCCACCCACGGACCCTCTAGGAAATCAAACAAGTGTGGCAGAGCCCTCGGTAATAAAAAACCTCGATTTCAATGATCCATAGTTGAGCCCGCGGACCCCCTTACACATGTTAAGAAACACTGTTCTAGACTAGATTTTTACTACCTACATAACTCCAAAATGAAAATCTAGATTATCTGGTAAAGTTATACGTTAGAATTTATTTTGACATACCCAGTGTCATTCTCACAATCATGAAGAATGTAACGACATGTCGCAAGCATAAATCCATCAAGCCGTTTAGGCTACAGAACATGCCAAAGAAATATAATTATGTACGTACACCTGTAAAACATAACCCTCCTTCTGGTGCAGTTCGGTAAAAATATATTAAACCATTCTTTCAGGCTACAGAGTGTGCTTAAGAACCATTTATTTATACATACATACCAATACAACAGCCGTTATAACATTTAAGAAAAAAAATCTAGTTTCACAACAGAAATTGTGGAAATGGCTGGCAGAATGTGGAGCAGAAAGGTGACTGACAGGAAGAATTAATTATCATACTAGTTGGGCCTCGCGACTTTGTCTGCGTGGAATTTAAGATTGACAATTACTTTTGTAACATAGCTTATATATATATTTTTTTATTATTACTACAATCTGTCACTTTATAGAGGACATTAAGAAGTATGTAGAATAGCTTATATGTTGCGCCAAATGATGCTCTCTGTCTAGCCTTGAAAACTGCATTCAAATCGGTTCAGTAGTTCCCGAGATTAACTCTACAGACAAACAGACAGACAGACGGAAAACTTACTCTTTTACTATACTATAGATAGATAGATTGGTTACTGTAGTTTTAAGTATTTTACTGTTACAATTTCTGAAAAGAGCCTTTAAATTTTTTCTCTCTAACCTATTTTAATGTCCCACTGCTGGGCAAAGGCCTTCCCCGTGACCAAACAAATAAAAATAGACAGTAAGACGGTGTTAGGTATCCAGCCAGAGCGTGCACCAGGTCCTACCACCAGCAAAACGTGTGTGTGTGGATTTTTAAATATTTCATACTAGTTTCTGCCCGCGCCTCCGGTTATCTTATCACCAAACTATGCGTTTTTCCGGAATAAAAAGTAGCTGCAATATGATTCCCAAGGGCTCTAACTATCTTCATGACAAATTTCATCTTAATCGGTCAAGTGAGAGAGATGAGGTAACACACATACAGCCAGCTCCCACCGCCAGCAAAATGTGTGTGCGTGTTGGATTTTAACATTATTCATTTATACTTTTGCAGGATAGCGGAGATAATAGAGGCGGAGACGGAGAACTTCATGAAGAAAGATCCGGACCCGTTCGACGAGCGGCACCCGTCGCGGACCGACCCCGAGTGCGCGCTCGGGCACGCGCTCAAAGTCATGTTCAAGAAAGATAGCTTCATGACCAAGGTCAGTGGAGACTGGAGACACACGTTAATATTACAGGGTAGCGGGGATGATAGACAGATAGAGATAGTCTTTCTTGAACACGACGGGGCCCGTTCGACGAGCGGCGCCCGTCGTGTTCAAGAAAGACAGCTTCATGACTAAGGTTAGTCAGTAAATTAAACTTTGTTAGGGTTCCGTAACCAGCAATGGCAAAAAATTAAACCCTTATAATTTTGTCATGTCTGTCTGACCCGTCCGTATGTTACAGCTAAATATATTGCTAGGTGACTATAGGTACTGTTATGATACATTTGGGAGCCAGGTTTGTTGTATTTATAATTTATTTTAAGAGGGTTTACTCCAAGAGTTGTCAACGTCGCAAATAGCTGTCAAATATTTCGTTGTTTTCCTTAATTTCTGAATATTACTGAAAGAAAATATGAATTATCGCTCTATGGTTCAATAAAACATTAAGTATGGATTGCAACGATTATCATAGGAACATGAAATTTTTAGGATTATGGAAGTAATAACCAGTAATTTCGGCTCTGCGTTGATCGTTCAGTCAGTCAGTCAGTTTTTGGTTTTATATATTTAGATAGATAGATAGAAAAAAGAAATATACGATTAATTGCCCCACAAAAAAAAAACACTAAAATAAAATAAAAGTAAATACATAGAAATACAAAAAAAAACTAGTGTAGGTACAATAGTGGCAATAGGCTCAGGTCTCAGCATTTGCTGTGAGAACGCAGTCTGCACAGCGCTGGTTTTCAGCCTGCACCCTCTCTCTGCTAGTTGTAAAATTTTGTAATAAAGTACAGTGAGGAAGTACTTATCTTTACATCACCCTTGGCCGTAAAGTGGGATTTTCTGCCCGCTACGCGGAGACAAATTCTCACTTCTTGGCCAAGGCAAGACGTAAAACTTTTGACAAACCACGGGCGGTAATTCGTAAAGCCCCAGATCGCATATTTATGGCCCTCACCTTCGGTTCGGGCCACAGAAACCTGCGATCTGAGACATTTACGAAATCACCACCCCAGGTCTGTAATGTACTATTACGCTACTCACATTGTTCATCAATCATTCATTGTTCATTGATCGCTATTAGGTGATAAGACCGCCTGCTGCTGGTGTTCAATAAAGTATATTGTATTGTATTGTATTCTTTAAAAAAAATCAGAAAAAATAAAATGCGCATGACAAGAATAGATTGAGAATAAATATACTTGACAGAAATTGACAAAGCGAAGATATTGATATAGATTTAGAAACTAGGACAAATAAAAGTCGATTGACCGCCATTCTTATTCTGTTCCTCAGTTGGTGAACGACTACGTTCGCGAAACGTATTACTCGCGGCAGAACATCACCGGGCGGGACGTGCACAAGCTGAACGTGGCCGCGTGCCGGCTCACGCTCGACCTGATGCCCGGGCTGGAGATGAGCGTCGTGTTCCAGGTACGGCACGTGACACTAGCGAATATCATCTGAATCGCATTAACCAGACTTGAGAAATTCTTAAACAGGTCAGGAAATACTTAAATTGAGAACGACTGGGATACAAGCATTTATCAGTTGATCAATACTCAATCGAATATTGCATACCACATGTGTTACAGTTGTTAAGAATATACATTGTATAAGGATCAATGTGGACCCTGGTGGGCACAGCAATTTTGGAGAGGCTGCTAACTACATATTTACACATATTTATATAAACAGTTGTCTGTCATCAACTGCCTGTCTGTCAATATAATATAATATAATCGGACCAGCACTAACGGTTTAAGCATGAAGAGGCAATAAACGGAGAGATTTAATTTCGCATTTATAATATTTACTAGCTTCTACCCGCGACTTCGCCCGCTTGGAATTCGGTTATCGCGATCCCGCGGGAACTGTGTGTTTTCCGGGATGAAATGTTGCCTATGTCCTTTCCCGGGACCCCAACTATCTGAATGCCAAATTTCATGTAAATCGGTCAAGCGATTGAAGCGTGAAGAGGTAACAGACAGACAGAGTTACTTTCGCATTTATAATATTAGTATGGATATATAGATTAATATGGATATGGATATGGACTAGCCGTTCGCCCGCGACTTCGTCCCGCGTAGACTTGGAATTTACTTACCCGATGATACTATACATATAGATGGGTATGGTTATAGAAGTATTGAAAAACTCGTTTGATTCGTGGAAAACCCGTTCCCGTGCAAATAACGGGATAAAAAGTACCCTATGTTAATCCCAGGGTCTCTAATTATCTTCATACTAAATTTCATCCAAATCGGTCCCGTCGTTGCGACGTGAAGGAAGGACAAACAAACAAACAAACAAACACACTTTCACATGTATAGTATGGAAGTATGGTTTGGTTCAATGCTCTCATAAATAATCACGATATCGTGTCTTCGCAGGACAACGACGCCCTCATCCACCGGCTCGTGAACTGGGCTACGAACTCCGTGGAGCCGCTCCAGTGCTACGCCACGGGGCTGCTAGCGGCCGCCATGGAGGTGCAGGAGATCGCCACTAACTTCAGGTGATCTATGATGGACTAGGGTCGTGTGAGACTAGTGGAGGCTACGAACTCCGTGGAGCCGCTGCAGTGCTACGCCACGGGGCTGCTAGCGGCCGCCATGGAGGTGCAGGAGATCGCCACTAACTTCAGGTGATCTATGATGGACTAGGGTCGTGTGAGACTAGTGGAGGCTACGAACTCCGTGGAGCCGCTGCAGTGCTACGCCACGGGGCTGCTAGCGGCCGCCATGGAGGTGCAGGAGATCGCCACTAACTTCAGGTGATCTATGATGGACTAGGGTCGTGTGAGACTAGTGGAGGCTACGAACTCCGTGGAGCCGCTGCAGTGCTACGCCACGGGGCTGCTAGCGGCCGCCATGGAGGTGCAGGAGATCGCCACTAACTTCAGGTGATGTATGATGGACTAGTGTCGTGTGAGACTAGTGGAGGCTACGAACTCCGTGGAGCCGCTCCAGTGCTACGCCACGGGGCTGCTAGCGGCCGCCATGGAGGTGCAGGAGATCGCCACTAAAAAACTCAAGCTCTGCTAAGCCAAATTGAATTTCGCACAAATGTATGCACGTCCCTCTACACGAGAGGCGGTAGATCGAACCACTAGGCTACAACGGCTTCTTACATTGCATGTGACATAGATAATTATCAATGACTAGCTTCTGCCCGCGACTTCGCCCGCGTGGAATTCGGTTATCGCGTTCCCGCGGGAACTGTATGTCCTTTCCCGGGACCCCAACTATTTCCATGCCAAATTTCATCTCAATCGGTCCAGCGGTTGAAGTGTGAAGAGGTAACAGACAAACAGACAGACAGAGTTGCTTTCACATTTATAATATTAATATGGATTAAATTATTATTTGTTGCAGGGATTTAAATGCAATGTTAGTACCGCTGATGCTGAGAAGGCTGCACGTTTTAAGAAATAAGAGTTTAGAAGACAAGGTATGGCAAAACACTAATATCACTCCCCTTATAAACATGAACTAAGTAATCAAGTATATTGTCTAATAATCTATGCAGAAGTTAAACTTTCGCTAATTATGTGTAATTCATGACCTTTACTATTATTAGAACCTGGAGGACCGAGCTTTGCTGGGGTGAAAATAGCTATCGGGGTGAAAAATCACCCCCGAAAACCCCTGTATAGCAAATTTTTTCCAAATCGTTAGAGCAGTTTCTTGATCGTTTGTATAAATAAACTAGCTGACCCCGCGGACTTCGTACCGCCTCGGAATTTATTTTTTTGGGCATGGAAAATTGCTTACGTCCTATTCTCAGACCGGTCGAGTCGTTTCGGAGGAGTTGGGTTACAAACACTGTGACACGTGAATCTAATATTTTAGAATATACAAGATTAGCGCATTTAAAGTTCAAGATACACGACTTTTACTAGCCACTCGAACAATGCGAGTGCATCTTTAATTCGAGGATAATAATTGTCTTCAGTCACGAATTCAACAACCCTGCTTTTCATTTTATTAGAAGTTGTTTTTTTTAAACGGTTTTTGTATTGAATTAAAGCTGATTTTAACGTGTTACAGCAAAACAACCAAAACACAACGCCGCCGAATCAGACGCGGCATTTCGCACGATTCGACAAGAAAAGACAGAGCGACGTCAAGTGCAACGGGCCCGCCTGCGACAAACCTACCAAAAAAGGTGAAAAAAACATCTAAAACATAAAATTATATCATAATCATAACCGTTTTGCCGTATAAAATCTGGACACGGCCTATAAAAGCACGATTTCGATGTTTGCGTGCGAGGACGTCTGTACACTTGTAAATGTGTGTGTACCAGTATGCGGGCCAACGATTCACTCTCCATCTCCGGATGAAACAGATGACGGTAACGGGCGAGTTGGGCGCGAGTTACACGCCGGCTAGATTCAGGCGGGTGATTCCGTGGCTATTCTGTACGTAGTACCATTAAATACACACATTGCTCGCAGGACCGATGGCCGATGGGGCAAGAAAGTCCTGGAGTGGCGTCCGCGAACCGGTAGACGAGCTGTCGGTAGGCCTCCAACAAGATGGAGTGACGACCTTGTAAAGGTCGCGGGAACGCGGTGGATGCGAGTGGCACAGGACCGGTCTGAGTGGCGCGCCTTGGGGGAGGCCTATGTCCAGCAGTGGACGTCTATCGGCTGAAATGATGATGATGATGATGACTATTAAATATTCTGTGGCTAAGTATAGATAATGGTTTCAGATCGCGACAAAGATGAAGGCGGAGGCGGCAATATGGAGGTAGAATCTCTGCCCAACCACGAAAAGGATCCAGAAACGCCGGTCAAAAACTACAACGGTGAGTACCGCCCATACCCAAGGCCGTCTTAGGGTGAGTTGATTCAAAAATCTCAAGATCAAACTCAAATCAAAAATCAAAATATTTATTCAGAAAATAGGCCACATCTGGCCACTTTTACACGTCACTTTTAAATGAATTTAACAGAAATGAATTTACTAGCGCTTCAAAGACCCATTGCTTGAGAAGAAGCGCTGCAACAAACTGAGCAGAAGGCCTTTTTTCAAAATTAAAAGATATAGATTCACATTACATTTTAGTGTAAATATGTATAAAAATACATAGACATAGACATTTATTTCTCAATATCAAATTACAGTGTATTTTACATGTCAAAATAAGAGATTCACATAGAGATCGTGAAAAAAAAAATTTTGTATAGGATTTAGGCGTCGCTCACACAACCAATCCCACATACAATAATTTTTTGTACCAACTCAAAAAAAATTAAAGACTATAGTATATACTTAGAATCGATAGCCGATACGGTGGGTTAATTATTTGCCATATTTTCTGACCCACCGTGTATAGAGAAATAAATACATAATATATAAATACTAACATCCATGACTCGAGTACCAACATTCGTGTTCATCACACAAAGTTTGCCCCGAGCGGGACTCGAACCCGCGACCATCGGAACAGAAGGCAAGGCAACCAACCGGACCAATCCGGCCGTCAAATATATTTGGCTGATTTGTATGAAGGTGGTTTCTAGGTGTACCTTGCTTTTGACAAGCTTTTATTTAGTTTCATCTGTCCTGATGTTTGTCTGTCTTGCAAGTTAAATTTGATCCACTTCCCGGTTACCGATTGAGCTGAAATTTTGCATGCGTGTGTAAATCGGATGACAATGCAAAATTATTATGACATGGAGCTGATCTGATGATGGAACTGGAAGGTGGCCATAGGAACTCGGTAGTTAAACGACACAACCCCATCGAGTTTGGACTCGTTTGATCCGTCTTGACGAGTACTTTAAGGTGATAACTCACGGTTTTATGTAGCCTCTACGATAATAGATGGCGCGGGTGGTAGATATTGTAATTTTCAGGATTTACGCCAAATTCCAAGCCCAAAGGTACACTTTGATGGACTATGCGATTGAAGGGATATATTATACATCTCAATTTCACATAATTATCCGTACATCACCTTTCATTTAGGAAAAAAGGCGAGCAGTCTGCCGAGAATGAACTCACGCACACATACAGAGGTAGTGAAACGTAGTGGAAACCAAGGCTTAATTTCGCTGAGAATTATAGAGCTTCTGTGGCGCTGTGGTTTTTGTGATTTCTTTTTATGAAGTATAAATCGTGGAAGTCGTGGGTTCGATCCTCACTTTTTCAACTTTTTGTATTTTTTTTTTCTTTTTTCTATAATAAATATTTGTAAAGGGGAAAAATAAAACTAGTGAAACTTTTCATATATTTTACTTGACATTATAGAAATATTTTTGATCTAGATATGATTATTTATTTCTACTACTATTTTTAATCAAAGGATAAAAATCCGTGTGTATTTCGTTACATTATCCTCCTCCTCCGGCACATACTTCTTGTGGCGGTATTCCACGTGCAGCGATCTTCGCCCTGGTGCATCGCCGCATTTACCGGCGGCACCTGTTCGGCCTCCTCTCTCTGGGTCTTTTCCCTTCAGCATTAGTCTCTCCAACTTGTCGGATTTCCACGAGTTATGTGACTGAAGGTAAGCCGTGGAGGCCTAGTGGTTCGACCCACCGCCTTTCATGCAGAGGGTCGGGGGTTCGATTTCGGCTCGCACCTGTAAGTTTACTTATGTGCGAAATTCAATTTGAATTTACCACTGAGCTATTCGGTCAAGGAAAACATCGTGAGGAAACCTGCACACATCTGCGAAGTAATTCAAAGATGTGTGTGAAGTCCCCAATCTGCACTGGGCCCGCATGGGGACTTCAGCCCAAACCCTCTCGTAATGAGAGGCCTGTGCCCAGCAGTGGGCCGTGAAAAGGCTGTGTAGTAGTAGTAGTAGATGTGACCGAAGTATTTGACGATTCGGCTTAGACGAACCATGGACGGATATTGTTGGTCGAGTTTGAGTTCTTTGAGCACCGAGATGTTGGTGCGATGAGCTGTCCAAGGTATAGTATATAATATTATCAACTAAATAGTTCAATTCAATATATCATAATTTACTTTACAAATTCCTAATATTGTATTATTTTATCAAAATATCTAAACACCTACACGACTGACAGGGTACCTACCTACCTACCTATGATGAGAATGAATATTTGTACTCATGTCATGGATCTTTATTTGCATATGTATTTACATATTTCTCTTTATAAGTATTTATATCGTTGTCTAGTACCCGTATCACAGGTAATCCTAGTTTGAGAGTAGACAATGTTGTGTTGCATTCCGCATATTATTCATTTTATCTTCATCTTTTTATCTTATCTCAGTAAGTAAATATTCTCTTTCTTGGTTTACATTTTATTGCCACACAGCCACACGAAAATAAAATTGCTACACATGTCTGACAAGTTTATTAAAATAGGTATAACAAAATATATCACAATTTTACACATGATAAGGTTGGTTCTGATTAGCAGTGATTGGTTTCACAATGTCTCTTCATTGTTACTCACAGGCCGCAGACAGGCAGGCACAGGTAAATGTAATCTCTTCCAGAAAGTTTCTCTTCCAGAAAGCTTACTTCGTCCCTCCTAGGAAGACAGATCCAAGGCATTCCAGAAGATGTTTGATCTGAAATAGAGACAAAAGATTACTCGATCACACTCTACGGATAATAATAATAAATCTGGCTATTCAGTTTTTTTAGAGGATCTCTCTGAGATGATATGACAGCGGGTTGTATTGCCGCATTCAATCCTGGTGATCAAAAAAATAGCGGTTATATCTATATATATAAAACAAGAAACTGACTGACTGACTGACAGATCGATCAACGCAGAGCCGAAACTACTGGTTGTAGAGAGCTGAAATTTGGCGTGCAGGTTCCTTAGGGAACGTAGGGGAGCACTAAGAGAGGATTTCCCGAAATTCCCACGGGAAGGGAAAAGAACGGGATTTTACATTTTAATATTTTTGCACATAGAAGTTGCGGGGAAAGGCTAGTTATTTATAAAATACAAGCTTTGCCCGCGACTTCATCTGCGTAGAATTCGTTTATCGTGATTCCCCAGGAATTGTCCACTTTTCCGGGATTAAAAGTGACCAGTAATCTTCCCCGGGGCTCAACCATTTCCAAACCAAATTTCATCAATATCGGTTCAGCGGCTGAAACATGAAGTGGTAACAGACAGACGGAGTTACTTTCGCACTTATAATATCAGAAGGTATTTGGCATGGAGGGCAGGGACATGGCTACTACCGAGTCGAACGGACGCACTTCACTACCGAAACACAACCGAGACTAGATAGAGATGTTCTACTATCTAAAGTCCCGCGCCTTCACATTTCAAAACACTGCAGTTTTTTATTATTATTTAAAAAGTACCACCAACACTCTCAACGCACAGTTGATGGCTGTCTCAGCACGCACACATGTGTTGAGTGTTGGTGGTGCTTTTTAAATAAATTGCAGCGTTTTGAAATGTGACGGCGCGGGACTTTAGATAGTAGAAGATCTCTACTATAAAAGCTTTGATCACTTTTATTTTTTCACTGATAACACGTTGTGCGTTCGCAAAGCAATTATGGGATTTGGTCTCGCCTGGGTTGACGCGGGCGTCTAAGCAGTCGGCGCGGCCGAAGCTGCGGCGCCGCAGCCGCCGTGGGCGCGCAGGGCGCCTTGCTAGCTTTCCTCTCCCTCTCGTCGACAGAATTCTCCACACTTCTCGCACGAAAGGGCAGCTCCTTGAAGTTTGTGAAGTCCTCCCTCCGTACTCTTTTCCTTATCTTATTAGAAAGGAGGGCGTAAGTTATGTCCAATTGCTCTCTTTCTGAGATATCATTCTCCGTTAGTCTCACAAAGAGCGACCGCAGCCTCACTATAAACATGTCAGTTTTGTCTTGCGGCGTCGAAAATATAATATACCTATACGCACGGTGGAGTCTTGGCAGATGTAGAAATGAGAAGACGGTGTGGGGCGAAGCCCTAATCACAAGTGACCGTGAATTCGTGGCAAATGTAGCGTGTGCGTAGCGATTGCACAACTGACTGGCTGGCTGGCGCGCGCGGCGCGTGGGCATAGGGTCGGCCGGTAGGAGAGAGCGGGACAGGGCTATTTTCCGAGACGCGCGTCGATTCCGCGAAACGGTATGGCAACCGAGTACCTAAGGCCCAAGCGGGTTAGTGTTCCGCGCACGGTTTGCTATAAATAGTACTATTATGTACCCATCCCAACAAAAATATGTACACATTTTAGTACCTATACCAACTTGATTCTTTAGATCATTGCTTTTCATTGTTGGTGGTGGTAAATTGTTACTGCTTTGCGAAGCAACCAAAGTAAAATTTCTACACATTTGACATCAATTTTTTCAAGTAGGTAGGTAAGGTAAATGTAAAGAAAAGAATACATTATAATATTATTATTAGTAAGGATCAACTAAATAGTTCAATAACATAGTTTAATTACTAATAGTTTAATTTACTTTACAAATTCCTAATATCGTAATATTTTATCAAAGTATCTAAACACCTACACGGTTGACAAAGTATGATGAGAACGAATATTTGTTCTCATGTCATGGATCTTTATTTGCATATGTATTTACATATCTAACTGTCTAATACATAAAATTCTCGTGTCAGTGTTTGTATCCAAACTCCTCCGAAATCGCTAAACCGATTCTTATGAAATTTGGTGTGTAAGTTCTGTAGGTCTGAGAAAAGGAATAGGAAGCTAGCTATTTTTCGTACCCATCCAAGAATAAAAATCAAGGCGGTAAGTTTCTCTATATAAGTACTAGCTGACCCAGTGGACTTCGTACCGCCTTGGATTTGTTTTTGGGTGGGTAAGAAAAATAGCTTACGTCCTATTCTCAGACCTACTGAACATACACACCAAATTTCATAAGAATCGGCCAAGCGATTTCGGTGGAGTTTGGTTACAAACACTGCGACACGAGAATTTTATCATATGAGATTTACTTATATCGTTGTCTAGTACCCGTATCACAGGTAATCCTAGTTTGGGAGTACATCAATAATGTCGAATCCCAAATATTATTCTTCATTTTACCTGATCTCAGTAGGTACATATCCTCTTGGTTGGTTTATATTTTATTGCCACACGGCCACAGGAAAATAAAATTGCTATACATTTCTGACATTAGTTTATTGAAATATAACTCATATATATCACAATTTTACACGTGATAAGGTTGGTTCTGATTAGCAGTAATTGGTTTCACAACGTCTCTTCGTTGTTACTCACAGGAGGGGCCCGAGATACTGTTGAAATGTGAAATGTAATCAGTTTCTCTTCGAGAAGGCTTACTGCATCCCTCCCAGGAAGACCAGGCATTCCAGAAGCTAGATGCTTGACAGTTTGATCTGAAATAGAGACAAAAGATTACTCTACCGCACTCTACGGATAGTAATAAATGTGGCTGTTCAGTTTATTTTTACAGAACGATATGACAGCGGGTTACAATGTGGTCCTGGTGAACAAAAAAATAGCGGTTATATTCTTTATAGAAAACAAGCTTTGCTTGCGACTTCCTCTGCGTAGAATTCGTTTATCATGATTCCCCCAGGAACTGCGAGCTTTTCCGGGATAAAAAGTGACGAGAACGTGAAAAGTGAGTATATTCTTCCCCGAAACTCAACTATTTCCAAACCAAATTGAATCAAAATCGGTTCAGCGGTTGAAGCGTGAAGTGGTGACTGACAGATAGACAAAGTTATTTTCGCATTTACAATATGCTACAGACGGACGGATAGACGTAGCGTTATATATATACATATAAATATAGAGATCCCCTTCGTCTTCAATTAGAGATCTTCTACTATCTAAAGTCCCGCGCCATCACATTTCAAAACGCTTCAATGTATTTAAAAAGCACCACCAACACTCTCAACACATGTGTGCGAGCTGAGACAGCCATCAACTATGCGTTGGGTGAGTGGTGGTGCTTTTTAAATAATAATGAAAAAATTGTAGCGTTTTGAAATGTGAAGGCGCGGGACTTTAGATAGTAGAAGATCTCTACATAAAAGATGGATAACCTTCTCTGGTACCTATTCCAACTAGAAAGACAGAAATGGATGAGAAATGGGTATCAAGGCATATGCCTTTCACGATGATTTGACAAGGGACCGTGTTGTGTCGCATTCAATCCTGACGGACGAAAAATAACGGTTATATTATTTACAAAGTGACCTCTCTATATTCTACGCCAAAACTACCAAATTTCATCAAAATCGTTTCCACGGTTGAAGCGTGAAGTGGTGACTGACTGACTGACAGACAGACAAAGTTACTTTCGCATTTATAACATGCTACGGACGGACGGATAGACGTAGCGTTATATATATGTATATAGAGATCTCCTTCGTCTTCAATTACATAAAAGATGTATAACCTTCTCCGGTACCTATTCTAACTAGAAAGACAGAAAATGACTTACATGCAAAGGCGGCTTGATGAAGACCTATAGTTCTGTTTGAGGCATTGGATGAGAAATGGGTATCAAGACATATGCCTTTCACGATGATTTGACAAGGGACCGTGTTGTCGCATTCAATCCTGAGGGACGAAAAATAACGGTTATATTATTTACAAAGTGACCTCCCTATATTCTACGCCAAAACCACCAAATTTCATCAAAATCGTTTCCACGGTTGAAGCGTGAAGTGGTGACTGACAGACAGACAAAGTTATTTTCGCATTTACAACATGCTACGGACGGACGGATAGACGTAGCGTTATATATATGTATATAGAGATCTCCTTCGTCTTCAATTACATAAAAGATGTATAACCTTCTCCGGTACCTATTCTAACTAGAAAGACAGAAAATGACTTACATGCAAAGGCGGCTTGATGAAGACCTATAGTTCTGTTTGAGGCATTGGATGAGAAATGGGTATCAAGACATATGCCTTTCACGATGATTTGACAAGGGACCGTGTTGTCGCATTCAATCCTGACGGACGAAAAATAACGGTTATATTATTTACAAAGTGACCTCCCTATATTCTACGCCAAAACCACCAAATTTCATCAAAATCGTTTCCACGGTTGAAGCGTGAAGTGGTGACTGACAGACAGACAAAGTTATTTTCGCATTTACAACATGCTACGGACGGACGGATAGACGTAGCGTTATATATATAGAGATCTCCTTCGTCTTCAATTACATAAAAGATGGATAACCCTCTCCGGTACCTATTCCAACTAGAAAGACGGAAAATGACTTACATGCAAAGGCGGCTTGATGATATTTCTATAGTTCTGTTTGAGGCATTGGATGAGAAATGGGTATCAAGACATATGCCTTTCATGATGATTTGACAAGGGACCGTGTTGTGTCGCATTCAATCCTGACGGACGAAAAATAACGGTTATATTATTTACAAAGTGACCTCTCTATATTCTACGCCAAAACTACCAAATTTCATCAAAATCGGTTCCGCGGTTGAAGCGTGAAGTGGTGACTGACTGACAGACAGACAAAGTTACTTTCGCATTTATAACATGCTACGGACGGACGGATAGATGTAGCGTTATATATATGTATATAGAGATCTCCTTCGTCTTCAATTACATAAAAGATGTATAACCTTCTCCGGTACCTATTCCAACTAGAAAGACAGAAAATGACTTACATGCAAAGGCGGCTTGATGAAGATCTATAGTTCTGTTTGAGGCATTGGATGAGAAATGGGTATCAAGACATATGCCTTTCACGATGATTTGACAAGGGACCGTGTTGCGTCGCATTCAATCCTGATGGACAACAATTACATATAAGATGGATAACCCTCTCCGGTACCTATTCCAACTAGAAAGACAGAAAATGACTTACATGCAAAGGCGGCTTGATGAAGATCTATAGTTCTGTTTGAGGCATTGGATGAGAAATGGGTATCAAGACATATGCCTTTCACGGTGATTTGACAAGGGACCGTGTTGCGTCGCATTCAATCCTGATGGACGAAAAATAACGGTTATATTATTTACAAAGTGACCTCTCTATATTCTACGCCAAAACTACCAAATTTCATCAAAATCGGTTCCGCGGTTGAAGCGTGAAGTGGTGACTGACTGACAGACAGACAAAGTTACTTTCGCATTTATAACATGCTACGGACGGACGGATAGATGTAGCGTTATATATATGTATATAGAGATCTCCTTCGTCTTCAATAACATAAAAGATGTATAACCTTCTCCGGTACCTATTCCAACTAGAAAGACAGAAAATGACTTACATGCAAAGGCGGCTTGATGAAGATCTATAGTTCTGTTTGAGGCATTGGATGAGAAATGGGTATCAAGACATATGCCTTTCACGGTGATTTGACAAGGGACCGTGTTGCGTCGCATTCAATCCTGATGGACAACAATTACATAAAAGATGGATAACCCTCTCCGGTACCTATTCCAACTAGAAAGACAGAAAATGACTTACATGCAAAGGCGGCTTGATGAAGATCTATAGTTCTGTTTGAGGCATTGGATGAGAAATGGGTATCAAGACATATGCCTTTCACGATGATTTGACAAGGGACCGTGTTGCGTCGCATTCAATCCTGATGGACAACAATTACATAAAAGATGGATAACCCTCTCCGGTACCTATTCCAACTAGAAAGACAGAAAATGACTTACATGCAAAGGCGGCTTGATGAAGATCTATAGTTCTGTTTGAGGCATTGGATGAGAAATGGGTATCAAGACATATGCCTTTCACGGTGATTTGACAAGGGACCGTGTTGCGTCGCATTCAATCCTGATGGACGAAAAACAACGGTTATGTTATTTACAAAGTGATCTCCCTATATTCTACGCCAAAACCACCAAATTTCATCAAAATCGTTTCCACGGTTGAAGCGTGAAGTGGTGACTGACAGACAGACAGACAAAGTTACTTTCGCATTTATAACATGCTACGGACGGACGGATAGACGTAGCGTTATATATATGTATATAGAGATCTCCTTCGTCTTCAATTACATAAAAGATGTATAACCTTCTCCGGTACCTATTCTAACTAGAAAGACAGAAAATGACTTACATGCAAAGGCGGCTTGATGAAGACCTATAGTTCTGTTTGAGGCATTGGATGAGAAATGGGTATCAAGACATATGCCTTTCACGATGATTTGACAAGGGACCGTGTTGCGTCGCATTCAATCCTGATGGACAACAATTACATAAAAGATGGATAACCCTCTCCGGTACCTATTCCAACTAGAAAGACAGAAAATGACTTACATGCAAAGGCGGCTTGATGAAGATCTATAGTTCTGTTTGAGGCATTGGATGAGAAATGGGTATCAAGACATATGCCTTTCACGGTGATTTGACAAGGGACCGTGTTGCGTCGCATTCAATCCTGATGGACGAAAAATAACGGTTATATTATTTACAAAGTGACCTCTCTATATTCTACGCCAAAACTACCAAATTTCATCAAAATCGGTTCCGCGGTTGAAGCGTGAAGTGGTGACTGACTGACAGACAGACAAAGTTACTTTCGCATTTATAACATGCTACGGACGGACGGATAGATGTAGCGTTATATATATGTATATAGAGATCTCCTTCGTCTTCAATAACATAAAAGATGTATAACCTTCTCCGGTACCTATTCCAACTAGAAAGACAGAAAATGACTTACATGCAAAGGCGGCTTGATGAAGATCTATAGTTCTGTTTGAGGCATTGGATGAGAAGTGGGTATCAAGACATATGCCTTTCACGGTGATTTGACAAGGGACCGTGTTGCGTCGCATTCAATCCTGATGGACAACAATTACATAAAAGATGGATAACCCTCTCCGGTACCTATTCCAACTAGAAAGACAGAAAATGACTTACATGCAAAGGCGGCTTGATGAAGATCTATAGTTCTGTTTGAGGCATTGGATGAGAAATGGGTATCAAGACATATGCCTTTCACGATGATTTGACAAGGGACCGTGTTGCGTCGCATTCAATCCTGATGGACAACAATTACATAAAAGATGGATAACCCTCTCCGGTACCTATTCCAACTAGAAAGACAGAAAATGACTTACATGCAAAGGCGGCTTGATGAAGATCTATAGTTCTGTTTGAGGCATTGGATGAGAAATGGGTATCAAGACATATGCCTTTCACGGTGATTTGACAAGGGACCGTGTTGCGTCGCATTCAATCCTGATGGACGAAAAACAACGGTTATGTTATTTACAAAGTGATCTCCCTATATTCTACGCCAAAACCACCAAATTTCATCAAAATCGTTTCCACGGTTGAAGCGTGAAGTGGTGACTGACAGACAGACAGACAAAGTTACTTTCGCATTTATAACATGCTACGGACGGACGGATAGACGTAGCGTTATATATATGTATATAGAGATCTCCTTCGTCTTCAATTACATAAAAGATGTATAACCTTCTCCGGTACCTATTCTAACTAGAAAGACAGAAAATGACTTACATGCAAAGGCGGCTTGATGAAGACCTATAGTTCTGTTTGAGGCATTGGATGAGAAATGGGTATCAAGACATATGCCTTTCACGATGATTTGACAAGGGACCGTGTTGCGTCGCATTCAATCCTGATGGACAACAATTACATAAAAGATGGATAACCCTCTCCGGTACCTATTCCAACTAGAAAGACAGAAAATGACTTACATGCAAAGGCGGCTTGATGAAGACCTATAGTTCTGTTTGAGGCATTGGATGAGAAATGGGTATCAAGACATATGCCTTTCACGATGATTTGACAAGGGACCGTGTTGTGTCGCATTCAATCCTGACGGACGAAAAATAACGGTTATATTATTTACAAAGTGACCTCCCTATATTCTACGCCAAAACCACCAAATTTCATCAAAATCGTTTCCACGGTTGAAGCGTGAAGTGGTGACTGACAGGCAGACAAAGTTATTTTCGCATTTACAACATGCTACGGACGGACGGATAGACGTAGCGTTATATATATGTATATAGAGATCTCTTACGTCTTCAATTACATAAAAGATGTATAACCTTCTCTGGTACCTATTCTAACTGGAAAGACAGAAAATGACTTACATGCAAAGGCGGCTTGATGAAGACCTATAGTTCTGTTTGAGGCATTGGATGAGAAATGGGTATCAAGACATATGCCTTTCACGATGATTTGACAAGGGACCGTGTTGTCGCATTCAATCCTGATGGACAACAATTACATAAAAGATGGATAACCCTCTCCGGTACCTATTCCAACTAGAAAGACAGAAAATGACTTACATGCAAAGGCGGCTTGATGAAGATCTATAGTTCTGTTTGAGGCATTGGATGAGAAATGGGTATCAAGACATATGCCTTTCACGATGATTTGACAAGGGACCGTGTTGCGTCGCATTCAATCCTGATGGACAACAATTACATAAAAGATGGATAACCCTCTCCGGTACCTATTCCAACTAGAAAGACAGAAAATGACTTACATGCAAATGCGGCTTGATGAAGATCTATAGTTCTGTTTGAGGCATTGGATGAGAAATGGGTATCAAGACATATGCCTTTCACGGTGATTTGACAAGGGACCGTGTTGTGTCGCATTCAATCCTGATGGACGAAAAATAACGGTTATATTATTTACAAAGTGACCTCTCTATATTCTACGCCAAAACTACCAAATTTCATCAAAATCGTTTCCACGGTTGAAGCGTGAAGTGGTGACTGACAGACAGACAAAGTTATTTTCGCATTTACAACATGCTACGGACGGACGGATAGACGTAGCGTTATATATATAGAGATCTCCTTCGTCTTCAATTACATAAAAGATGGATAACCTTCTAAGGTACCTATTCCAACTAGAAAGACAGAAAATGACTTACATGCAAAGGCGGCTTGATGAAGACCTATAGTTCTGTTTGAGGCATTGGATGAGAAATGGGTATCAAGACATATGCCTTTCACAATGATTTGACAAGGGACCGTGTTGCGTCGCATTCAATCCTGATGGACAACAATTACATAAAAGATGGATAACCCTCTCCGGTACCTATTCCAACTAGAAAGACAGAAAATGACTTACATGCAAATGCGGCTTGATGAAGATCTATAGTTCTGTTTGAGGCATTGGATGAGAAATGGGTATCAAGACATATGCCTTTCACGGTGATTTGACAAGGGACCGTGTTGCGTCGCATTCAATCCTGATGGACGAAAAACAACGGTTATATTATTTACAAAGTGACCTCTCTATATTCTACGCCAAAACTACCAAATTTCATCAAAATCGTTTCCACGGTTGAAGCGTGAAGTGGTGACTGACAGACAGACAAAGTTATTTTCGCATTTACAACATGCTACGGACGGACGGATAGACGTAGCGTTATATATATAGAGATCTCCTTCGTCTTCAATTACATAAAAGATGGATAACCTTCTAAGGTACCTATTCCAACTAGAAAGACAGAAAATGACTTACATGCAAAGGCGGCTTGATGAAGACCTATAGTTCTGTTTGAGGCATTGGATGAGAAATGGGTATCAAGACATATGCCTTTCACAATGATTTGACAAGGGACCGTGTTGCGTCGCATTCAATCCTGATGGACAACAATTACATAAAAGATGGATAACCCTCTCCGGTACCTATTCCAACTAGAAAGACAGAAAATGACTTACATGCAAATGCGGCTTGATGAAGATCTATAGTTCTGTTTGAGGCATTGGATGAGAAATGGGTATCAAGACATATGCCTTTCACGGTGATTTGACAAGGGACCGTGTTGCGTCGCATTCAATCCTGATGGACGAAAAACAACGGTTATGTTATTTACAAAGTGATCTCCCTATATTCTACGCCAAAACCACCAAATTTCATCAAAATCGTTTCCACGGTTGAAGCGTGAAGTGGTGACTGACAGACAGACAGACAAAGTTACTTTCGCATTTATAACATGCTACGGACGGACGGATAGACGTAGCGTTATATATATGTATATAGAGATCTCCTTCGTCTTCAATTACATAAAAGATGTATAACCTTCTCCGGTACCTATTCTAACTAGAAAGACAGAAAATGACTTACATGCAAAGGCGGCTTGATGAAGACCTATAGTTCTGTTTGAGGCATTGGATGAGAAATGGGTATCAAGACATATGCCTTTCACGATGATTTGACAAGGGACCGTGTTGCGTCGCATTCAATCCTGATGGACAACAATTACATAAAAGATGGATAACCCTCTCCGGTACCTATTCCAACTAGAAAGACAGAAAATGACTTACATGCAAAGGCGGCTTGATGAAGATCTATAGTTCTGTTTGAGGCATTGGATGAGAAATGGGTATCAAGACATATGCCTTTCACGATGATTTGACAAGGGACCGTGTTGCGTCGCATTCAATCCTGATGGACAACAATTACATAAAAGATGGATAACCCTCTCCGGTACCTATTCCAACTAGAAAGACAGAAAATGACTTACATGCAAAGGCGGCTTGATGAAGACCTATAGTTCTGTATGAGGCATTGGATGAGAAATGGGTATCAAGCATCATTGCCCCGAAGTGGACGTGGATGGCTCAGGTTCGGCTG
Organism: Aethes cnicana; assembly: GCA_963971205.1. Taxonomy (NCBI): domain Eukaryota; kingdom Metazoa; phylum Arthropoda; class Insecta; order Lepidoptera; family Tortricidae; genus Aethes; species Aethes cnicana. Next base: position 4,604,968 of record OZ020298.1, on the reverse strand, counting down.
AAATAATTCCAATGTTGATAAGTATAGAGCTAGAAACACGGCCGTTATATAATGTGCCCTGTAAGGATGAGTCGCGAATAATGTCAGTTTTGGAAAGGCTTCTCTAATTTGCATGCGTGCATTACGTAGGTAGTTGGTGTGATAATTTGACGTAAATTTGCTGGTGATCATTTGGTTTCCTACTTTTCACTTCAGCCTAATAAAAGACTAACTCTTACCTGTAATTTTAGTAATATCTATACATTTCCCGTTTTTCTGTACTCTTCTTAGAATAATCTCTGGCAGAATGCAATCCCTATAAAATGTGACTAATTTTGGAGTCATGCTATTTATAAACTCTTCATCGCGTTCGACTTCAATAACCTTTAATTCCTGTTCAGCTGTGACAAAGCAGATGAAGTAGCATTTGTCCATGTTTGTTACATGTAGCTGACCCTGAACCTAAGTCATACAAAAAATAATTTTAAAAAAGTAAGTTACATAGTAATTGGGAAATTAAGAATATGTTGTATACATGTTTCTTTACAAGGAAGCCACGGTGGCCTAGTGAAATGCATCTGCGAAGTAATTCAAACCCTCTCGTGATGATAGGAGGCCTATGCCCAGCAGTGGGACGTAAATAGGCTGTAGTAGGTAGGTTTCTTTAGAATCAATGTATGCGCATTTCAAATAGGTATTTAGAACATTACCGTACCTGATAGTAATAGTTATGCTTTTTGTTCATTACTAATATATCGTTCTCAAAACGCAAGGGAAAATCTTTTTTTTCTATGGCTGCTGTTTCAACACTTTGTGAACTTCTCATGAGTGACGGAAAGCATTTTATTTCAAGGATGGCATTTTCATCTTCAATGACGCCTAAAAAAGAGTACCTATTACACCACCTACTTTTTTACCTGACAACGGTAAGGCAAAAGGAAGGGTTATGATTTTAGTATCCTAAACACAAAGTAAAAGCTAGTAATTGCGGGGTTTCCAAATTGTCAAATGAAAGGGGAATTTATATTGAATTCAAAAAAGAGTAACTGCAGTCGGGTAGCAGTTTTATACTGATCTTTTCCAATTGACCACAAACTCAACCAAGCAAAATACCTAATCACATACCATCAGGACTAGCACCCAGGAATCCGTATTGTTTGTCAATGTAAAGCCCTGCGCGCCGGACAGTTTTCTTAGTCTGTGACGCGAAAATCTCTCTAGCAACATATTCGTTTTGCTGACCATACTGCATATCTTTGGTTGTTATAGTATTTTTGTACAGGATTTGTTTCACGTGATTATGGCAGGGGGTTGTAGCACGACGTTTGCAAATCTGTGGATCAAAAACTCAGTCTAGTGCACCACGTTCTACTTCAAGACGTCGAATTTTCGCTCAACGCTCAATGAACAATGAACAAACGTAATAAAAATTACCATTCCGAATTGACTTGCTGTCAATCTGTCACTTCTAAGTGTGTTATACAGTTCAGAGTTATGTTGTTCTCTGGTATTTTCTTCAATGTCTGTGATTTCTTTCAATGTTAGCTGGAATTCCTTCAGTTTTCCTTCCCCCATTTGTCTCAGTACTGCTATGTCAATATCCACGGCGTCGCTCGCTTCTGGGCCATAGTGTTTGTCAGGTTGAGCTGACAGCTTTGCTGGAAATAGCCGCCTTCTTGGACATAATTTCTGTCGCATACATTTTTTCTGTTGTTGCTGTAAATGTTTTTTGAAATGCGCTCCGGGACTTTGTTGAGTTGACTTTTTCCAAGCCTTTATGTGCCATTTGTGTCCAGTAGTTTGTGATAATCCTTGAAGTAGACAAATCAGTTTATGTCTGGCAAATCTCTGGAAATCTATGCAAATATTTGTATACGTACCTGCTACATGAACTCTTCTTTGATAAGAGCCACCTTTCCCGAGGCTAAGCCGTTTTCCACAGTTGAATTTGTTTATTACGCTCATAAAATTTTCAGCAATGTTTGTGGTTTCGTTGGTCAATCTATGAGCTTTAGATATAACATTATCATTGGCAGCGCAAATAAGCGCCCAAACAGCGGGACAGTTATTTTTCATAACATCCACAAGATTAATGTCTTCCTCAAGTTCCTGGTCAGTTTCAGTGGGTTGCTTCCATTTACAGTAATATGCTTTGCAGTCCTCATGTTTCCCAAACACATGAAGTGGTCCATTTCTCAAATCGTTTCTCATAGCATTGGGGTTCCCACTGTTATGTATTATGACTTTGCGGGAAACTACAGTCAGTTTTAACAGCCTTGGTTTCAATAAGTTTCTGCCCTCAAGAGGCAACTTTGTATTCGCTAAGATCTAAAAGCATAAATATATACCTACCTATATACTATAACCAATCACATAATACTGAAATAAAATTTATTATTATTACTACTTTTGAAAATTAGATCATGACGTCAAATCACCACCATCTCCATCCTCACCATCACCACCACCATTATCAATCTATTAAAATAATAAGTCTGTAGAAGAATACGCGTCTGTAACTTGAAAATGAAAAGAAACGATCAAGTCGAGGGGACTATGTATAAACAATCATCATCATCATTTCAGCCGAAAGACGTCCACCGATATAAACGATACTAACTAAACACAAAAAAAAAACGACTTCGACCTCCGACAGCCTACAAAATCAGTGTCAAGTTCACTATAAGATTGTCATCAGCTTTGGGTCGGTTCACTTGAGTCGTCGGATTTTATTAAAAAAAAAATACGATGGGACGTAAGTCTCACTAGTCTTTGAAATTGATGCCACAATCATACACGTGCTAACAAATCAAATTTTGAGGAGTTCCCTCATTTCCTCATGGATCCCATCATCAGAACTGAACCAAATTAATATGGGACTAATGGGACAGTTGACGGAGTAATCGCGGAACATACATACAAACAAAAAACCGCCTTCAACTCCGACTGACTGCGATGTCAATGTCAAGTGCACTATATGATTTATTCCTTTGGGTCGGTTTACTTGACACCAACTTCGCAGTCTGTCAGAATTTGAAGGCGGGTTTTATAAATTTTTTTTTGGCTACAGTTTCCAAACTTTACCATAGAAATACAAAAGTAACTCTGAAATCTTCGAAATTGACACCAAAATCATCTACGTGCTAGCAAATTTTGAGGAGTTCCCCCTCATTTTCTCATGGAACCCATCATCAGAACTATGGGACCAACTTGGAAGTCCCAGCTTTTGAACAAAAATAAAAATTCCGACGAATTCAAAACCTCCTTTTTTTGAAGTCGGTTAATAATAAAATTTGGGGACATCGTAAAATGCAAATTTGCTATTACAAACTTATTATTTGCGGTTGGTTCAGTAGAAACTGCTACTGTACCAACCGCAAATAATAAGTTTGTATGAGTAAATTTGCATGTATTATATTTGACTACTACTACAGCCTATTTGCGTCCCACTGCTGGGCACAGGCCTCCTCTCATCATGAGAGGGTTTTGGGCTTTAGTCCCCACGCAGGCCCAGTGCGGATTGAGGACTTCACACACATCTTTGAATTACTTCGCAGATGCGTGCAGGTTTCCTCACGATGTTTTCCTTCACCGAAAAGCTCGTGGTAAATTGAAATTGAATTTCGCACGTAAGTAAACCTGTGCGAGCCGGAATCGAACCCCCGACCCTCGGCATGAGAGGCGGTAGGTCGAACCACTAGGCCACCACGGCTTCAAGAGGCGGTAGGTCGAAGCCGTGGTGGCCTAGTGGTTATATTTGACACTGACATAATTATTATTAGTAAGTAAAAAGCTGTGGTGGCTCAGTGGCCGAGGGTCGGCGGTTCGATTCCGGTTCGCACCTCAAGTTTACTCATGTGCGAAGTTCAATTTGAATTTACCTTTGAGCTTTTCGGTGAAGGAAAAACATCGTGAGGAAACCAGCACGCATCTGCGAAGTAATTCAAGGATGTGTGTGAAGTCCCCAATCCGCACTGGGCCCGCGTCCCCACGCCCACTAAGTACAGCGCAAACCCTCTCGTGATGAGAGGAGGCCTGTGCCCCGCAGTGGGACGCAAATAGGCTGTAGTAGTAAGTAAAAGTATGGGTACGTGTGTGCTGTTAGAACTTGCTTCAGGCCAAATTTCATGATTCTACGTCATCGGGAAGTACCCCCAAATATGCAATACTAGCCGATGCCCGCAAACTTCGTTCCGCGTACTTAGGATATACGTACCCGATGATACTGTACATATAGACATTTATAGTTATACAAGTATTGAACAATTGGTTTGACCCGTGGAAAACCCGTTCCCGTGGAAATATTGGGATAAAAAGTATCCTATGTTATTGCATTCAAACGTACCATACCAAATTTCATCCAAATCGGTCCAATGGTTGCGACGTGGAGGAAGGACAAACACCAAACAAAAAAATAAAACAACTTATGATCGCGTTGCGTTGACGTACAACTATAATTTTTTCACAGCCAAGAGACTATAGACTGGTGTATATTTGATATTTTCAACTTGACACCGCTACACATTTCTGAGAAAAATGGTATTGACAGATGGACGGACGGACAGAAAGACAGACAGACAGATAGACAGGTTCCATTTTTTCCTTTTGAGGTACGGAACCCTAAAAACGATTTGAAGAAAAAAATACTGTATGTATGTCCGGATTTAACTCGAAAACTACTGGTCGGATTGCAACAAAACTTTGTATGGGGGTAATTTATATATAGGCTACTTTTTATCCTGGTAAAACGCACAGTTCCATCGGGAACTAACCGAACTCCACGCGGACGAAGTCGCGGGCAAAGCTAGTGCCAAATAAATCCCATCAGTTCAGTTTTATACACATAGACAAACAGCAGACGGACGGACAGCGAACCGTAAAAATATATGTATCTTGATAGAATATCAATCTGTTTAGGCAAAGTGCACACACTATGCAAAGCAACTGCATGGGTTGGACTGGACAGACGAATAGGTACCTAAAAAAAATGTATCTTCACAGAATTTCAATCACTTCAAAACTGACTTCAGACTGAAAAAAATATCTTCACTTACCTTGTACAAAGCGCTGGTGTAATTTTTAACAACATGGTTTTTACACTCAATTTTTGTAATTCTTTGGCCATAAGACACACTCTTCCTCAAATTTGCATACACGGACGAGTCTCCGTCTCCAATGAAGGACAAATATTGCAGCCCATGCATTTCTTCACTCTTTTTGAATCCTTCCACTACAATGTCTGCTTCCATTGCTGTTGACGGTCCAGTGAAATTTTTACAACAAACATGCTCTTTAGGATCCATGCTCTTTCTCTCATAGTATTGACATTGGTAGCAATATTTATTTCTTACACCAAGAAACAAACATTTTTTTGTTTCTTTCCCAATAATGCAAGCCTGAAAAAATTGCCAAATATAAAATATAAAGTAACACTATTACTTCTTGTGATGAGAGGCGGCCTGTGCCCAGGTGGGATGCTAATAGTCTGAAGTAGTAGTAATACTATTACTGGCATTTGCAAGCAAAGATAGTATGACGTCTGAAGGATGAAAGCATGCCATGGTAAATAGTATTGAACTTGAACCAAGAGATTATGTAGGTATAGATAAATATATCCATAAATAGCTAAATAAAATGTTATCATACCATTCCAGAGTTTGAATTGTAATTGTGACCATATGATCTTTTCAGCCAGCCTCCGTCGGCATACACTGTAATATATGGAATGCCTTGCTCATTGACATGGCCTTTCTCAATAGCGATGGCTTTCTCTTCTTCACCAGCTTTTATGATTTCTTCAGTCAAATGGTCTTGCCAAACATTACCTAATTCTTTTTCAATGGATCGGAATTTGTTAGCTGACATGGTCGGTATATCCATGCAAGCCGTAACATGTGCAGAAGCTGTATAATAGCTCCCAGCTGTAACAGTACCCCAAACAAATGCTTTGTTGATTTGTTCGTTTTTCTCATTAGTCTGTTTCCAAATTTTTTCACACATGCTGCATTTAAAAGTAAATACACTGTGAAATCCAGTTTTTGTTTCTGACACTAAATCAATGATAGATCCAGTACAAGCTTTCTTATGTTGCTCCATGGAAAATGCCCATTGAAGAACATGTTTTATGTCCACCATACGATACCCAGTAAGGTCAGACAATGTCTCATCTGGGACAGTTTCTACTTGCAACTCATGGCTTTCTACTGCGGGGTCTGGAGCAGGCCAATTTATATCAATTGGACGAGATGAATTTTCTTCTACTGGAGTTTCATTATTGCTAGTTGAAGTGCATGATGCTTCCATTCGAATAATGGGTTTTAGACGATCATATGTTCTCAATGGAGTTCTGCAAAATAAAAAAAAGATATACATACAAACTCTCCACCTATATCAAAATCAAAATACTCAAAATCATACGACATTTTGGTTTGGTATACTTCAGGAGCCGTGAAGCCTAGTGGTTCGACCTACCACCTCTGATGCAGGTCGAGGGTTCGATTCCGGCTTGCACCTCTAAATTTACTTATGTGCGAAATTAAATTTGAATTTACCACTGAGCTTTTTCGCTGAAGGAAAACATTGTGAGGAAACCTGCATGCATCTGCCAAGTAATTCAAAGATGTGTATGAAGTCCCCAACCCGCACTGGGCCCGCTTGGGGACTATAGCCCAAAACCCTCTCGCGATGAGAGGAGGCCTGTGCCCAGCAGTGGGACACAAATAGGCTGTAGTAGTAGTATACTTCAGGAGTTGAAGCGGAATGTTCGATATTTGCCCACTGTTGCCATTTGTTTATATACAAACATACAATGACTGCTAAGCAAACCTTTCTTATGGTTTTATGCAATGGGATAAAAATATTATTGTGGGAATGAACAAAAAAATTTAGAGGACATGTAATAAATAAGTATAAATCAAATTGAGTAACCTATTGTCACCTGTACAGCTTGTTGACAAATTTTCTTCTAGCAATTGATTCTCTCGATCTGTTAGGCCGCTAGATCTTTGTTGTGACCCCATACCCCTCTCATCTTGGCACGCCTGCTCTGTTAGGTCACGAGGTCTTTGTTGCGACCTTTCATTATTACGCCAAACCACAGCTCTACTGTAAAAATTTGAAATTATTATAAGAGGAATTGGATAAAAGAGTAAGAATATTCTGTCGTAACCATGTGTATAGTATCATCGGGTACGCATATTCTGAGTCTACGCGGGACGAAGTCCGCGGGAAAAGGCTAGTAATGAATATATTCAAATGCCCCAAGAAGTGATATATATCTTTACTAACGATGTGACTCCATTATAATGTCTCCGCAAACTAGCAGCTACTTTTTTCCATTTTCGTTTTCCACCCGACCACGTGTGTTTTCTGTATGCGGAGCGGTTCGTCTTTGGTGGCATTGATAAAATTGATCTGAAACAAAAAATACAACGCAAAATACCATGCACAGAGAGATACTTAGATAAATGCAAAGTGAGAGGAAAATCAATTGAAAAATTGAATAAACGATGAGATAAATATATTCGATGCAGTTTACCAGACGGTCGAGTTGCAAAAGAATGTTTCTTTTTTCTAATTAGGTACGTTCCGTTTTAGCTACGTTCCGAATCGCGCTGTTTTGTCTCTCGCGAGTCGACTTTCAAGCGCGCTGAGCGCGATTCGGAACGCAGCTTATGAACCATACGTATTTTTTTTTCTAATTACGTTCCGTTTTGCACGCCGTTCTATGATTTATAACTGAATTGAGAAAATACGTAGTTAGTATCATTATCATTACCCAAAACAATTTGATTTTGTGAAATGACACTTTTTAAATGAAAAATTGTTTGTATATATCTAGGTAGGTACCTACTATTATTATGCATATGATCGGTAACTTCGCAGCATAGATATGTTCAGGTCAGCCTAGCTTCTATAATACAGGTTTTCTATGCTCGTGTGAGCGAATTCGAATCTGGTCAGTTTACTTTTGTTTTTCGTTTTTCATTCTTTAGTAGGTACCCTAGCCTATACGGCCCTACAACTAGGCACAAATATTTTTTTATAGACTAATAAAAATGCCCTGAGCAGAGCTCGATCGCCCAGTTATAAGTAAATATATTTTTATTTCTTAGAGAAATGAATAAAATACTTACAATAGATATGATATATTTTTTCTAGCTGTCTTCTGACATGTTATTACACGTTTTTATATCTGATCATTCTAAACAACAAAATTCTTGTACAGGTACTTACCTATTTCGTTCAATCATTTTCCAACTCATAAAACGCCACCAACTACCGGCGTGCTAACGCCATCTTGTGAGTATTTTGGAAATTACTAGGAATCGAAACTAGCATATCAGCTGTTCATAGACCACGACGCCATATTGGCCTGATGCTTACAGTGTAAACGTTCTCTCACACAAGCTTGGTTCGACCGAAATTTTATTGGTTTTGAAATGCTTATAATTATTTTATTCTTTGATTTTTTGCGGTGTTTTTGATCTATGCGCGCTCGGGGAATAATGTAATATTTTATTAGAACGATAAAAGAAACTAAAAGCAGTCGTAGTCGAAGATTACGCGACCAGTTTTTTGTATGGGGTTCAGCCGTGACGATTCACCTTAATAAAAGCTTTTTTTTAAAGATTTTTTATACATATTTCTATGATGAAATGTATGTTTTCCGCAGCGAACGCGATGTCCCCCCCCTCCCACTGGGGCATGATGTCCCCCCCGCCGCGGCCGCCCCCACTCGCGCCCCCGCCCGAGACCGAGTCCAATTCCAGCTGGGCTGAGATGGAGACCTACGTCATCGGTGAGTGTCCCCACCGCGTCCAACTGCTGGGCATAAGCCACCCTTAGAACTTTCTAAAGATGATATAACACGACATGATGAAATAAGAAGGTATAATACTTTGAACAATAGTATCTACTACTACTACAGCCTATTTGCGTCCCACTGCTGGGCACAGGCCTCCCCTCATCATGAGAGGGTTTGGGCTATAGTCCCCACGCGGGCCCAGTGTGGATTGGGGACTGCACACAGATCTTTGAATTACTTCGCAGATGCGTGCAGGGTTCCTCACGATGTTTTCCTTCACCGAAAAGCTCATGGTAAATTCAAATTGAATTTCGCACGAAAGTAAACTTGGAGGTGCGAGCCGGAATCGAACCCCCGACCCTCGGCATGAGAGGCAATATTATATTGTTATATAATAAAGAGAAAAAAGGATGCAATGATGACGCGTCAATTATATCGAACAGAGAGAGAGAGAGAGCGCCTTACTCGGCGTACAGGTTTACACAACTTAGAAGGCGCGTTGATTAAGCAAAAATAGTCTCTGCGTCAACGGCTTAAGTGCTTCACCGCACGCCTTCTACGTTGTGTCGTGCTGTACATGCTTGCAAGTTGTGACTGATGATTGTTTGCTATTAAGTTTTCATAGGCGTTCACTTGGTTTATTTTTTTACTAGCTTCTGCCCGCGACTTCGTCCGCGTGGAATTCGGTTATAGCGTTCCCGCGGGAATTGAGCGTTAAACTATAACAAATTATATACTAAAACCTTCCTCTTGAACCACTCTATCTTTTAAAAAAAACGGATCAAAATCCGTTGCATAGTTTTAAAGATTTAAGCATACATAGGGATATAGGGACAGAGAAAGCGACTTTGTTTTATACTATGTAGTAATTTTTATTTATCATGAACGGCTTCGCCTCGCGCCTTCCAAGTTGTGTCGTGCTATACATAAACAATTAACCATCTATCTTTTTAATACAGTTACTCAAAAAGTAAACATTTCGATACCCCTTTAGCGTGCGAAAAGTTTGTCATTTCCGAACGACCGCCTTTTGTTTTTTGACAGCTAGTGAGCGAGCGTAAAGTTGATTTTTGCGCACGAGTGCGTATTTTCTTTTTGAACTTAATCCTGTTCGTTTCTTTCTTTATATATTTTTTTCGTAAATGTATTTAAAATATCGTTTGATACACGTGCGCAATTGTCTTTTTCACCCCTCCTATTCGAAAAGAAGTGTTTTGTTCCCCGTTTAGAGGGAGCAAATGGCGATTTTGCTCCCTCTTCGCTTTTTTTTAAAAAATAGTAGATTGTATGACTAGGGAGCAAAAAGGTATATTTTACCGCGGGTGACGGATTGAATCCAGAGCGACGCGAAAGATTCCAGAATAGAATCCCGAGCGTAAGCGAGGGATTCTAGCGTGGAATCTTGAGCTAGCGAGGGATTCAAACTTTGTCACCCAAGGCATAAATAAGTTTGCTACCGTGTTGTACACTCTGCTTTTCACCCCTCCTATGAGAAAATCATAAGATCATTCGTTCATCATTGTCATTAAATGAAGTAAAACAAAAAAATAATACATTTAGAAACAAACAAGGTTAAAAAGAACGTGTGTTTCGCGCGCTTATCATAAATTCATAGGTAGAAGGCGAAAATGGCTTCCATATTGAAGAATCTGTAACTACTTCATTGTATTTATATTCTGTCATGCTCGCACGCGTTGCGTTCATAATAATAGGTAAATTTTAACAAATCTGAAATAAAGTACATTTTATGACAATTTCGCACATACACATTTCACACAAAGTTTTTTAATACATTTGCGATAATATGAAAAAAGGGCAGTGCAATTCATATTACGTACTTACATAATATTCCTTTGGAATTCTCAGAGGTGTTGATCCCAATACATTGCATCACCTAAATCACTTTTTGCTTTCATTCATTTTCTACGAAATAATTCATAACACTACATAACGTACGTTTTATTTTGGAAATTAAGTGTAAAATAATACGGCAAGGAAATGAGCGCTCACGAAATTCGCGGGTTCGTTTTTTTTTTTTAATTCGATCACACGAGGAGTTTGCGAGGAATGCTACGGCATTGGCCTGCACCATTCAGCCAAATTGAAAATAAAAGATAGCAAATAATTTATCCTATATTTAATAACTTGCCGTATTATTTTACACTTCATTTCCAAAATAAAACGTACCTTATGTAGTGTTATGAATTATTTCGTAGAAAATGAATGAAATCAAAAAGTGATTTAGGTGATGCAATGTATTGGGATCAACACCTCTGAGAATTCCAAAGGAATATTATGTAAGTACGTAATATGAATTGCACTGCCCTTTTTTCATTTTATCGCAAATGTATTAAAAAACTTTGTGTGAAATGTGTATGTGCGAAATTGTCATAAAATGTACTTTATTTCACATTTGTTAAATTTACCTATTATTATGAACGCAACGCGTGCGAGCATGACAGAATATAAATACAATATAGTTACTGATTCTTCAATATGGAAGCCATTTTCGCCTTCTACCTATGAATTTATGATAAGCGCGCGAAACACACGTTCTTTTTAACCTTGTTTGTTTCTAAATGTATTATTTTTTTGTTTTACTTAATTTAAAGACAATAATGAACGAATGATCTAATGATTTTCTCATAGGAGGGGTGAAAAGCAGAGTGTACAACACGGTAGCAAACTTATTTATGCCTTGGGTGACAAAGCTTGAATCCCTCGCTAGCTCAAGATTCCACGCTAGAATCCCTCGCTTACGCTCGGGATTCTATTCTGGAATCTTTCGCGTCGCTCTGGATTCAATCCGTCACCCGCGGTAAAATATACCTTTTTGCTCCCTAGTCATACAATCTACTATTTCACTCGTCCCTAATGTTGACGATCGCTTTCGCTCGCGCCAACATAAGGGAGCTAGGAGCTCGTGATAAAATGACAACGGACTTGCATCAAAATGTACTATTTCGTTTCAGGCAACATTCAAATCCACCCCCCCACAGACGCGACCAAACAAATGCTCATACTAAGATACCTCACGCCAATGGGCGAATACCAGGAGGTAAGTGTATTAAAAAAAATCTTCCTTTTTTTAATGAGACTTACTTTTCTAAAACCTTGAAATGGCACTTCCTGAAAAATATTGATGCGCACACAAATATTTTTGCTAAATTGATTTTTGCAAACTCGTGGAGTTTTCTACACACCTTCTTTTCGAATTTATAATATTGACATGGATTTTTTTTCCAGTTCCTATCACACGTGTTCGCCCAGAACGCGCTCGGCCTCATACTGGGGTACCTCAATGTTCGCGAGTCGCGGGACTCGAGACTCGCGTTCGAGGCGCTCAAGTACCTCGCGGCGCTGCTCTGCCACAAGAAGTTCTCCATCGACTTCATCAACATGGGCGGGCTGCAGGTAATGTGGCTATTACACCCTCGACCCATACTGGGGTGCCTCAACGTGCGCGAGTCGCGGGACTCGAGACTCGCGTTCGAGGCGTTCAAGTACCTCGCCGCGCTGCTCTGCCACAAGAAGTTCGTAGAAGTTCGTTCTTTGCTCCCTAGGGATCAAAATGTATGATTTCTCCCTGTTAGCTGGGCAGAAATGGACGGGGAACAAAATACTCGCTCCTCCTAAAGGAGAAGCTTTAGCAGGAGCGAAAATATCTTTACGTGACCCTTGGTCGTAAAGTGGGATATTCTGCCCGCTACGCGGGGAGATATTCTCACTTCCTGGCCAAGGCAAGGCTTAAAGATTTAGACATATCACGCACGGGCGGTAATTCGTAAACCCTCAGATCGCAGGAGTTTGTGGCCCGAACCGGAGGTGAGGTCATTTCCGAACGAGAGCTTTTGTTTTTTGACTCCAAGTGATCGTGCGTAAATTTTTTTTTTTTAACTTCATCCTGTTCGTTTTTTACTTTATTCTATTTTTTTCAATAAAGTATAAATAATTGTCGTTTAATATACGTGCGAAATTGACATTTTCACTGGTCCCTAATGCTCTCGCTCACACCAACATAACTAGGGACTCGTGATAGAATGACAAACTTTTCGCACTTGCATCAAAATGTCCTATTTTTTGCAGAAATTCCTAGAAGTGCCCCGGCCGTCCGTAGCGGCGACCGGCGTGTCGATCTGTCTGTACTACCTCGCCTACTGCGAGGATGCTATGGAGCGGGTCTGCCTACTGCCGAGGAATACGCTCGCCGATCTAGTCAAGTGAGTGCAGTACGACCAGAGAATATTTAATAGTACTGTAGGGGGGGACTGGCCCTAATACTGCCCTAACACTTCCCTAACTATGAAATAATAGATTTTATGGTTCCCCTTGTTTACGCATAATTTTTTTTGGCAGAATTCGATTTTGCATAATAAGTATAGGCATAATAGTGTTTACGCCGAAACTAAACTCGCATAACGATCTTTCGTCGAATTCTATTACGCATAATCTATTTACGCCGAATGGTTTTCACGCATAATTTTCGAATTTCGAATATTGTTTAGGCAGAAAATTACTTTCGCCGAAATTCGTTACGCCGAAAACTACTTTCGCATACCTTTATTCTCGTCGATTTATTAAATGAGTATCCTGTATAACATCAATCATGATATTGGGGGGAAGGGGATTTTTACTAACTGATAATTTCGTTTACTTATATAAAAAATAACCTAACCTAACCTATGCGAGTCGGCTTTGCTCCAAACTTTGGGTGTTACCGCGCACACCCGTCCCTACATAATTTGTTATTTCGAACATAAATTCGGACAATATTTCGGCCTATCCAAATTTTGGTAAATTACTAGTATGCCAAACAATATTATGCATAATCAAATTCGGCCAAGTCAACATTATGCCAACACAATATTCGGGTAAACACCCATTCGGCCAATAAAGAATTATGCGTAATAAAAATTCGGCAAAGTCAAGATTCGGCGTAGATAAATTATGCGAAGCCTGTTATGCGTAAACAGTTTCGGACAAAAAGAATTATGCCAAATAGAGGGCACCCAGATTTTATGTATATTTCATGTTACTCGGCCAGTCTCCACAGTACTACGTACAGAATGGCCACGGAATCACCCGCCTGAATCTAGCCGGCGTACAACTCGCGTCCAACTCGCCCTTACCGTAATTTGTTTCATCCGGAGATGGAGAGTGAATCGTTGGCCCGCGTAGTGGTACACACACATTTACAAGTGTACGGACGTCCTCACACGCACATAGACAGACGTCTTCGCACGCAAACATTGACACTTCATTCGAATTGTGTTCGAAATCGTGCTTTTATTGGCCGTGTCCGCCGTGTGGTGCAACTTGGAAGGTGCGCGGCGAAACACTTACAGTCAGTTTGCTAATTCGAGATCAGAACGGCCGGCCTAAAATAAATTTAATTTTACGTAGGAATATTTCCATTTTAAAAATCACACGCTGTGATGGTTTGAGCATCTGAGTATTTCTTGGTGTTTCTAAAACTACGTTTTAAATAATACTGATTATACTTTCTTATAAAAATACAAAAACTTAACTAATTTGTCTTGGATTTTTTGATCTTGAATTAGCATCACATATTAAGGAAACCTTCATAAAAATGTGATGGCCCCATCAGCCAGATTTCGTCAAAACGTCTTTAAACATACACCTTTCGTATTGCAGATACGCCCTCTGGCTGCTGGAGTGTTCTCACGACTCGGGCCGCTGTCACGCGACCATGTTCTTCGGGCTGTCCTTCCAGTTCAGGGTTATATTGGAAGAGTTCGATAAACAGGTCAGTGGACAAGAAATCTGCATAATTAGGCCACTAGGGGCGCTGCAATCGCTTGACCCAAACCATCTGTCAATTACATAGAGAAATATTTGTTGTTATTGGTTTTACTTAAATTATTAATAAATGCCGCGTAATGCAGTTCCAGGATGCAATGAGAACGGACGACACGTATTTCAGAAAGACTTGGTATGTATCTGGGGCCGGTATAATTGCATTGGGATGTCTTCATTGTCATCACAAATAATTGAACCAAAATTAAAATTGCGGTCAATATTTAACAATTTTAAACAAATCTACTTCAAATTTTCAACAAAAAAACCCGTAAACATTTGACAGCTGCAGTGTTTGAGTTTTGGTTTGGGTCAAGCGTTCGCAGCGCCATATAAGTCGAGCTTTGCGTATTCTTGTCCGTTGCGAGGTTTTTACGTACAGCACAGACTTATACAACTTAGAAGGCGCGTGGATTAAGCAATAATAGACTCTGTCAACGGTTTAAGTGCTTCACCTTGCGCCTTCTAAGTTGTGTCGAATAATATTATAATAATTTTGCTTCCGTGCTGCACACTCTGTTTTTCACTCCTCTTATGAGAAAACCAGTAGCAGGGAACAAAATCGTACTTTGCTCCCTAGTGAAAACATTTATTTGTTCGCCAGGACGGACTTCGGAAGTTGTACAACGTGATATCGACGCTGCCGATACTAGGGTCTGACGAGGAGGAGTCGCGGGTGTCGGAGGACGAGACCTGCGCCGCGCGACAGATCGTGCGCCACGTGTGTGTCGCGCTCAGGAGGTAACTACTACCATAGAGAAATGATACAAGAAGAGTGGCAGAGTCTATACTGTAGTGCGTGCGCCGAAACCCGGGTTAACACTGGATCGACATCTAGCGTCCAGTGCCTGAACCCCGATTAGCAGTTGCTCCGCTACTTGAAGCTAGCTGGCGAGCCGAACGCAATAGTACATTACTACAGAGGCCGGGAAGGAGGATGTTGCAGGCCGAGTATTATATACGGCCGAACGAAGTGAGGCCGGATAGTTACGAGGCCGACAACTTCCGTTCCCCGCCGATGTATGTATAGTGCTTTTCTCAAACATGCAATGAAATAAATAAATAAAATAATATTTTATATATAATATATTTTGTCTTTTTTACATAAATAAAATTGCGCTACCTATGTAGCAAATATGGTTCATGTTTTTTTTAAGCTGTATTGGCAGAATGTCATAGCGAACCATAGAGTAAATATTGCTTGTAGCTTTTTTAAATGGCGGAATGCCAAGATTCTGTGTCACAAATATATCAAAAGGAAATTTAAAAAAGTGAGTTGCCGGGCTAGGCCTGCAACATTTGTATGAAATTTCATTATAGACCCATTTATCTAGCCGCGCCTGAAACGTGATACTTCCCAGGCTAATAAGAAGAACATAATATCAACATTTTATTGCATGTTTGAGAAAAGTGTATTTCTAAACAATTTACAATTAATATTGTAACTAGAACTCTTTTTTGAAATCCTCTTATTACACAGAGACTTCGGGTTGTAAGTTGTAAACTGTAAAACAATAAAATATGCTTTGCCTTCGGCTCGCTATCTAGCTTCAAGTAGCGGTAGCAATTGCTAAACGGTCGGGTAATTATAAATAACTATCATCATATCGAGCAGCTATGCCGCAATGTTATGCAGTTCCGTTTTGTTTGGAAAAAAGTTTTTTTTTCAAAGCATTTACATTCATCGCCAAATAATCCATATTTGCGATAATTTCACGAAGCAGATTACTTTTCAACAGGTCAATTAAAGAAATTATGATTTATATCACGAAGCCCGCCAAAACCAGTGAAAACTGAATGTTGGGACCTCACGCGACACTAGCGCCTCTAGTGGCAAATTCACACGCTACTACTACAGCCTATTTGCGTCCCACTGCTGGGCACAGGCCTCCTCTCATCACGAGAGGGTTTGGGCTATAGTCCCCACGCGGGGCCAGTGCGGATTGGGGACTTCACACACATCTTTGAAATACTTCGCAGATGCGTGCAGGTTTCCTCACAATGTTTTCCTTCACCGAAAAGCTCAGTGGTAAATTCAAATTGAATTTCGCACATAAGTAAACTTAGAGGTGCGAGCCGGGATCGAACCCCCGACCCGATAATTTCGAAATTCACACGCGATAGCCCCCATTTCGTTTAGCCAAGTTAAACCGAGCAATGTCTATCGGCAGGTACCTAGAGGCTCACTTGAGGTTACGAGCGGCGCAGGTGGCGAGACAACAGGGCGACAATGTACCAGAACCGCCGCCTTACAAAGTGAGTCGTGTATTATTAGTACATTACAGACCTAGCGGCGGTGGATTCGTTAATGTCCCAGATCGCAGGTGTTTGTGGCCCGAACCGAAGGTGAGGGGCTTTACGGACCGCCCATGGTTTATCTAAAGCTGTACGTCTTGCCTTGGCCAGGAAGTGAGATTTTCTCCCCGCATAGCGGGCAGGAAATTCCACTTTACGGTCAAGGGTGACGTAAATAATAGTACATTACAGACCTAGGACAGTGAATTCGTTAATGTCCCAGATCGCAGGTGTTTGTGACTCGAACCGAAGGTGAGGGCCATAAATATGCGATCTGGAGCTTTACGAATTACCGCCCGTGGTTTGTCAAAAGTTCGTCTTGCCTTAGCCAGGAAGTTGCTGAATAAAATGCGTCTTGCTCGGAATGCGTTTATTGAGAGACTAGTCTACCCACATAATAATATCTAATCTTATTCCAAAGTACCCTCAATATGCAACAGAAGTGAGATTTTCTTCCCGCGTAGCGGGCAGGCAATTCCACTTTACGGCCAAGGGTGATGTAAAACCTATTACGTCTTGCCTTGGCCAAGAAGTGAGATTTTCTCTCCGCGTAGCGGGCAGAAAATCCCACTTTACGGCCAAGGGTGATGTAAAGCCTATTACTCGACAGAGCCCTCCACCAAGGTAGAGATAATCTACTATAGGAAGCGTTTTGAAATGTGAAGGCGTGGGACTTCCTATAGTAGATTATCTCTACGCCACGAGGCGTGACGCCGTGAAGCGACAAAATTAAACATGTATCGATGTAGTGTTTATGGAGTATGTTATTCTGATGTATAAGTTTTAATTTTTTTTTCAAGTGTTATTGTTAAGTTCATGATGAATTGGTTACCTAAACTGTAATGATGGAGTATGTGTTATTCTCATGTATAAGCTATATTATTGTAAAGTTTAATTAAAATCCATTCAGTAGTTTCACGTGAAAGAGTAACAAACATCCATCCATACTTACAAACTTTCGCGTTTACAATATTAGTAGGACTCTTAAATATTATGTGTCTGTATGTATGATAAAACAAGGGACTAATCTAAATATATAAAACTCAAAGGTGACTGACATAGTGATCTATCAACGCACAGCCCAAACCACTGGACGGATCGGACTGAAATTTGGCATGCAGGTAGATGTTATGACGTAGGCATACGCTAAGAAAGGATTTTGCGAAATTCCCACGGGAACGGGAAAAAACGGGATTTTTCATTTTAATATTTCTGCGCATACGAAGTTGCGGGGAAAAGCTAGTCGATCATACGTTGATACCGTTTTCAGGCGTCAAAGTCGTCACCGGAAGAGATCCAAGAGCAAATAGAGCTGCTCCAATCGGTCGCGTGGTCCCGGTGGGCGCCGGTCGACGAGCTAGTGGAGCTGGGGGGAATCTCACTGCTGCTGCAGGTGGTTGGCTATGCGTACGAGTGGAACTTCAACGGCAGGTGAGGTGACTCGATATTTTTTTTTTTTTTCTTTATTTCACAAAATCTACAGCACTTATGATATATACATGTTTATCTTATAGTTGGACCCTACTGCCAATAACAGATTTTCATTATTTAGGCTTACCATTAATAGGAGTGAACTTCATTGAGTGAACGAACAGTAAAAAACTACCTCAACCAAAACGAGTCGAGAACTGACAGAATTATAATATAACATAACCAAATAAGAAAGTAGTTACAAGCAAAATAAACTGGAAAATACTTTAACGGTTGCGTATAAAGCATGCGTGCGCGTGAGTGTGTGAATACGTGCATGCATGTATGTGTGTGTTTGGATATGGTTCAATCTTAATCCATACTATCCATACTATACTAATCATTGACCTATAATAAGTAATAACATATGGACGAACAGTGCCTAACAGAATATGTCAAAATATATGGAGCAAACTGACATTAGAAAATACGTTCCAATATGCTAATACTCTCACGCTTCGTTACCTCTTCACGCTTCAACCGCTGGACCGATTGAGATGAAATTTGGCATAGAGATAGTTGGAGTCCCGGGAAAGGACATAGGATATTTTTATCCTGGAAAAACGCATAATTCCCGCGGGAACGCGTTAATCGAATTCCACGCTGGCGTAGTCGCGGGCAGAAGCTAGTTACTTATAGGGAAAATTGTATTTTAGTCGTAACTGGTGGGTGACGACCAATTGACGTCTTTGACATTTTTGACTTACGCCCTTTTAGAATGAGCAGATTTTTTATTTCAATTTTAAGAATGAAATTTACTACTTACGAAAAAAGGTAAAAATACGTGTCCTTTAAATTTTTCTAACTTTCTAATCTCTAACTAATAAAATATACATGTTAAAATGAAATGTTGTCAATAGGGATGACGACAGGGTGAAGAAATCGAAATTCCAATTAGTCCGTCAGTCAGTTAATAAAAAAATATTAGACACGTATTTTTTGTTTTATCAAATTAACAAAGAATGACTAAGTTAAAACGCATTAAAGTTGGAGAGTGGGGACTAACTACGTCACCGTTAGGTATAAATCGTACCTAACCGTGACGTCACGCGACATTTCAACTCAATATATCTCCGTATAAGTTTGATTACGTGAAAAAAGAAAAAATACGTGTCCAATACTTTTCAATAATCTTCCGGAAAAAAAGTTGTCGTCATCCCTATTGAATCTTGCATCTTTCGCACTCGCATAGAACTCATGGTGTTCGCAAATGTGTGTCAATTACGATAAATGTGTTATTGAATACTGAACCCTATCCTTTTCACTCTAAGGTCGGAGACGGTCCGGTCGGCGTTGGACGTTGTGTCGGTCTGTTGCGTCGCGCCGCGCGTCCAGCTGTTGTTGACGGAAAAGATCGACATGAGGGACGCGGACCTCACCACCGGCGTCAATATTGTTCTAGGTGAGTGTTACTCAAGTGTTGACCTTTTTACCCGACTGCGCTAGAAATGTTTTTCGAGTGTATGTATGTAAGTATATATTTATATTTCTTTGGCACGCTCTGTAGCCTATATGGCTTGATGGATTTTAGCATGCGAGGTGTCGTTAGATTCGTCTTAATTGTGAGAGTGACACTTGGTATATCAAAAATGCAAAAAAACAAAATGGCTGACTTTTGGAAGCATTTATAAAGAACATTTTTTTTATCAATTCCTATCGAGTGGGATATCAAAATAAAGGGTTTAATTAACGGATTACATAAATCGAAAGTTTGTTTGCAGTAATATTTTTTTTTCAAAAATCGAGTTATTTGTATAATAGTTTTTGTCTAATGTCTGTCTCTGTTTGTTACCTGTTTAAGTTTAAACCGCTGGATTGATTTTGATGACATAGACATAGAAATTTAACATAGAGATGAAATTTGGTATAGAGATAGTTGTGTCCTTGGGAAGGACATAGGCTACTTTTTAACGCGGAAGGACGCATAGTTCCCGCGGGAACGCGATAACCGAATTTCACACTGGTAAAGTCGCGAGCAGAAGCTAGTAAATGATATGTGAAACCATCGCAGTGAGAGTCATGGGATCTGATGGAAGGAAGTCAATTTAGCCATCAACTTTAGTTGTCTAAGGGTGAGTTGATCCAAACCGTCCGTTAAAGTTAACGTTATATATTTTACTATGGGATAAAATGACGTTTCTATATGGAATGACAGCTCGGCGGCCATATTTGACGATCAGGAGTCCGTCAACTATGCATGAATCAACTCGCCCTAAATCCCACTTGCACCAAGCTGTTAACTTGGGATTAACCGCTTAACTCAGATTTACTACTACTACAGCCTACTTACGTCCCACTGCTGGGCACAGGCCTCCTCTCATCACGAGAGGGTTTGGGCTAGGGAGTCCCACGCGCAGTGCTGATTGGGGACTTCACACACATTTTTGAATTACTTCTCAGATCCGTGCAGGTTCCTCACTCAGATTTATTTGTATGAATTTGACGTGGGTTAAGAAGCTAACCCGAAGTTAGCGGATTCGTGCAAGTGGGCCTTAAGAATAACTGAAATATTTATTCACATTTTTCCATCTTTCAATCGGTTTATTTTCATGATTATATCTGTCTGTAGATATATATAATGTGAAATAAAACTTAATTGTGTTGCTCTGAAATAAGAGATTTTTATTAATGACACGTCACATACACTTTTAAATTACGTTTTATATAACAATTTACCTTACCTGAAATAAGAGAAACAACATTTAAAGCTATTATTATCTCACAATCCTTTTATAATTCGTCTTACACGTCTTCAAGCCTTTTCTTTATCTGTCACTCTCATTTGTCAATTATAAACCATCATACAACATGAACCATTCTCCACAGAGGCACGCTGGACGTAGGTCAAATAACAACGCGCAAATGCGCACCAAAATCTTAAATGAAGAGCAATGGGCTTCATTTACATCTCCCCCCCCCCCCTTTATCTTGTTACTGGAACAAGTTTCGTTATATGAAAAAGGTTGGATTCACATTTTTTATGTCCTGTATCTATCCTATAAATTGAACTTGATACCTTTTCCAATATTTTGTATGGACCAATTTTTAACTCATCCATTTTTTTTCTATTTAATCTATTACCATTTTCCACAAATACAAAATCTCCAACTTTAAATTCACCTTTTAATCTGTTTCTGTCAAATAATTTCTTGTTATAATTATGTGATTTTATAGTGTTTTCCAATGCTATCTTTCTATCTCGTAATAAATCAGCATACGTCACATCTTGTTTCAATTCCTGTGGTACAGTATTAGTATTCTGTCCATCCAGTAAGTATTTTGGAGAAAATCCCGTCACGGTATGTTCCGTTTCGTTATATTTTT
Organism: Aethes cnicana; assembly: GCA_963971205.1. NCBI lineage: Eukaryota > Metazoa > Arthropoda > Insecta > Lepidoptera > Tortricidae > Aethes > Aethes cnicana. Next base: position 4,583,277 of record OZ020298.1, on the reverse strand, counting down.
GAGTACACTCGTGAGCAATTGTTGTCCAGGCCAGTTTATCATTTCTTTCGTTTATCCGACATCTAATTTTATTGATTAATGTTTGGTTCAATCTTTCATTCAAGCCATTTGAAAATGGTGCATTTACAGCTGTAAAGATGATAGGTATATTTACCTTTTCCAAAAAAGTTTTGAAATCTTTTGAATTTATACCCGGATATTGATCAGATAGAATCATGCCAATGTCATGTGTCTGGGTAACTTTTTGAATTAATTTTATAAAATCACCTGAACTTTGAGTTTTGGAAGTCAAAATATATGCATATCTCGTGAAATGATCTACCAGTAGATGCAAATAAGTTTTTGTAGAACGAGAGCCTCCAAACCCACCAATGGTATCGATTGATACTATTTCAAAAGGGTACCTGGCAGGACCCAAATGAGACATTAATCCAAATTTACACTTTTTCCTAGATTTATTTTTTATGCAGATTTCACAGTTTTCGCAGACTCTTTGTATGTTGTAAGTTAAATTTTTTGCGGTATAAAATGGTTTAATTTTTTTATTCATTTGTTGCACACCTATATGACAGAAATGATAATGGATACTTTCTATAAGTTTTTTACTAAGTCCCTCAGTTAACAGAATCTTTTCATTTTTCCCAATTTTCTTATAATATATTGTGCCTTTTAATGACATCTTATCTCCATTTTGTTTAATGTCTTCGTTTATCTTTTGATCATTTTGGATGTCTTGTAATGTAATTAGGTTAACAATTCTTAAACTTTCTTCTTCCTTTTCACATGGTTCTAATACAGGATTTCTGCTTAAACAATCTGCTTCAACATTGTATTTACCAGGCGAATATACTATTTCAAAATTAAACTGAGATAAATAATATGTTAGGTCTCCTAGTTCTTCATCTGTTCGAGCCTTAATATTCATTTTCTCTAGAGGCTTATGATCAGAGAAAACGGTAAATTTCTTTCCTATGAGCCAATGTTGCCAGTATTTTACTGCTTCCTTTATTGCTAAACATTCCAGATATATAGCTTTTTTCCTCTTTTGAGTATCATTTAATTTTCTTGAGAAATATGCACAAGGTTTTTCTTCTCCATTCTGTTGTTTTTGTTTTAATATGGCACCTAGACCCTGTATACTAGCATCTGTGTAAATATAAGTTGGTAGGTCTGGGTCATAGATTGTTAATATTGGTCTAGAGCAAAGTAGCTCCTTAACCGTCTCAAACGATTCTTGACATTTCTCTGTCCAAATAAATTTTTGTCCTTTTCTTAACAAATTGTGTAATGGATCTAAAATTATTGACATGTTTGGTACATATTTACCATAGAAATTAATTTTTCCCAGAAATTGTCGAACGTTCTTTTGTGTCTTTGGGACAGGAAAACCCTTGATGGCAATCAAATTATCTTTCAAAGGAGTAATTGTATTATCTTGTATTATATGCCCTAAATACTTCACAGAGTCCTGTGCAAAGTTACATTTCGAAAACTTCAATCTGAAGCCTTCTTTTGATATAGCTTCTAGTAGTCGTGATAAGTGCTGAATATGTTCCGAAAACGTTTTAGAAAATATCAAAATATCGTCAATGTAATTTACAGTGAAATCAGATAGTTTGTGTTTCCTTATAATGCTGCTTAGTATCCGCTGAAAGATTGCTGGTGAGGTTTTCAAACCAAATGGTAAACAGGTCCACTGAAAATGTCCTTCTTGTGTAATAAATGCCGTTTTTGCCCTATCTTCGACTTTTAAAGGTATTGACCAAAATGCAGAATTTATGTCCAATGTTGAAAAAAATTTACAATTTCTGGTTTTCACCATCAAGTCTTCGATTAATGGGAATGGCTGAGATTGTGGAACCACAATCTTATTCAAGTCACGAAAATCAATACATAGTCTTGACCTTCTTCCTTCTTCTTTTTTAAAAGCCAAGGTTACCGGGGCTGCGAAGGGACTATAAGATTCTTCAATCATGTTTTCTTCTAATAATCTTGATACCTGTTGTTCTATTTCTTTTTTATCCTCAATTGTACACCGATATGGTCTCTTGCTGCAATATTTATCGATTAATAAATCAATATGTGCTTCGTAGCCTTTCACTGTACCCACGTCATATTTATGTTTTGCAAAAAGTGAGTTATATTTATCTATTAAATCATCGATTTGTGATTGTTGTTGAAGGTCTAAGTGATTTACTGTAATATGAAAGTTTGATATTTCAAAATGTTCGTTAAAGTTCACCTCGTATTTATTATTTGTATATTTTTCTTTGTTGTCGTATATATGTTTTTCTTCTATCGTCGTCATTTCACTCTCACTACCCATAAAGTTGGGAATATTTTTTTCACTTCGAGGGATACTTTCCTCATTTTGTGTAATTTCCAGTTTCTCATTTTGAGTCAGACAAAATTCCTGTATACAGTCAAGTCCAATTAGAAAGTCATAACTAAAATTTTCTTCATCTATTACCAATACATTAAAATTCTTTTCAATGTCAAAAATTTTTATTTTTAGAGATATCATACCTATAGCTTTTTTCACACCATTAATCGTTTTTAAATTTGCTTTACTTGTACTATTATTATGATTCAGGGGGCTGTTTTTGAAAGATAATAATCTTGAATTTATCAAGGACACATTTGACCCTGAATCATATATAGCTGGAATCTCTAAAGAGTCATTTAGCAATATTTTAATTTTGATTAATGGTGGAATTATTAGTTTTTTTGATCTACATCTTTTAGTTCTGTCTCTAATTTATAATTGTTAACATATCTGACACTGTCCCGTTTTGGTGTTTCAGTATTTTTATTTTTGAACCAACACAGGGATTCAGGATGGTAACGGTTTCCCTTGTTATCTTTTTCACAAATCCCGCATGGTCGGATGTTAGTATTTCTCTCTTTGTTTTTATATTCGAAACCCCCTATCTTCTTGTCTATATTTTTTTTATTTACTAAATGTTCCAAACCTCTGATGTTGTTAAATAAATCTTCAGATTCTTTCAAATTATTTCTGTCAATTTTATCAGCTATAAAATTAGGCAGCCCTGTGGCTATTAGGTCAATGAGGGTGGATTTATCCATAGATTTATTTAATTCCAACAATAATCTTTCTTTTTTTATAGCATACTCAAGTAATGAGCCCTGTCTATATTTAAATGAAATGGCATACCTGACTGGAGACCATCCTTTATCTGCGTAAGTCTCACACAAACTCTCCTTCCATACTGACCACTTTGACTCCACCGTATGCTTTATAAGCATAGAACTGTACCAATCACGACATGAATCTTCTAAAAACAACCTGAGCACCTCAATTTTCTTCGTATCTTCCTCAATTCCCATTCGAGCACATTCTGTTTCGAAAATAGTCATCCATTGGGATACATTAGTTATTTTCCTATCGAATTTTTCGATAACAAACTTCTCCGAAAGCTGTTTTAAGTTCTGCGGTTTAGATACTTCCTTCTTCATTTCAGCAAAATTTTCCAAGATTCTTGTCAAGGTTTCTTCTGAAATTCCTTCGGGTGGAGTATCTTGCCGTGCTTCTGTAAACATCTCTTCTAGCAAATACCCCTTAAACTGCATGTTTCCGTCTTCATCCGTATAAGCTTCACTTATCTCTGGTGTAAGTTGTATCCATACCTGTCTTTTTTCATGTCGCTTCTGCAGTGTATTTTTTACTCTTTGATACACTTTAGTTTTCGTGATTGCATCATGCAACTTCACCGGCTGGAGCTGTTCCGGAATTGTATAGGTTTGTTTATCGGTATCTGTTATCGAAGTTATGCAGATAACATTTGTTTTATGATCCTCGCTACTTTTCACAACAAATTCAAATCTTAGTTTCTCCATCTTAGTTGTGCATAGCTGTAGAAATGTTGTTTTATAATGTGAAATAAAACTTAATTGTGTTGCTCTGAAATAAGAGATTTTTATTAATGACACGTCACATACACTTTTAAATTACGTTTTATATAACAATTTACCTTACCTGAAATAAGAGAAACAACATTTAAAGCTATTATTATCTCACAATCCTTTTATAATTCGTCTTACACGTCTTCAAGCCTTTTCTTTATCTGTCACTCTCATTTGTCAATTATAAACCATCATACAACATGAACCATTCTCCACAGAGGCACGCTGGACGTAGGTCAAATAACAACGCGCAAATGCGCACCAAAATCTTAAATGAAGAGCAATGGGCTTCATTTACATATATTTTTTATATAGCGCTGAATAAATGGCGTGTTTCAGGCGCGGCGGACGGCGAGATAGCGCCTGAACCGGAAGTGCAGAAGGCGGCTCTGAACGTGCTCGTCAACTGCGTATGCGCACCGGTGCACAGGGTGAGCTTTGATTGGTCGATGGCCTCGCAGTTTGTTTTAAATTTAATGAAACGCACTGTTTTAGACTTTGCAATTTTTCATTAAAAAAAATAAACATTCTTAAACCAGCACCATTCCCAAAAAGAGATTGTATATGGGTTTTTCTGGTCTTCAAAAGTGTATGAAACTCACAATTCATTTTTTTTTTATAAACTGAACATCTCGTCGGTAGTTTGAAAAAAATACTCGTTTCTGCATGCAATTGATTATCGACCTTATGCTCAAGTAACATGATTCAATAATATACTTCGCCAGGTGTGCCACTCCGGTATTCTGTAGTAGTGTGACACCCGAACGTCATTCGCACTGCTGTGTGTTGCAAGTGGTGTATTAAAATAATCTCCGACCCCCATGTATCCTGTGGGTTTCGTTAAATTATTACGTTAATTTGTTTTTAACTTGTCCCATTTTGTGCGCTTAAACTATTTGACAATCGTAATGCGCAAATAATTTATGTTTTTAATAACGGCAGAAAGTACTTCCTTAATTTTTGTTTTATTGCAATAAAGTGGCAACTCGACTTTGACGTACGGGTGTCACGCGACCCGGAGCAGCAGACCTTGTTTTCTTAGACCATGCTCAAGTACATACATCGTTTGTTCCATTTTCAAATAAATTGAGATACGAGTTAAGAGGGTTTACTCCGAAAGTTGGCAACATCGCAAATTGCTGTCAAATATTTCCCGAGGGAACTATGCGTTTTTCCGGGATGAAAAGTACCCTATGTCCTTTCCCGGGACTTCATCTATCTCCATGCCAAATTACATCTCAATCGGTCCAGCGGTTGAAGCATGAAGAGGTAACAGACAGACAGGCAGTCAGTTACTTTCGCATTTATAATATTAATATGGATTCAACAACTTTCTTTCCAGGCGGGATCATCGACGACGCGCTTCTCAATATCGGGGTCGAGTAAGAAGAAGACAGCCCTCAAATCCTACGAGGACGTCATACAGAAGGTCTGGGAGAGTGTCCGGACTAACAACGGGATCATGGTGAGTGGGGCCATCTCAGATCACAGACTAGGGACCCCGAAGACACCGGAGACGGCCCAGTGCTGGGCACAGGCCTCCTCTCATCACGAGAGAGGATGTGGGCTGTTCGCTGTGCGCATAGGCGGCGCGACTCTGGAACACCTTGCCCCTCGCTATTCAACAGGGTCCCAATAGGTTCAGTTTCAAAGAGAAACTTCGTTAGCATTATCTCTCTAATTGCTGATCTCTTTATTTTTTGTCGGATTGTTTTCCACCTTTCTGATTGTATAGTATTTATATATGTATGGTTTAAGTAGTATATGTGGTGTTTATCAATAGTTATATATGTATATAGGTATATGTATATTTGTGTATACATTATTTTAATTATTTAATAATCTTTCTATCTCTTTCTCAGTTTACTTGATATTATGTACGTACTTCTTTGCTCCTAAGTAAATGTTCTCAGCTTCACCCCAATGTTGACTGGTAGAAAATGCTTGTAGCATTAAGTCCGCCTTTTGTACACTGCATTTTTTTTGTTTGTGCAATTAAGAGTTTAAATAAAATAAAAATAAATAGTTACTGGTGGGAGATACGAAACGATCGCAGCGTGCGGAGAAGCCAAATAGGAAATGACTGACGGACATTAGTGAAGTGAGCTGTCACTATTACGTATTTAGTTGCGTTGCATTAATTACATCTGGAGCGAGTAGTGTCATCCGAGGCAACTTTTGTCTTTTTCTCACTGTGAAGTTAGATAAAAAAAGTTACAAGCCTTTTGACAAAATTTTAGTCACAGTGGTAGTTCCAGATATTAGTTCCTACTTCCATGGTATTTAAATTGCAATGATGCAGGAATACCGTGACCGTACGTCATGTTTTAGATGTCAAGAGCGATTTACATTACTACGTGCTGTTGACACTTCCTATCTGCATAAATCCGTAGGACCGTCATCGCCATCATCATATTAGTCGCTAGACGTCCACTGTTGAACATAGGCCTCCCAAGGCTCGCCACTCCGACCGGTCCTGTGCCGCTCGCATCCACCGACTGCCCGCGACCTTCACCAGATCATCGCTCCACCCTGTTGGAGGCCTACCGACAGCTCGTCTCCCGGTACGCGGATGCCATTCGAGAACTTTCTGGCGCCATCGGCCGTCAGTTCTACGAGCAATGTAATCCGTAGTATATCAGTCATTAAATTCGACAAGTGATTGAGAGTTCGTGTCTTATCGTTTTCCCGAGATTTCCCGAGATTTCTCGATGGAAAATATTTATTTCTCAAAAATGGCCGGGAAACTCGTCATTGTCTGCTTTCTATCAGACCGCGAAGTACGTCATTGACGATCAGTCAAAAATTAAAAAAAAAAACTCAACTGCATGCCCCGGAAATTTGTATGAAATTACTTCCGCGGCAGGTATAAGCGCAGGGAATGTTGTATGAGATTTCATTATCGTACAGGTACTTTTTTTTTAAACTGATAAATACGCGAAGGAATTTCCAAACAGCCAATTCTGCATGTTCTGTATCTGTCAATTGACGCGAAACGAAACGTTTCTATCCGTGTCTGAAACAGCGCAATGTATTTCAGAACGGAATTTAAAAAAAGCGCGATCCATAAAGAGCGGGAGTTCTTGTCTTGTATCAGATTTATTTAGCTAAATTTCATGAAAATAGTTTACTAGTTTGTTTTAAAAAATAATAAAAGGTTATAATTTTTATAAAAAATGAGAAATCTACATGGGAGTTTTTAACTTGCCGTGTTAGTGTGTCTGTTAAAGTCAAATATCGGTGCATACGAAATAAGACTGGCGTTCCATTGGACTTGTTGTAAGTACTTGAGTATCTTTGCGTGCGTGTCAATGTTGTATTATGAATACCTAATACCAAGTTTTTTTTTTCATTTTTGAGAAAAGCACTATATAAGCCTCGGCACGTGAAAGGCTTTGCAGGCTTCGTATATATTAAAGGGCCTCGGCGAAGCCTCGGCCCTTTAAACCAATACTAAGCCTGCAAAGACCTACTTTCCCGGCCACGGCAATAATGTACTATTACTAGCTTCTGCCCGCGACTTCGTACGCGTGGAATATAAAATTGCCGATAACTTTTATTTCCCACATCCGATTTTAATCAAACATATGTTGCTCCAAATGATGCTCTATCTACCCTTGAACTTGAACTCCATTCAAATAGGTTCTGTAGTTTCGGAGATTAACTCTAACAAACAGCCAGACAGACACACAGAAAAGATTTCTAAAAATCGCTGTTTTGTGGTCTATCATACATCTTTAGGTCCCACGTTCCTTTTTTTTAACTTTTCTTTCTATGTACAGACACGCCTGGTTATTATAGTATAGATAGATTTACACCTATCCCCTATTATAACGTTATCCGAAGTCTACTTTTCTACTCCTGCTGTTAACTGGAACTCGTACTAATCATTACCATTGTCCACAGGTGTTACTGTCTCTGATGATGGTGAAACTCCCCATCACGGACGCCGACCGGCTGAGGGGGCTCGCTTGCAGGGCGCTGGCCGGGCTAGCGCGCTGCGCCACGGTGCGGCAGATCATCTCCAAGCTGCCGCTGTTCACCACCTCGCAGATACAAGGTAAATGTCCTCTCCCCATCCTGTGGTCACTGCCATCGTCCACAGGTGTTACTGTCTCTGATGATGGTGAAACTCCCCATCACGGACGCCGACCGGCTGAGGGGGCTCGCTTGTAGGGCGCTGGCCGGGCTAGCGCGCTGCGCCACAGTGCGGCAGATCATCTCCAAGCTGCCGCTGTTCACCACCTCGCAGATACAAGGTAAATAAAATAATAAAATTTATTCAGTAGACAAGTTTACACAATATTACATAAAATTACACTAGGCGTTTATGATATCTTAATTAACTGACAAAGGTATAAATAATCTAAATGCAGCGAAAACATTACCTACTTCTGTGCCTGAGCTAGGGTAAACCTGTGTTTCAGGCAGAAGAAGGTCTTAAATATTTATTTGAAATAACATATATATATTAAATATTCCCGTGGAAACATACTAACAAAGTTATATCTACAGTATCTACAAGCTAATTTTCTATAACTAGGTACTTATTATTTAATTATAAATAAAAGTTGCTCTGTATAGCCCCCAACACAGATAGCAGTAAACCAACTATGGAGGGTTGAAGTAAAGGAGCGCGATCTTTATAGTTCCAAAAGTGGACACCAAATCGGGTAGGTTGGGGCGCTGCGGTCGCCACTCCAGTCAAGCCACCTAGCCGGATAGTCTGCAGTAGCGCCTTCAGATGGCGCTGCTGAGGCGAAAACGCAGAGAAGATCGTGTTTTGTTTTGTTGCTTATCAATTCCGCTGGACACGTTTTAACTGTTTCGCCATAATATAAGATTGCGCTCCTTGCCAAGACACATTCCACACTCCATAATACCAACCCTTTTGTGGTATTGTCACAGAATATATCATAGTGCTACATATAGAATGGCCACGGAATCACCCGCCTGAATCTAGCCGGCGCGCAACTCGCGTCCAACTCGTCCTTACCGTCATTTGTTTCATCCGGTGATGGAGAGTGAATCATTGGCCCGCGTACTGGTACACATTTACAAGTGTACAGACGTCCTCGCACGCAAACATTGACACTTCATTCGAATTGTGTTCGAAGTCGTGCTTTTATAGGCCGTGTCCGCCGTGTGGTGTTGTATACCGCATTCACTGCCACCGACGCATGTGCGTTTTGCTGACTTTCCGGCAGTGCCTTGAACGCACATGTGCGTTGCAATGTTCCCTTAATGACAGATGTGGCACCTGGCGAAAGTTCGTAAAAAGAAGTGGCAGTGAATGCGTTAAAGCTCTTAAGAGTACCAAGACATTTATAAGAGTTCACATGTGAACTTGAAGCTGCGTAAAGCACTTTGTTTATTTTATTTTTCTCAAACATGATCGGAAATGTTCGTGTTACTTTCAAAAAAAGAAGACGCGAGGCTGTCCATTGCCGGCCTTGGCCAGCAATAACATTATTGTCGTGTGTGTGTTTTTTTTTAATTCGCTTGAGACACCTCTGTAGATAAACTGACAAATCCATGGAGGTAATAAACTAAGTACAACTTCCATGGCCAAATCATCCACGATCATGGAAGTAGTAAATACTGATGTGGGGTAAGTGCGCCTAAATTTATTTCGCCTATGCCTTGTAAACAGCCAACTACTAGTTGAGTAATATTTATAGGTTTCGATATATTTATGTTAGGCGCACTTATCCCATCCTGGCGCACTTGCCCCCGACTGACCTTACGTATTTATTCGCTGTTTGAGAAAAGCATTATATATACCTCGGCCGCAATTGCGATTGCCGGACTCGTACTAATAGAAGGCTTCGCTTCGCTCAGCCTTCTAACTGACTCGTCCGGCAATGCGCTACTTGGCGGCCTCTGCAATAATGTACTATTATTATTATCTAAAATTTTCCTCCAGTGTTAATGCGCGACCCGATACTGCAAGAGAAGCGGCAAGAACACGTGATGTTCCAGAAATACGCGCTCGAGTTACTGGAGCGGGTGTCGGGCAAGAGCAAGCACATGGGCGCCGAGTTCGAGACGTCGCTCGCCAACATACACCGGGTGAGCGTCGCGTAATGTACATGTACCATAGAATATTGACTCCCACAAAAGAGAGTATACTTCTAAAATGCACATTTTCTCAAAAATGGCCGGGAAACATCGTCATTGTCTGCTTTCTATCAGACCGCGAAGTGCGTCATTGACGATCAATCAAAAAAAAAAAAACTTAATTACATGCTTCGGCAATTTGTATGAAATTACTTCCGCGGCAGGTATAAGCGCAGGGAATGTTGTATGAGATTTCATTATCGTACAGGTACTTTTTTAAACTGATAAATACGCGAAGGAATTCCCAAACAGCTAATTCTGCATGTTCTGTATCTGTCAATTGACGCGAAACGAAACGTTTTTATCCGTGTCTGAAACAGCGCAATGTATTTCAGAACGGAATTTAAAAAAATGAGCGATCCATAAAGAGCGGGAGTTCTTGTCTTGTATATAGTAATAGTTTACTAGTTTGGTTTAAAAATTAATAAAAGGTTTTAATTTTTATAAAAAACGAGAAATCTACATGGGAGTTTTTAACTTGCCGTGTTAGTGTGTCTGTTAAAGTCAAATATCTTGTTGTAAGTACTTGACTATCTTTGCGTGCGTGTCAATGCTGTATTATGAATACCTAATATCAAGGTTTTTTTTTAATTTTTGAGAAAAGCACTATATAAGCCTCGGCACGTGAATGGCTTTGCAGGCTTCGTATATATTAAAACTTTAAACCCATACTCAGCCTGCAAATACCTACTTTCCCGGCCACGGCAATAAAACCTTGATATTAGGTATTCATAATACAGCATTGACACGCACGCAAATGTAGCCAAGTACTTACAACAAGTCCAATGGAACGCCAGTCTTATTTCGTATTCACCGATATTTGACTTTAACAGACACACTAACACGGCAAGTTAAAAACTCGCATGTAGATTTCTCGTTTTTTATAAAAATTAAGACCTTTTATTAATTTTTAAACCAAACTAGTAAACTATTTTCATGAAATTTAGCTAAATAAATCTGATACAAGACAAGAACTCCCGCTCTTTATGAATCGTTCTTTTTTTAAATTCCGTTCTGAAATACATTGCGCTGTTTCAGACACGGATAAAAACGTTTGGTTTCGCGTCAATTGACAGATACAGAACATGCAGACTTGGCTGTTTGGGAATTCCTTCGCGTATTTATCAGTTTAAAAAAAAAGTACCTGTACGATAATGAAATTTCATACGACATTCCCTGCGCTTATACATGCCGCGGAAGTAAATTCATACAAATTTCCGGGGCATGCAGTTGACTTTTTTTTTTTTAATTTTTGACTGATCGTCAATGACGCACTTCGCCGTCTGATAGAAAGCAGACAATGACGAGTTTCCGGGCCATTTTGAGAAATGTACTATTGTTTCAGGCAAATGTAGTGGCGCAGACGCGCATCAACTACAACGAGCGACAACTGCTGCAGCTGGTCGCGGCGCATCTCGCGGCGCGCGGTCTCACGGAGTCGGCG